>OX031034.1:12500-382500 GCA_943735995.1 Sesia bembeciformis | reverse complement strand
TTCGAGTTAACTTTGAAACGTTGCAGTGCACGCCTCGTTGTCTCCCGCACCCAGTTGATCCAGTCATTTCTAGCTAGTGGCGTTCCGCCTGCCGACACAAGAGGACGTTTCTACACGATCCGTACGCGAACACTACGAATTCAAACACGATCGTTTGATTTTTGGCTACAACACTTTCATTATTTTCTTCAACATTTTATATTCTGTGATCTACCGGAATTATTGGTTTTTTCAGTTTCTATGTTCCTTTTGTGTTTAATAGTGATTTTTGTGTTCAATATCGCGATCTTTTCACAAATTCGATTGCCGTTGTTAGCGTGAAAAGCGTCGGACCGGACGCTCTATTGTAACCACAATGTATCGCTCCATTCACTCCGGATGGGTATAACACAACATTAACTCATGGGAACCGTCAAGATGTTGTTTCACGGACGCGAAATTTCATGAGAAGTTGTAAACATGATTTTTAAGATGGGAGGTAAGTCGCCTCCGGAGAAGCCGGTGGCGAAAACACCTCCGGAAAAGGAGGTGAAGAAAGAAGTGAAAAAGACGAAGTGGGAGAAATGCGAGGACAGATGTCCAGGCGACCCGTGGGCCTACTGTGTGGTGTTGTGGTGTGCGTGTGCCATGAGCTTGATATCCAGCGGGTACAGTTTGTACAAACAGCAGGGGCTGCAGGACAGACTCTCTTTGTTAGAAGAACAGCACTTGGCTTTAAGAAGCGCGGTGTTAGAGCCTCAACAACCGTTGGTCGAGAGACTCCGGAGGGAGGTGATGTCACGACCACCGAGTTACTGGAGGCCAAGGAGGAGCATTAGGGACTACGGAGACTGCATTTGTCCACCAGGTAAGATAATAATAAACTCATTAAAATTCTGTAGGCAAACTGTTAGGTACTTCGCAACTATGCGAATTGTTTACTTTGACACGTGCCAAAATATGCTACATTTGCTATCGTTGTTTACATTTGCATCAAATTTAGGAATTGACGTACCTATTAATTCTGTCTTTCATTTGAAGTGACAAAAGTGGGGTCGAGCTTACTACTCCTACGATCGTTGATAGCTGATTGTCAACCAATCTGTCATCATGTCAATCATGTCAGTTTTCAATTCTTTTAAGTGTGCCAGCTTTTCTTTTTGTTTTGTTCTCGTCTTTAACTTGTCTGTTTCATAACATTGTTTTTGAATGGAGAGAAAATCTTGCTTGATGACATGACAATGTAAGAATATTGTAACAGTATTAATTTAGTTTATTTATAAATCTCATCATATTCCAAACAATTTTTTTACGTGTACTGATAATCAAAGAGAATCAATGAAATATTCGAATCCTTTATTCCAGATCATATATTAGATACAATTGTTATTATAAATATATGAAATTCACGAATAATTATATTAATCCCAATTATATTACATGTCTTTCCAAATGTCTGACTATTCAAAAGGAATAAATGTGATGGTAATTATCAGATTTATTACCATGTCACAGTGATTATTCAAGAAGTTGTTAATGAAGTAACATCAAATAATCATAAAGTAGAAAAAATCAAGATAATCAAAAGCTCCCCAATTAGGTAACAAAAAATTTAAGGTAGGTACAGCTGAATTTGAAGCTATCAAAAGAAACAAATCATCACTCGTATAAAAAATACGGTAACAAATTGATATTGTTGAAATATCAAACCGAAAATCGGGGATAAAGATCTATATACATTTGCGGTTGATTATACTGTCAATAACAGAAGAGTTTTATCAATATTTGTACAGTGGAAACATACGAAAACAATCACGACTTTGTTTGAGATACGTTTCGAACCGAATTGATTGTCTTTTGTCATCAACTTAATTCATACACGAGTGTATAATTTAATGCATTCAGTATTCATTGTTTGACTCGACTGTTTGTACAATAATTTGGATTTTAATGATGGGATTAAAATTGCATTACTCGAATGACACTCGTTTCATTATGAAACGAATGTGCAATTTTATTGAACTAGCGTTTTATAGAACAGGAAAGTTTCATTACGTTCTAGGTGTGATTTTTCCGACCAGCTGGAAAATTTTAAATGCCACTGGAATTAAAATCTTGTTTTATTTTATAAAATCTAGTTGCTTTGCGAAAGTCCATCACACAGCACAATAATGAAAGTGTCACTTTTCTCTTTCTTTAGTTAGGAACGAATTTGTGCACATATTTGTGCCTAGACAATACAAATCGAATACAAATTTACAAACCCTGTTTAACATGCTTAGTTGCAATTAACCAACAACGAACAAACACACAAATGCATTACCAATAGACATACAGTAACAAACTTTGTCAAACACTCGATACCAGACATATGTGGTAATAAATCCATTCCTGACCACAGATAAAAGTAACGTATCTTTAATTATTGCATTGAATCTTATAACCAACTGTCTCTCGATATGATGTAACATCTGTCAGTTTGGCCTGTAACCTCATTAAAATATAGTCAGTCTTTGATAGAAGGTTTTGATTATAAATAATCTCTACCATTCTTTTATTATTAACTCTTATTTCTTCAGTCCATAAAGCGAAGATTAAGGTCTAATAATGTCTGTTTTTATCAAAACGCGTCTAACAAAAGAGCTCGCTGTAACTAACACTTAAATATCCAAAGCGGTCCCAGAGGCCAATCTCTCCAAAAAAGCTATTAAATTTTTTCTCGCTCCACGGCCGCAATACGAAGTTAATCCCGAGTTGAAAGCTGTCAACTAACCCCATGGTTATCTGCCGGGCCCGCAGGCTACTGATCGAAAAAATGATAAAACGCCGCATGGCGCGAATACGTACCACTGGGGGTGACACTTTTATTTAAGGGTCTTGTAAAATCCAAGTTGGAAACGGCTCTCGCAATATAAACTACGAAATTAGCTTCCGTCTCTTTATTACTTGCTTCGTTTATGAAGTTTATGAAAATATTTTGTTGAAATAATAACTTTTAACTAAAGATGTAATGAATATTCTCTTTTGCTGTATCAAAATGTAAAGTTTGCCTGTGATTTTGCTTCATCTCTAATTGCAAAGTTTTTGGCGAATATTTTTATGCAAAGACCCGACGCGCACTGATTCGTGTGATGAAATTTCGTTTTCATCTGTCATTTCCCATTATTATCAGAAACTTTGTGATTATTCAATAATCGTAAATATATTGGATTTTTTATTTTACTATTACCGCAATAGAAAATAAATTACTTTTGTGGCAAAGTTAATGAAAACGTTTAATTGTATATCGAATTCTTTGATTTCAATTTTGTTTTTTATTCATTTTTAATTTTGATTGGTTCGAGGAAGTTACATCCGTAATTTTAGAAACTATGTTTATGTGTTCCTTTTCCATGGTTATTTATTTACTCTTTTTGCACTATATTGTAGAGGCGGACTTAATGCCTTAAGTCATTCTCTACCAGTCGACCGTTGGTTAAATGTGAAAGATTAAAACGGGTGAGAGTAATTAGATAGTAAAACTTAATTCCATATGTACTATATTTCTTACTATCAGCTTGTAGTTCCACAGCTAAATTGTTTCACGACACACCGTTTTCTGCATTTCTCATCCAGTCACCACCACAATGTATTTAAGTTGACTTCAAGTCCACCTAACTGGAAGATAATCGTTAATATAATTGATTATTAAAAATTGACATTGTTTTCTTAAGCACATTGTATCCATATATTACAATGTGCGATCCATACATAAGACAATTTATTCGTATATACAAAAATACTTGTTGCAGAATATAATAACGAAAGCAAACATGTTAAATTGGACACACCCGTCAGCTTAGCAAATAAAATAATGTGGGAAACTAAATGTAGCAGTGAAAAAAATGTATTGGAAAGCGATAAAAGTGACGCGTGCATGTGACAGGAGCTCCACCCTCCGCTGTTTAGTCGGATTATAGACCTATTCTGTACTGATCGGTCCAATGCGTACCCGCCGATAACTAGAGTGTTAACTGATGAATGATGATGTACTATTGATTTGCTATGAAGCTTTGAACAAATGTACTGTGATGGCAATCTATTACATTGCGTTTATTCAAAAACATCCTAAAGGTTAAAAACGTAGATTGAAGTTAAAAAGAGCAATTGAAATTAGCATACATATATTTATTTACACAAGTTTATTTTATGCTATCTACTACATGTAATACCAAGCTTGCACTTACTAAATTCTTGTCAATGAGATCACTTAAGCGATAAGACCGCCAATTGTATTAATTCTTCATCACTGTGTCGAGTATAAAGCGTTTCGAAAAATACAAACTTTCTGTAGCTTATTATTTATCAATTTACTCAATAAGCGGTTACGGAGCAGTAATCGCGAATATAACGTTGCAGAATAAACCTTTCATTTAGTTAGAGCAACGAATATGAACTTTAAAAATCACAGTAAATTTTCACCAGACAGTTTTTAGTTGTACAGTAGGTAATGTTAATTTTTGGACAACAAAGGGTATTATTTATCATTATTAACTAGCTGTACCCGGCTACGTGTTGCTGTGGCTGCCCAATAGATGGCGCTTTTTACCGTGTGATAGGTATATAAACACTCGCGCGTATTCGAATGCAACATTGTGTCAAAATTTCAAAGCAATCGGTGAAGAACTTTCGGAGATTTAAGATTTTGAACAAACGAACGTGTACATTTTTATTTGTATAGATAATAGAATATTTGATAATAATTATTGGCGTCGAATTTTTTTCTCTTTATTTATTTACTAGGGGCCCGCCCTGGCTTTGCTCGGGTTCATTTGCATCACTTTACCTTTCTGTAAACGTAAGAATTTTTAAAATTGGTCTAGTAGTTTTTGAGTTTACCTTTACATATAAACAAACAAATAAATTGGCAGTCTCTTCATAATTTTACCCATTTAAATTTCATTGCACACGTAAGTTTTTACACACAAAAGATGGACTTAATGCATACAACATTGTATCACTCAAACATCAGATCAAAGAGCTAAACGAAATTTTCGTCAAATCGAAAAATTATGTTGGGCCGTTAACTCAATTTGATGAAATGTTTCGTTAAAATGCTAATATAGAACAAACACGTTGCCCTATAAAGGGAACAGGAACTAAGATACTTACTTCTTTAGGGAATTCTCACATTTTCGCCCCCGACCTTCCTTTCAATTTGGACGAGAGACAGTAAAGTTACGATGTTTTGTAAGTCTGATCCTAATCACTGTTTTTGTTCTCAAAACTAGCTTCAAGTTGGAATTTAGCACTTAACTAAGTCCTTTAGCAGTTGCTCTATTGTTTAAAATTCATCGTGAATGAGAACGCCTCAAAGCTCGGTCTCTATACTCATTAAGTTTATTAGTAATTAATTAATGTCTTATAGTTGGCAAATATAGCAATTGGGATTATATAGCACGTGGAAATTAATCGTTATGCGTCCTGAAACGGATGTCTAAAAACATTTGAATTCTTTTAAAATTAAAGTGCCTCAAGAGTTTCATGTTTCAAGAGACTTGAGTTGCGTTGCTCTTTTGGTCATATTTTTGAAAATTAATTAGAATAATAATTGAAAATAACGACGTGATATACTCGTATGTATAAATTCTATATAGATAGATAAACAAAATAAATCGTAACAAACATTGTAGACACATGAAATGCATAAAAGGCGGCCTTATCGCTAATAGCGATCTCTGCCAGACTACCTTTGTGTAGAAAGGAAATAAATATTTTAATCACAGGTAGGTAGATTGTGTACAGTATACATAATTACACATATATATATATATATATATATATATATATATATATAATACATATAATCTAGTCTATATTTACAACCATTTCAAATCAATCAGTCTATATCTCTATCTCGCAGTTTTCAAAGACAATTTGTCAGATATCTTGTTTATAAATTTAAACTCCCTACTGATTCTTATGAGGCGACATGTGTTCGTCTCCTCCTACTTCCTATGTATGTACGTAGAAATATGGCTGATATCTCATTGTTAACGAAATTAGCACAAGGTACCATCGATTGTCCTCAATCACTCCACAAAACCCATCTTAATATACCATAATGACGTTTGTAGGTAAAGAATATCATAGCTGATATCAACTATATCAACTAAGCAAGAGTTTGAAAGGGTTCGAGGAGAGCATGTTCGCCAGCAAACTGCTCAGCAATATGGTGAAATGTATACATTATATAAACCTGTAACTTTTTGAAGACATATGTTTTTTTTATATCTTATTATTATTATAGTCATATATATTTATATAAAAGAGGTTGTTGGTATATCTGATGGTAATAGACTTTGACACCGTTTGACCGATCACCATGAAATTTGGCACATATATGTATCTTTTCATGGAGAAGGTTTTTGTGCTATCGACTTTGTTGTAACTTGCCACTAGATGGCGCTGCAGCACATCAACGTCTATACCGTTCAACCGATCGCCATGAAAATTGGTATACACAGGTATTTAAGCATGGAGAATATTTTAGAGCTATCGACTTTGTTGTAACTCGCCACTAGGTAGCGCTACAGTACATCAACTTTTATGGCAGGACAACGTCTGCCGGGCTTTGCTAGTATTGTATATAAATCAAATGCGCCGTAAGTCAATCGTATTTGTTCCATCGTATTTATTTGTGACTAACACTAAATACAGGCAGAATACTGTCTATTACGATAATATACTTGATTTTCTTTGCAGTAGCCCCAGTTCTTTCTTAATTACTGTAACTATGTGCATTTTTGAAACATCATATGACTTATATTGGACGTATTTCTCAATTCGATTATATAACTTCTTTTTTCTTTCTTGTTGTTTTTTCTATCTTTCTTTCTTGTTCGATTACTAACCATATTTCCCATTTCACAACTTTTGCTTTTCTAGTCTTTAGTCTGTCAGTTAAAACATAAATCTTTAGTCTGTCAGTTAAACCATAATTTGTCTCTTGTCTTAGTGGAAAACATCTTAGGAAATAGTTTTATCTTTATATTTATCATGTAACTATTATTTGTGTCCGTCTAAATTCTATTTACGCTGTTTTTCCTTAAATAAATAAATATAGGTTAAAATATATAGAACTTATTCGAGGGGGAGAGTGTACGCTGCAATCCAACAGCCACTGGGCGCGCTCAACTGTCCACGTTATCCCTGCCTCACAGAAGACTACCTTGAAATGCACTTTCTCTTACTCGCAACCCTTTCTCTAAATCCATTCCTATAGCTCCAAAGGTAGGCAGCGCATCCGGGTGCGTGCCAACGTTTGACAAAATATCATATGCGTCTCATGAATGCTTATAGTCGAGAAAAAATATTTTATAGTTCCCGGACGTTTAAAATTTCGTTTAAAATTCTTAAATAAACTAAAATTCTAACTCTAATTCAAATTTAAAATTTCTAACTGTTCTGCAATAGGTGTCAAAGTACCCAATTAATACCGTTTTTAGAATAATATTCCACACTACTTGTAAAATTATATTAACCTAGACTAACTTTAGCTTAGTTATCTGAGCTCACACGCGAAGGCCGAAAACTTAAGGTAATAGTAAGTCCAAACAATGCGGATGTTTAATCAAAACTAAAACTCGCCGAAGTGCGGAAGTGAGAAACCTTTGAAAATTTCGTAACGAACCCGCAAACTTCCCACCGGAGGATGAATTTGTAATGGAGTTTATCGAAACAGCGCGATTCATTGCCCATTATGGCACAACAACCGCAACTTAACGACCTCACTAAATTTGGAGGTCGGCCGAAATTGAATCGAGAAATTACAACTCTAACAAAGGGAATTTGAATAAAAGTGAATTATGTAAAGGTCGAAATTAAGAAACTGCTAAACATCCCGAGGGACTCGTAGTTAACGGTGAAATGGAAGTCAAATTAGTAAATGATCTCAGAAGGTAATAAAGATTACAGATTAACGATATACATATGACGTGACGACTCTACAGGATAGGAGCGATGTTGCTTCGTACAGGTGATTCGGCGCGTCCAATTAGACAAATTATTCTCACAAAAAATGTCGTGAAAAGTGCTGACGTGTTTGGTAGCCAGAGCCGCCAGAGCCCAAATTTAATCTTGTCCTATCCCGTCCGTTTTTTTTTCATGTAACAAATTGGGAGAGGCAGGATCGGACTATAATAATACTCACTAATCCCTTTCCATCCCAAACATTTTCCTGTGTTCTATGTAATTCCCGGACCATTAAAGATAGGCAGCACATCTAAGGATGTGTTATTTTTGTTCTGGAATATGCTTTCTTTAAAATCCAAGTTGTGTTATTTGAGACTAAGGCAATAAGTTGATGATTTTAAAGTTAGTTTGAGTCGTATTTTGTATACAGTTCCTTACAGGCTAGTTTCCAATTAATCAGTCTAAATTTAAACAAAGGACAATAAGAAATATTTGTTTATCTGGTCCTAAGAACTGTATAACTTTGCGAACAAAGTCGCAAACAGTTTTAATAAATTTATTTATACTCGTATTATAAGAAAATGCATAGGAAATTCCAATTCCAATTTGTTTTAGCCAGAATACAGTTAAACATATATCACAACCGAGTCTTAAACTATTTTTAAACTAGTATTAAAAAACTAGTTTAAAAATAGCGTGGAGTCAATAAAGTATAAATAGCATTGTTGACTGAATCACCTACTAGAAATGATTAGGTATACAGTAGAATACATCCACCAACCCACGCTGTCATGTTTGTATTTCGTTTGATTTGCTCTGTATATAAAAACATCTGTTCCTCTTTTTCTTACACATAATTTTAGTGATTATTCCTCATTCTCACGTTTCCAATTCTTATTTGTTCATCCATGTTCACCAATCAGACCTTATTTACGTTGTTTGTACTCTCGATCTGTGTGTGGATTTTTAAAAGCTTTCAAAGGTGGCAGGTCAAACGCTTCTCTAATTGAATGTTTGCCCGCCCCCGCCGATGGAGTCGTCATGGCCCTACGATTTATATGCAAATCAGTCACAAACCCACACCAAATTAGCCTCTGTTCATAAAGAAATACGGGGCTAAGTCGATCGAGGTGTTGGAAAAGAATTTATTTAAGTATGGGGAGACGTAAATTGAGTAAATTGTGAGACGGTTCTTTTTGGGGAGGTTTATTTCGATTTTAATTGGTGTGTGTGAATAGCAATGTTTCAATTTCGTTCTCTTTTGTAATCAGTCAAACGAGCGTGCAAGTGGTTCCTATGATTGTATTTGTAAAGGAATAGAAAATAATAATGCCAATGAAAAATGTAATTTTCCTCCTTTCTACTTATCGTGATGAGAGTTCTGTTTTTATCTTCTATATTCAAAAAGAATGGAAGGTAGGCGAAAATTATCACCCATTGGATGACATAGAATGTACAAAGAGGCAAACTGAGAAGAGGCGTGATTACTTTATTATTATAGAAAAAAAAATGGTGGACCAGCAGAGGGTCCGCCTGATGGATTCTGTCGCCTATTGGACAACCGCGATACATGCTAACGTCAGTGCAGAATGACAAACGTTGTCACACTCCTGTATGCGTTGCCTACCTTTGCAGATTAACGAATGGATTGGGAGAGAGGGTTGGGTTAATGGGGAGGGATAGGATTGGGAAAAGGCTCTGGCATATCTCACTCCCTACCGAAACACGTAGGTACGTACATTAGGGAAATAAGACAAAGTGGGAAATGCACTACATTTCTAGGTAGTCTTCTGTGAGAGAGGGGTAACGTGGCCAGTCGAGCTCGCCCAGCGGCTGTTGGATTGCAGCGTGCACGCTCTCCCTCAGAAAGATCTTTAACAACCTCAACACTAAGCAACACCTCACCTTTCTAAAGTAAGAGATATTGCAGCTACACACCAGTGATCGGCCGCTGATTAAATTAACCGCGTTGACAGAACAAATGGGAGCAATCCATTAGGGGCGTTCTCTGGAAGAGTGGAAACTTGGAATCGAACCACGAATCCCGGAGGAATCTACGTGCGCCGTTTGCTCTAAGTTATGCTCGCTACGGATACTGCGGTTGCTGTGGTCAGGACAGAGTGGGGAAAGGAGGCGAGGTGGGTTTAATCAACATACAAATTATAATTAGGATTAATAGAGAAGAATAAAACGCCATTGAATTGGTTAAGTCTTTATTGATTATGGGCAAAATAAAAGTAAATTTTACCGAAAACCAGAGATTTAGTCTTTTACTATGAGACTCCAATGACTGAGACAAGAGAGAGAGAGCAATATAATATCTGACATAGGTATATTTACCCATCAATGTTGACGTACACTTTTATGAAGTTCTGAATATAAGTTATCATCTTGCGTTTACGAAGACAATTTTTACAACTTTGCATATTTTTTTTCTGACATGTTTCAAAAACCTTATAAACAATATGTAATCCTTAAAAATTAAATCTTGGTAATAAACAATTTCAAAGTCTAAAACGTATCCTGTCAATGTCCAATTCCTGAGGACACGAAAAACACAGTTCCACGCTTTTATTTGATTATCACAAACAGCACGCACGAAAAATAATTTGAGTTTAATAAACGATCACTTTTAAACCACAAAACGCCTAATACACAATTTTTATATAATAATAATCTAACAAAAACTAACTTCATTTCTCGAGTTTCCGCCGAAAAATCCAAAAAATAAACAATTTCTTCACATTCCTCATGTTTTGTAAAGTCACAACATTACTTAAAATCAGGAGCGTACATCTCATTCAACTTACCATAACCATTACCGCTATTTATTTATCTACGCTAAACCTACGCCAACGCAGGCGAACCACAGGCGGTGGTTCCATTTAACAGTCAGTTAAAAACAATATTTATGCTGGTAGCTGCCTTCTGCCACTGTGTATCTAGTTTCAAAAACAATGCTTGCCACTGCTTCGATCACTTGCAAAAAACAAAAAAGGATTGATCTTGGAAAAAACGATTTGATCCCGTAAAACTCTTTCAATAACCATAACAGCCCAGAAAAAATGTTCATTGCTATACCGTATTACGAGAAATATCTGTAACATAAAGATAATATTATTCTATTTCGTATTCTTAATATAAGATAATTTTAAAACACAAATCTTCTTCTCATAAATCTAGAAATGTGGGGTTTGGCAACTTATGTCAAATGTGATGACTATCCAATACGTAATTACGTCGAATACTAAATTTGTCCCAAATTAAATATGTCAAATGTGAAAGTTGACCAGAATTAAAAATGACTAATACGAAATTTGTCCAAAAAGAAATACGTCCAATATAACTCATATGACGTTTCAAAAATGCACCTAGTTACAGTAATTTTAAGTACATACAGTATTAAGAGTACATAAGCCTACTTTTTTTTAATCTTACCAAGTCAAAGGATTTCAAAAATGTCTTACCGATGTTTCCGTCACCAATATCGCCAACCTTTACGCTTTGAATTTTATTCGCTGTTGCTTTTCCCTTGGTCCGTGCCTAAACGTCGAATCTCGAGGCGACTTTAATAGCGTTGTGTCAGACTAATTGATTTCTCTATAAACTCGGAGAACTATGTAATAGAAATCGCTGACGGCGAATAGTTGCTGACATTAGGACCATTGTCAATATTGGCTGGAACTTATTCGGATTGAAGAGCTGAGTTCATAGGAATGGATCTTGAGCAGTGAGCATCTGTATTTACCTACATAAACATTTCAGAGTATTCTAAACAAGCGATAGGCCAAAAAAGGTAGGTAGGAAGTAATGCACATATTGCTTTGTCTTTTTCAATATGTCACTTTTTAATCGTGTTACTTAATCTTTATTAATTTTTTTAATATTTTATTGTACACACAAAACAACATAGAAGCATAGATATACATGATTAAATAAGAGAAGATATAATAAAAATAGACCTGTGAAATAGAGACATTGGTCGGAACAGGATACGCGTGCGCACTGCCACACATAAATAAAAACAAAAATAATACACACCTACAAAATAAAGTACACAGATAAGCAAAAAATAAAATAATACATGCTATACATGATGATTGATGACTTATTTCAATACAAATTGATCATTTTGTAACTGGACTTAATGTGTTTGTATTTAATATTGTTTTAAATGAATAGAAAGAGCGGCCTGTGTATTAATATCATGCATCAGATACGTGTTATGATACCGTTGAAATTGCTATACGAATAGATGCAAATTTCCTCTTCGTGACTATTAATAAAAATCAAACTTCTCAATTAAGAAATGAAATAAAATGGACAGCGCTCGATAAAGTTAAAATTCCCTCTATTTGAACGATAAATTAAACCACTTGTCACTGATTTCAATAACACCTATAAAATTATCAGCAAGCACTTAAGTCTAATGTTTTATTTATAAACACTTGAACGATTTGACAGGCCTCAGATACATTACATGTTAGCGTGTAGGAATAAGTCGATTGTGAAAGGTTGTTCTTTAGGTATTAAGTTTGAGATTTACGTAGCTTAAATTACTATTTTTATGCTTATAAAATGTTACATAAGATTTTAAACTTTTGTTATCGTATTTAAACATAATAATAACTCTTAACTTTATCGTATTTAACTCTTAAAGAAAATATAAAATTAAGATATGAATGATTGACTATAGGAAAAGTAGCAGTTGTTTTTTTATTACTAAACCTTTTGAAAATGATATTTTAGGTGGTATAATAAATAATAAATAAATAAATAATTTGGTTGACTCTCTTAAAATACTTCGATTGTGGTTGTTAGCCTTTATTAAGAAGGTATCGCTCATATTTTTACTTGAATCTACATAAAGGTTTAGTTAATTTCTGATTGGAAGCAACATTAAAAAAAAAATCAGTGACTGATCGAATTCTTTAATTATTTAATCGATCATAAGATTCATAAGTCATAACTCTCATAGAAAACCATTTATGTTATTTGTATTTGTAAAATTAAATCTTTCCGAGCATGTTCAGCGATCGTAAAAGTAAATATCTAGTCCTTCATGAGTGCTGTATCACAAAACTTTATAGACACCAAGGTAATAAACTGCGTGAGCATCCACTGTACCTCTATTTTCTGTAATTACTTCACAGCTAATAAAACGGCTAATACAACTAGTATTCCTTTTCAACACGCGACATATCTTTCTTCTCTACACATACGCATATACACAACGTCTCTCTTTTTGTCAGCTTTCTCTTGCGAATCTTTAAGATTTACATAATTTTAGATAAATTTATTAAGTCAATCCAATTTTTATTGTAATCATATTATAGTATTAAATTATTTTTGATTTGTTTAGTAGTAAGTCAGTTTGAACTTGTAGAGTAAATACTTGTACAACTAATGAAATAATTAATATGTAGTATTATGTCTATTATTCATTGGTATTTTTCTTTTTTTACTTTTGTATTCTGGACTGAAGTTGTCATGTATCGCGAGTGTCCATCGGCGACTGTGTCCACTTACCACCAGGTGGACTATGCTCGTCTGCCGCCAACTTCCTATAAATTTTCAAAAAATCAATTGAAACCGTTCTAACGGGAGAAATAGTTATCAATCGGGTAATTGACTGTAAATTCCTTGTCCTGCTACATTCTTCTGTAAGTGTAGTTATAAGTGGTGCTCTCATGAGTGTTGTTGACTCAATCAATTCTGGGGTGGGTGTTTAAAAGGCGCGAGTTTGTGCCACGTGGGCTGTTGTAATTGAGTGCCCGTGTTCAGATGAGAATGTTGTTAATTAATTTTTAAAATACAGCGTGTACCGGAACGTAAGTGGCACTTTTAATTTGGTGAGAGGTAATTTATTAAATGGGGGATCTGATTTTATTGAAGTGTCTTTTGTGTTTAAGCACGCTTCAAAATGTTGTGGTTTTATCAGTAACTTTACACTATGAATTATCAACACGTTTATTTCAAACTATTTATTAGGTACGTCATTCCATCAGCCTGTTTCTCCACTGGATTCCTATCTCTCAAGGTTCACCAGCTCACACGATCTATGGCACTTCTCCTCCAGCCACTGCCGGCAATCTTTGGGATACGTAGTATGGGCCGCTCTCCGACCAGATGGACCACAGATTTGAAGAAATTTAAATCCACTTTGTAACGTCTGTAATAAAACTGTTTATAACCCATAATCATATTTAATATTATATTAAATTTTGAGATTCCCTTAGATTGAATATTTGCTATTGTAGAATAAAGCACATTGTTATTTGCTATTGTTCTTTGAGGGGGAGACTGCACGCTGCAATCCAACAGCTGCTGGATGCGCTCGACTGGCCACGTTACACCTCTCTCACAGAAGACTACCTTGAAATGTATTGCATTTCCCACTTTTATCTTATTTCCCTAATGTACGTACGTATTTCGCTAGTGAGTGAGATTTGCCAGAGCCCATTCTCCAAAGGTAGGCAGCGCATCCGGAGGCGTGCCAACGTTTGTCACTTTGAACTAATGTTGGCATGTATCGCCGATGTCTATGGGCGGCAGTATCCACTTACCCATCAGGTGGACTGATAGTCTGCCGCCTTGGTACATAAAAAAAGAAATAAGTATTGGTACCTACTACATATTTTTGAAGATAATGCAGTATAGTCATGATTATATTTAATTTCATGACATCCAAACTTTCCACTTCTTTTCGATTATTTTTTTCCAGTTATCCCTTATCGAGGTCTAGCAACGCTTTCCAGTGCATTAACTCTATTGTTAGTGTCACCCTTTTCTTAAATTTAACCTTCATTATTAATTCTATTAGTTACGGTTTCCAGCGCAATGCTTCTACTCATCCCCGTTTATTAAAAAAAAACTGTAGCTAAATACATTATTCACTCGAGCTTAGATAGGTTAAGAAACCTGCCTTAAGTGTTCATTCAGGCAGCAGATTTTCAGAGCGGGAACAGATAAAATGGTAAATATCTACTCTGACGCTTATGAAATATAGGCAATAAGACGGATAGAACTCCATAGTCAGCTCAAAAATCCTCTCCATTGACTGCCACTAGTCCCTCATTGTGCGTGAAGCATTTGGAATTAAGATGCAAGTTAAACCTTACACATTTTCATCTGGCACTATTTTACATGTTTTAAATGTTGTGTACCGCGACTTTTTAAATTATGAAGACCAAATGCGGGTTGTTTAAGAAACTTTTTTTACTGGTATCTCTCCACGTGGATTAGCTACTCTAGTAAACTTGACCATGGTTGGAATAACCCAGCTGAAACACTTTAATAGTTACGAGTAATAGATAGCCGTTTAAGACCCGTTTAATAGATAAATAAGTACGAGAAAATCCTCAAATATTCTGTTTTTTAATTCAACACATTACTAATGGTCCGATCCAATATTTAAAAACTGTAATGCATAATCATTTGTGTCTTTGATTTGATCAATTTTTATCACAGTATTTCACTCATCTAAAATTTCATGACATTACTTTTAATTACTGTCGAACTTTTCGTCTGTTTCAAATCTATGGTAAATAAAAGAGAGAGAGAACCAGCGATCAATTTGTACCTCCTGTATAGAGAATTCAGTAAAGCTCGATAGAGTCATTAGCTCGTTCCACTGTGTTGATATTTCCAATTTAAAAGCGTGTGCCGTTAAGTCGAGTGGTTTTAACTAGAAAGTTGTTGACACTATCTTTGGGAAACTCACGTTGTTTATTAGGTACTTCAATGGAGTCATTACAGATTTACTTGGAATTTAGAACTAAATATCTTGTAGTTTTCTTTGAAGATTGCTTTTGTATTTAGTTTTAAGTCATTTATTTGGAATCCTTTTTACTTAAAATCTCTAAGCGTTTAGCTTATGGGTTAAATTATTTTGTAAAATGAATTATATTTTACAAACCTCAATTTTAGGTCCAACTTCCTTAAGCTGAACTTTCCAAAGAATTTGACTATGTAGTTTGTAAAAAAAATTGCCTATTTGATGTTAAATGCGGCCTCGCCCAAGTGATCTAAATAGAAAATAAGTTTTAATTTAGGTCACAGTAAAACTGAATTTTGTATTGATTTAGGTTGTTACTTCAAGTTGTTTTTTTGTTATCATTATAGTTTGATTGTTGCCCAGTAACTCTGCAAAAAATCAACTAATTGCTACCAAACTTGATATACGAGTATGTGTAGTTCGTGGAACAGATTGCCGGTTACCTTATAAGATAAGTGGTTTATTCCAGGTCAAAATAGAGCAATGCAAATAAATAAATATTGTGTAAAATATCGCATTTTGAAGATTTGTCAAACATAAATAAATATATTGCCAAGATTCCACATTAGTTTTATTTGGCATTCAGATTTATAATTATTAGTTTTTTATTGCTATATTTATAAATTATAAATTCATAAACAATAATATCTATACATATAATAAAATTGTAACAGGCCGATGTCTGTACATTATAGATATTGAAAAAAAAAACTAAAAAACTAAAACTTTATTAGAGCAACAGAAGCCAAAACAACAGTTTTTAGAATTTTTTTTCTGTTATACAAACAGACAGACCTGTTTGTATGTTTGTACACGCATCACGCAAAAACTACGGCATGGAATTGAATGCAGTTTCCAGCGATGTATTGCTAGAGGTCTAACTTAAAATATAGGCTCCATTTTACCGCAGGAAAATATCTTATTCCGATTGTTTTAAATTTAATAAACCGAAGCGAAGTGAGGGCGGGTCGCTAGTAAATGATAAATAGGTGTTTTTACTTCAGTCTATGTAATAAATCTACAAAGATAAGCAGCGCATCGTCAACGTCTGTGATTCTTGACTGACGATGACACGTATCGCGGCTTTCTATTAGTGACAGCATCCATTTACCACCAGATGAACTGTCTACCCATACACCACCTACTTCCGAATCGAAAATTAAAAAATCGAAGTGTTTGAAGTTTTATATAGGTGACTGATTTTAAAAATGAAAATGTTTTACGATCCACAATGTACACAACCGTTTTATTCGGCTAACGAAAGTCAAACATACAATCAACGGTTGTTAGGTAGCAAACAAACCGACAGACGTGTGTTGTGTTAACCGCGTCGCGTCACGCCTATCAATGTAATGTTACCCTAACAACAGTATATTGATACAACAGTAATCCAACTACATAATAACATTTGAAATATTTTACACGTACACAGACGTATCGCTTATTGAGTGATCGGGTGCACCTACAGCATGCTAAGATGGAAGGAAACTTAGGTAAAATGTAATTAATTAAAACGATTAATTTATTTTTTGTAGTTAAATCAATATTTTATTTATCAAAAATGTCGAAAATTAACGTTTATAACATTGTAATTCAGTAATGAAACTTAGAATATATTAAAAATAAATTAATTTACTCTAAGTTTCGCTATGTGCACATAACATGTACTAAGGCGATACATGCGTTGCTAAGGCTATGTACTAAGATATAATAATACATGCGAAACTTATTTTTTATATTATTACTAGCAAAACCCGGCAGACGTTGTCCTGCCATAGAACTTGATGAGCTGCGGCGCCATCTAGTGGTGAGTTACAACAAAGTGGATAGCTCGAAAATATTCCCCGTGCTCAAATACCTATGTATACCAATTTTCATGGCGATCGGTTGAACAGTATAGAAGTTGATGTTCTGCAGCGCCTTCTAGTGGCGAGTTACAACAAAGTGGATAGCATAAAAACCTTTTCCATGAATAAATACATATATTTCATGGTGCCAACATATACTGCCAACAGGTACATATATTGTCAACTTTCATGGTGATTGGTCAAACGGTGTCGAAGTCTATTGACATCAGATATACCAACATCCTCTTTTATGTATATAGATTTTCATATAGAAAAAAGGCGACAGACCCCCATGGTCTGTCGCCATGGACCACCCTGGATATTGATACAGTCCACCTGGATACTGTCCTCCATAGACATCCGCCAACATGCCAACATCAGTCCAGAATGAGAAACGTTGGCACTCTCCCGGATGTGCTGCCTACTTTTGCAGATTAAGGGATGGATTAGGAGAAAGGGTTGGGAAAATGGGAAGGAATAGGATGGGATGGGAATGGGCTCTGGTATATCTCACTCATACGATAAAATAGGAAATATAATACATTTCAAGGTAGTCTTCTGTTGGAGAGGGGTAACGTGGCCAGTCGATTGCGGACAGCGGTTATGGGATTGTAGCATGCACTCTCCCCCTACAACATGCAGAGTTGCAATTAACACTCACACACACACACAACACTCACACAAAAATACAATAGTACATCACAACGACATGTGGATGCGTGATGGCGCACGGTGTCCGGTGACGTCTCAGGCGACTCGTGTCTCGAGATGTACGCCCCCTAGTGAATACGAGGCTTATGATTGTCTTTTCCGTCAATGACCCAGAGTTTCACTACCATTTGCACTATGCAGTGTCATATAACGCAACCCCAACATTAATGGGAGTCGGCTTTTATTTTTATTACTAACTTTATGACCGTTGAATGGTGTTAAAAGTTTTTAACTATGATTGTTTCAAAGTTGTATTGTGTCGAGTTAGTTAATTAGAACTGAAATAAAATCACTTTTGGACAACGTCTTGGATTTGTAATTCTGTTGTAAGTATAGCCGATTGAGCTTCAAGACAAATATAATCCTTTTTACATTTCGTTACCAACCTATTTAATAAGTGGCTGGGTGGTGCCAACGGCAAATACAAAGTTGTAAAACAAACCTGTATTTTATGCCAGAGCCCATTCCCATAACACGCTTTTCTATCCCTCCCTATTTTCCCAACTCTTTCTCTAAATCCATTCTTAAATCTTCAAAGGTAAACAGTGCGTCCGAAGACGTGCTCATATTCATTATGGCGACAGTATCCACTTACCACCAGGTGGACTGTCTGCTCATCCACCGTCTTTCTATAAAAAAACAATGCAATCCAGCTATCTCTGCTGTAGATACTTTGACATCAAACTCAAAATTTACTTCGCACTGCAGCAAATGTAAATCTAGCCAGTTTCATACCTTGCACCGTTTATCCATATGTCCTATTTGAGCAGGATCAACACGACGCAATAATGGGACACCCCTAGTATCCAGGCCCTATTGTGCGGAGACAATGACCTCGTGAATCACGCCTTCAATAAAAAAAAGCGCGTTTGGGGTGCGTCGCCGCTGCGTCGCCGGACGGTGTGGACAACCCTTTGTTTGTATGGGGTGTTTGCATTCGATTATTGTATCATTGGTTTTTATGACTTATATTTCTGTTGATAAGAATACCGTAAACCTTAAACAGCCCTTTTATTGTCCACTACTTGACATGGGCCTCTTCATGGACATTGGTCTTGTGCATGAAGGCCATAAAACTTTATGCTGGCCAAGCGCATTGACGAGTCCACTCGTTTTGCTGCAGTTCCTCAGGGCTTGTGATAGCGGCTTTGTTATACCTTTAGTCACCTTTTACGATACCTACGGGAAGAGATGGTAAGCCGAGGTCCATTCCTTCATCCGGTCTTCCGGCGGGGGAGCCCTTAGGCTCGTTGCTGCACACACTTTTGCTCCTGGCTGAGCGCCTACTGCACTCGCCCTAAACCATACGTCTCCGGTGACTCTTGAAAGAAACTACGACCTTGACTATGTAATGCAAGATTCCCTTCCCATATATTATTGATAAATTACATATTATTGTTTTACTTCGCCGTTATCTGTATATAAATACGAATTTTACTTTTTTTTGCACTCTGTTCTTCTAGTATTACAGCGGCAATGGCCTAAGGGTTTCTATACTCGAGTCTCATTCATGTGATCGTGAGTTCAAATCTTCGGCTCGTACGTTAGTTTCTATTTAAGTACATATTTTTTTTATTTTTTTTTCCTAGCACGGCCGTGAGAGGAAATATCTTGAGGAATCCGTCATGCTCGAGAAATAAAAATCATTTTGGAGTATGTGTATCCACCAATCCGCACTGGGCTCACATGGGAGATTTGACCCGAAACTCCCCGGTGATTTATTAGGATGCCCTGCGTCCTACACTGGGATGTTATAGGTTGATACCACACTCGTAGTATTTATGAAAGGCTAGCGGTGCCAGCGACTTCGTTCGAGTGAACTTGATTCCAGTGGGAACTCTGAAACTAGTCGGGATAAAATGTACTCTAAATGGTAATCCAAGTAATAAGCTATATATTTGCCAAGTTTCACTAAAATCCGTCTAACGGTTTTTGCGTGATACGCGTTCAGACAGACGGACGAACAAAAATTCCAAAAAAATGTTGTTGTAGGTTCTATACCTATTACATTTATATTGATTTTTGGTTTTTATTTTTGTTCAAAAAATGTTTTTTTTTCTCAAAAAATATTTCATATACAGACAGGGCCTCTGTTACGATATTATTATATGTATAGATCGTCGATTTGAAAATACGTACTAAATATGTTAAAAATGCACTTTAAATCTGGCACGTTACCGTATAATAGTGTTCAGTGGCTCTCAAATGCTGTAATACGTAATATGTATTTTGAAAATGCAACATTCTCATCAGGGCCGTCTTTACCAGGGGGTGCAAGGGGTGCGGTGCACTCGGGCGCGGAGCGCCCGGGGGCGCCTGTCGAGCGCTGAATTTTTGGATATTTCATTGAACTTAACGCCATTGCACAGTTTTATATACTTGTTACTTACGACAAATATGTATGCGCAAGCAAAAAAAAAATAGTCATTAACAATAATATTTTTTTTACTTTTATTACGCTTTCGGCGCTTGTCATACCGCATTACTACACTACACAAATAACAATTTTATTTAATACAACACGCGCGCGGCAAAATCTCTAATCCAAAGACAGTGTATGTATGTACGTTTGACACGTTGCCGCCCGGTAGCAAAATGATCTCTAAGTCAATTGAGTGTAAGTTCATTTGAAATGTGCGCGGCGCGGCACCTGTGCGCAGTGCCGGCTTTACCTATGGTGCAGTGTGCGGCGCACACGGGCGTAGGGTCTTAGGGGGCGCCGAGCGTCTTAAGGCGCCGTCTTAGGGGTCGTCGCCGCCCGCGACGCCTCCAAAGAGCCTGCTAGAGGGCGTCAGGGTATTGATTGCACCCGGGCGCTACATGGGCTAGAGCCGGCTCTGATTCTCATTACAAAGTAGGTACTTAAGTTTAAAATTTGACTTTTTAATGAACCCCTGCTTACTGCTTCATCTGCTTACCCCCCCCCCCCGCCCCTCTCCCCCATATATTTACAGCAGTCTAAAAGGGTTATAGGTTTTAAAAACACGTAGTCTAATATAGTAAACTAGCGACCCGCCCTCGCTTCGCATCGGCATACTTATAAGTTTTTTTTCATAATTTCAAAAAAAAATGTAGCCTATATTAGACACGCATAATGGAGCTTCCTATTAGTGAAAGAATTTTTGAAATCGGTTCAACAGTTCCAGAGATTACCCCCAACACACCTACAAACACACAATTTTACATCTTTATTATATTAGTATAGATAGGGTCTCATATTCATTGACATCTATAACACTTAAGGCTCGTAAGTAACACCAGTAAATCACAGGCAATGTTATTATGCCATTAACTCATTCTTATGTTAAAATATTGCGATTTATGTCACAAACCGACGATATATTATCTTATACTGGACATTTACCGTAGGCGGTCGTATAAATACATAACGATGAAATTTGAATATGGAAAATGAGAACAACTGACCAAACGGTCTATTAATATAAGGGATAGACATGGTTAAGTATAAATATAATACTTAAGACAACGGATATCTTTCGTGAACAACTTTTGTTCTAGTTTGCAAAATTCAAAACTGTTTTTCATAGAAAAATATTTTTTTATGTTACCTACCAACATAATTTACGCTGAGAAGCGAAAATATACGCAACGCTATCCAACTGTAAATAAACAGAATTACAAGTGAACAGTATCAGGCAAAAACAAATAATACAAAATAGTAAAAAAGTCGGAGACTTCACGTAAAGAATTCAATGTTAACAGCGTACAAGGATTTTATATTTATACCCGTATAATTGATATCCCACAAAACCATTTCAGTAAATATGTCGCCAACAGGTCACCAATCCGCGCGACTTGTTTGGCAAAAAAGTTATGAGATCTAAAAGTCGCCAAGACCTGTTCTATGGAATTTTGTGGCTTGGCCATTTCCATGTGTGTATGGCTACTATTAATAAATAATCTACCAGATCCTTTATGACCAAGTCCATTAAACAAGTCTGGGCGACTTTTATGGTTTCATAACTTTTTTGGCCAAACAGTTTACAGAAATGCTTTTATTGGCCTTTCGCATTTTTTTGTAGATGAAGTTTTCAATTATCGCTAGCTCGCCGGTGAAGAAAACATAAGTGCGGAGCCAGCTTTAGCGTTACCATAGTGACATACTAAATGTCATAACATTAAATCTCTGTGGTCATAACAGATTATATATTTGACTTATTATTAGTTGCTATCAAGATGCATTGTTTGTGACGAGAAGACTATTTTTGTTAATTTTACCCTATTGCTGGTTGGTTCAAATCCAGCGGTATGGACCCCCAAGTAGAAGACTCACGGTTGAGTCTCTCGTCAATAACAATTTTGTTATATTTTTCATTTTTTACTTTTTTACATCCCTTTGAACGAAACGAACGACAGTATATTTCGAAATTACCATAATTAACTCAGTTTTACATGATAGTAACCTCTCCTTCTCACTTTGGAGGTGACCAAAGCGGAAAAATTCTATTATCAAATTTTTTCCTTAGGTTTTATTCCAAACTCTATCAGCATGCCAAATTTGAGCTTCCTAGCACCTCTGGAAGTACTTTAGGTCCTTGATCACTGAGTAAGTGACAAAATTGTGGTTTTTCGAAGTCGTAGAAACTTGAAATTTGCCGGTTTAATTTAGCTCTTGTACTTTTCATCGGGTTGCCGTGAGCTGTCTAGGTTTCTCCAGTCTAATAATGCGAGAGGATCAAAACTACGCTGAGTTGCTACTGGAAAAGGATGCAGTGTTCGGTAGTACCGCACTCCGTCAAGACTCGCCACGACCGAGAGCAAGAAAAATATACAAATACCGTAAGAATTGCCCTGGATTTGCTGAAATTTGTCGGTTAAGAATTATTTGTCTGAAAATAAATAACTTAATTAACAGAATAAATTAAATATATCTCCATAAAATGGCATGGTGCACATATGGCTCATTGAGTCCAGTTAGTTTCGGTGGCCGCGGTTCATTGCACAACTTGCTTGCATCTGCCGCTTTGTTTGCTGCATAATGCACCTTTTTAATTTACATCACAAAAGGTTACGGTTCAGAGACCGCACAATCGTGACGTTACACGAGTTACTTACGAGTACGTTTTGTTATTTATTATAATATTTAAATTGATTGTGATGAGTATTATAATAGAGCGAAAGATAGAAGTGGTAGCAAGCCTTAAATCGTAACCAGCCCTTTTACGCCCATGGGCCACCTCATACACATTGGAGAAATGTATGGTCCCAAAACACCACGCCGGGCAAGCGTGTGTAGCTATTTCGATTGCTAACAGTGACGTCATCACTTCTTATAGAAACAACGATTGATCTGCTTACATTCTGTGGAAACAAAATGAAATGATTTCCTTCTTGGAGGTGATAGCTGTCTATTGTCACGTATACATTGAGCATTCAGTGCACACAGCGCCCGAAGACGCACCCGGCGCGACGCTGCATCAAGATTTTAAACATTTTACATTTTAATAATTTCTCATAGTTATATAACAGTCTCTATATATTTATATGTCTGTGCGCAAAATCTACTTTAGACAATGTCAACCGTCCGTTAATCTATACATATAATAAAATTGTAACAGGCCGATGTCTGTACATTATAGATATTGAAAAAAAAAACTAATATGGGGGGTCTTTATTAGAGCAACAGAAGCCAAAACAACAGTTTTTAGAAATTTTGTCTGTGTATCTGTCTGTCTGTTTGTACACGCATCACGCAAAAGCTACTGCATGGAAGTGAATGGAGATTTCACCGATGTATTGCTAGAGGTCTAACTTAAAATATAGGCTCCATTTTACCGCAGGAAAATATCTTATTCCGATTGTTTTAAATTTAATAAACCGAAGCGAAGTGAGGGCGGGTCGCTAGTTTAAATTACAGAAGTTGTAATAATAACAAATATAAAGCTGTATTGTATGTTTTGATAGATCTATTCTGTTCTTAAATACGGTTACTTTGAACTGGAGCGTTTTAGAATAACCTTTACCAGTTATTTGTATGTTCTCTTTGTTTTATTTTTCTACTGGATTTTCTTTATGATCTGCAAAAAAAGATAGAAAATCTCCAAAGGTCAGTAGACCAGACCACCTGCTCAGAGGCGTGACTATGTTCAACCTTATGACACATTTACAATGCCTATTACTGCATAATATGTAGTAATGATTCATCAAATCATCACTCATCATCAGTTACGCGTGACCAAAGCTAGTTCGTTCCCCGAGTGCGAGTAAATGAGCCGTGTACGCTGGTACACGGCTGCGAGTGCCCACGAGAGCGTGGGGTACGTTTCGCGCCTGTTGACATGACGTCACACTACGATCTTCTAGCTCCCACACTTGGGAAGTTTTCCAATGACGTTATGTCGACACAGTAATAATAAGTCGTAGTAAATTTCTTAAATGATGGAACTCGTGACGCGGAAACTTGGATTTATAGATTTTAGAAAAAAAAGATGTATATTTTCTAGAAGTCTGCAATTTGTACCAGGTTACTCACGACTGTTTTGCGTCAAGTTTTTATCCATGGAACACTGGCTGATTTTGATGACAATTAAATCTATAACTATCTAACATATAAACAAAACATTCCAAATTCAAATTTCCCTTCATATAATTTTTACGAGCTGAATCAAAATGATCGTGTCTCATTAAAAAATGGATATTCGACATGAACATTTCCGCGCTATGATTTTGTATGATTTTAAATGTTCAATGTTGTTCAGTGGAAAATTGGTTTGGACGAATGAAACGTTGTATTGATGTAATTGGAGAATACTTTGAAAAAACGCAATAGAAAAATTGGAACACGTGGACCATTTTTTTTTCTATTTCGTAAAACTTTCTCCGTTCCCCGCGTATAATGTTGGTATGTTTAGATAAGAAGACTGTTACGGCTCTGACGCGCGATGGTCTGTATCGTACTATCCTCTTTCCTGTTACTTTAGCCCACAGACAAAGTAAGTTCGTAAAAATGGCAACCAATTGTCTCACTTATTTTGTACCTACCACTAAGTCATGTGTAAACTTTAGTGATGGGAAACCACTTACCGATGAACCGAAACGTCTCCCTTGAATTGATTCTCTACTTTTGACTAATTTGTACAAGTGATTACAGTGAAATTTGGCGTTTTTGTGTTTTATTAACAACGACTAGCAGCGCGAATAGAGTTTGGCGCCAACGTCGGGCGGACAATTACTCTATCTCTTTGTATCTGTGCTTTAGTTCATGTATAATTTTCCCAAAGTGATAAGTAGGATGTCACTAGCTGTCACTAGTGATTGTCACTAGCTTGGCGTTGCGGAAAAATATCGCGAGGAAACCGGCATACTCCAGAAATAAAAAATAAAAAATCTGGAGTATGAGATCCACCAATCCATACTCGGGCCCGCGTGGTGGAATACGGGCCGAAAGCCCCCCGGGATTTACTATGGGAGGCATGTGCCCCGCAGTGCGACGTTATAGGCTGATACAAGTCCCAGTACTATTATTCTAACACATTGTTCATTATTTATTTAGACAAATCTGACATTCCAATGATTGAAAATCCCTTTGCACCTCGTTAACTACTTATTCAATAGACGACTATGGGGCAGTGATTACCTTAGTCACCTTAGGTTGTTTAAGAACCGCAAAAAAGTAGCAAATGTTGGAAGGCTTCAATCGTTCAGTGTTTACATTGCATATAGTACAGTAATGATCCATCAGTTTCTCGTGGCCAGCCCCTTGTTCCACGAGCGTGGTCAAATGAGGCGTATATCACTCGTGGGGTTCGATTCACGCCTGTTCTGTTATTTCATTATTCAATGCTTCTAATTATTTTTGGATGTTTTTTTCTTGCTTTTTCTCTAATTAGTGGAGGATTCTGTGGCTTAATAAGTACAATTTTGTTTGCTCTAATGAACCAAATTTGTAGTTTAAATTAAAAGATTAATTTTGATTGAAAAATAATAATAATGTAGAAAACACGCGTATGTACTGGTGACTTCTTGACTCATTTTATTTACAAGAAGTTTAATATTTTAACATCAATTTTTATAATCCGTGTATCATCCATGGTATAAATGTATATGTAAGTGGAATGCCCATTCTTGGCCTGTTTCTGAGGTAACATAAACCAAAATATTTTTTAAATAAAAAACGGTCTTTATTTTCAGAAACATTCTGCAATTTTTGACGATCAATATAGATGGGAATAATTTTTACATGTATATTTTTACATGTATATTTAATTTTTTTTATAAAGTATCTATTTCAATTATTTGATTCTCTAAATCGATTCAGGCGCCCTCTATAATAATATAGGTGAGGTTATTAGTTTTGTTTTGTGTGTTGCTGGCAACACTGAGTGTCATCCATAAAAAGTAACGAAAACCTCATTAGGTAATCAAAATATGAAAGAAAGAAGAAGTACACTGAAAGAAGTAAATACAAGCCAACTTTCATTTTGCCAATGCCTTCTGAAAACACTGAACATTTTCTAAAACGTACCTACAGAATGCAGGAGAATCTATTATTACCTAGCTTTTTTTCGAGAAACTCCCAAAACGCGCCACAGTCATAAAATACCTAATACAAGCAGCGTTTAATTCCACAGGATTGTAAAGGGATTGGGTTCCGGTGACATGTTTACGTGTTCCGTATCTCTCCGTGGACGTTTATTGTGGAATCCTGCGCCTGTGGATACAATCGCGAGATAACGCCATCGCGAATTATCGCATAAACAAAGGAAGCATTAGCTTCCTTTGTTTATGATAATTGTTCAGTATTTTTGGATTTATTCTCCTCCACGTAGAGAATCTGACAGCGAGTTGACAATCTGTTAATCGATGCCGACCTATAATATCCCACAGCGGGGGTCACAGACTTATAAAATTTAGCAAAAAACTATAGTTTCGATATATTGGGTGTGTTTTTTCAATAGATGTCGTTACTTTTGCTATGTTTATTTGTTAAATGTGACTGCACTTGTATTTGACACGTGGCACAGTAAGGTTTCATTGTTGGTATATGACATTTGTTATTCGCGATGCAAGTATTAATTTAACTCAAGTAAACAATTATTATTATTAATTATTTAAAAAAGGGCCGAATTATATTTGTACATCTAAATATATATCAATCAAGTTTGAAGTTGAGTTGAATCAGTAGTTCCAAAATTATGACGGTATAAACTTATCAAAAAGAATAAAAAAAAATCGACGCGTATCCGAAACCGCCGTGTGATTTACTAGGGGAGACCTAAGCCTTGTGGTGGGACGTTATAGGCTGATACAAGTACATACTTTTTATCTAAAACGTACTGAAAATACCGAAATGTTCCTTCCGACTGGCGCTGTCCTACACGTTTTTTAATACTCATACATGTGGATTCCCTCACGTTGGTTCCTTCAGTGCTAAATTGAAAAAATAGTACTCGTACTTGTATCAGCTTTTAATGTCCCGCTGCAGGCTACAGGGCCTCCCCTAGTAAAACACTAGGGCGTTGTGCGGATTGGGTGAATACACATACTCCAGATTTTTTTATATTTCTGGAGTATGGGGTTTACTCACGACGTTTCCTCTCATCCCAGGCTATCCTCGTACAGATACCCGTAGGTAGAGATAGCCTAGGGGTATCTATACCCAGGGGGAGCATACAGTCCACCTAGTGGTAAAAGCACGCTGTCGCCCTGCGACATCTGCGCTACATGCTAAGTTCAGTCCAGAGCGACTAACATTGTCACGCCCTCGGATGTGCTGCCTTGCCTACCTTTGAATTAATGGATTTGGAGAAATGGTTGGGAAAATGGGTAAGGATAGGATAGGATGGGATGGAAATGGAATCGGGCTTATCTCCTTCACTACTGAAACACGTACGACATTGGAGGTTAGGAGAAACTGCGCGTTCTTTCGTGAGAGAGGGGTATCGTAGCAAATCGAGTGCGTCCAGTGGCTGTTGGATTGCAGCGTGCACATTCCCCCTCCGAAACCTTGTTAACTTACTGTTTGAAACTTTGAGATGTTTATGTTTGTCATATTAGCACTTAACTACCAGCTACTGTTATGCGTAGTTGACAGCAAACATTTAAAGCCAGGTGGTCGGGCCCACCGTCATCCCAAAAAAATCTCACGGAAACTTTTACTATTTATACACATAACTGTCAAGCAATAGAACTTTTCAAAGCATTCGACAAACAAAAAGGCCGGTCCAAAAATAAATGTTTCAAAGGGCTTCGCTCGTAAAATTTCAATATCCGTTTAGACGGCATCGCTTTTAATCTTGAGTAAATTTGTCTCCCGTCGCCCTTTTATTGAATTAGACGCGATCTTGGCACAATCGCACCCCAAATGACTCGGCGTAATGATAACAATCAACAATTGACACCCGCCAGCGATCATGACGCAGTGACGTCATAATTTTTTGGTTACTTCTCGCCTTTTCTCTTGTGCACACCACAAACACAATTCGACTTCTTGTTCTAGTTAATTAAAAGACCGGAACCTGGCGTCAGTCGGCTTTCGCTATATTCTGTAGGTTTTAAAATCAAAAAGTTTAAACAAAGTTGACATATCGTTAACGTCTATGGGTATGATGTGTATACATGTCCAATGTGTACGTACAACATATAATATGCCCTAAGCGACCACCTGCCGTCCATAGAATGAGTTTAGTGACTGCAAAAGAATATTTAACGCTAAAGAGATAACCTACGTAAATTTTACTCCCAATCCTGAAACAAAACGGTGTATTGGTTTCGAATTTAAAGATATTCGGCCGAGCGTTCGTAGTCATTTCCTCATCTCGTCCTTCGTTAGTATGTTGCTACAGTTTGGTGTAGGCGCATATCGTTTTATGGTAGTAAATAGATTTCGAGAACTGTATGTGGGTAAATTTTACTCGTAGTTACCATAGTAATATAACGTTTTTAGCACTTACTTTAAACGTTGTTTTGTTTCAGTGTTGTTACCTCATTTATCTTAATATTTTCTTCTGGTTTTTAGTATTTGCAATGGCGGGACTGAATACCAGCCAGATATAAGCTTGTCTTCAGGTGAGTAGCGATAGTGAAACAGAAGACAACCTTGAAATAAAAGATCAAGATTGAAACATTAGCGATGAATATAAATTTGTGAAAATATCGAACAAGAGATCATAATACTTTTTAAAGTTCTACTTCTTCAGCTATAGTCGATGCTTCTCACACAATAATACCTAGAACTACTTTATTACATCTATGACATTTACTTCATCGCAACTTCGACACTTAGAATCGCTAACTCCGTCGCTATCGGCAAATACTCAAGGGTAAATGAAATGAAAAAAGGGCAAAAGATCAATTTATACGGAAAACTAATCCCGTTTATTTCGCACCAAGCAAGCTTCTTGGTGGAAATGTGGTAAGTACAGCCAGGTGCGTCTTCTTAAGCGATACATGCTTTTCCTCCTTGAGAATTGTTTTCAACTTGTATTTTAGAATGATATAATGAATTTCGAATGATATATGTTGTACACAAATAGAGAAACAGAGAAACAAAGAATAAAATATAAATCGAAAAACAAAAATACGCTGAATTTGATGCGTTTGTAGGATTGAAACTATTAACTGCAGTTTTGAAAAATAATTGATACAATTTAACCTTCATTATTAGGAGTAGGTATATATGAGTTTAGTTACTTTTCAGTTTAGTTACTTACTAATACTTATTGTTATTTCTAAGATGTCTATTGTATGAACTTGAATTTGATCTCTTTTACCTTATTATTAACTACAGTATCATTATAATGTACTTATAGATAATGAATACCCGTCCTTTTATCGATGCCCCAGTTTAGAGTAAAATTTACTCCTCGGTTAAGAAGGTTCATGCTTTCTACCGCATCGAAAACCATACCAGCAGCGTACATCTGTCCATTACTATATAGTCTACTTCAAAAGCCTGCCACTACACACCGCCTTCTGATCCTACCATCCAGCCTTTTTTTCCTATTTTTTTTTCAAGTCGTTAGGTCCCCTTACCAGAGAGTGTCTCACGCTTCGTTTCCCGTCACGTGGTGGCAATTCGTTAACTCGTCTACCCCATCGGCTGTCGCTCCTACGGCACATATGACCTGCCTATTGCCACATCAGCATGCTAATTGTATGAACTACGTCAAGTACTTTATATCTTTGGTGAATCTCTTCATTTTGAATCTTATTCCGCAAATAAACTCCTAGCATAACTCTCGGAATGTCTCGCTGAGCGATTTGGAGTGAATTATCGGTCCTACGACAGATAATCCGGAATAATTTTTAGACCCTGTCTATTCTATGTTACATCTGCGCCCGCATCTTTCGTCGTGTATCCAATTCAACGCCTTTCTTAATTACCTTGTTAGCGGCTCGAATTATGATATTCATTAGTCCATTATTTGTTTCAATTTCACTCTTTTCTTTTGAAATAGCAGCCATTTAGTTGCTTTCTCCGCTTGAGTTTATTATTTGTGATGTCAAGGTGATAATAAATACCTGGTCTCTTATTTGATGCAATTATTCCGAGGAATAATGGGACAAAAGAATCTCTATATACTCTTAAATTTAATCTTCAAAAAGGAAGAATGATGAGTTTATGGAAGGTTCTTCCTCATCCCGTTATACCTTTCTATTCTTCTCCCTAACCGACCTCTGTAGTAAATCATCATTAAAATTAACTCGTGTTGGTCACTCTCAACTGATGTCGGTTTCTTGGATTCGTGGACTAAAGTATTCACTTACCACCAGGTTGACTGTTTGCTCGGCTGCTACCTTTTTGATATGAAAAAAGTTCGTCAATAGGACATGCAAACTTCCTGAATTACTCCAGAAGCAAAATTAAATGAATAAATTTGACTATACTGTGTTTTAAAAAAGGCAACATAATTAAAACGACGGAAAACACAGCCGACCAACAACTGTCTACAGATACTGGATGACAGAATACTGCGACGACACTATCACATTCTAAAGAAAAAGAAAACATGCAACATATATGCTATTAATGTGCTGCAATGTTAAATCTCGGAAATGAGCATGTACTTTAACGTCATAACTTCGCCCCCTCAGGTGAGCTGCAACGGAAATTAAGGGGCTTATCATCGACCCGAAATTAACCACTTCCACCCGGAAATGGAACCCCGACCGGCACTGCCAATTAATTACTGAACCGTCGCCGTTCATGACACCTGTCTCCATTTGCATTAGGCACACATTTATGATTTGTGTATAATAATAATGTTGTTTCAAGGGATATATCGATGCTGTGTTCTACAGCTGAAACCAAGTGCGCCTCTCTTGTAGGACTCTTGCAGGCTCCCGTGGACCTATTTAGAAAATAAGTGAAAACTACCATAGCTCATTTTCAATCACATTTCATAGAAGTAAAGTCAGATAATGAAGTTCTCTCATCAATCCCAGTAAGTAGGGTGTACAATGAGGTAAGTCTCTCATACTCCGTACCGTCTTTGACACATTTACAGGTACAGGATTTAAGGGTTTACCATTGGTAGGTTGCGTAATTAAACTTCATATGTCATCTGTACAATTATTGTATATCGATTGATCACTAAAATTACGCAAGTCAGTTGGGCGCGCGGGAGAAGGTTGGCTACTGGCTACTGGTATACTGTGCAGTGCGGATACTGACGCTCTGCCAGACGTTACTGACCATCTAAAACACTAAATCTTAAACTGGAGAGTTTAGGAGTGGGATGGAGCACATGGGTATAACAACATGGTACATACCTTCTCATTCAGTCGAGTAGACTATAATGAGATAAAATAACTCCCTCAACTTTCTCATCATACTTTCTATGAATGGTATCAGAAACACTCATACCATTACACTCGTCCATACTTTTACTCCCTGTCTTCCACAATATTTTTCTCCACATTTCCAAATTAAACGTCGCCATGGGAGATATGCCAACGTTCGATATTCTTAACTGACTTTGGCATGCATCGCAGATGTCCATAGGCGACAGTATCTACTTACTACCAGGTGGACTGTCTGATCGTTTGTCACCCTCTTCCTATAAAATAAAAGTTAACAACCGAAAACAATAGAAATATAGGATTGATCAATATTTGACTTCCAGCGTAACTCATCATCGTAACTGTTAGGAGAATTTTCACGTGAATTTCTGAACAAGTTTCGAAGGAATCTGAACATCCGATGTTCAGATGTAGTTATCGGAGCGGGAACAGCATCTGTTCTCTCGTTCGATCGCGCACCAAACTTTCCTACTTCTCGCGAATAAATTTCAGCTGTTTTAACTTCAATACAGACAGTGAACAGTGTAAGTCCTGCACAAAATTCCCGAAACATTTGACGCAATCTCTAGAATTGTTAACTTTATACGCCGGAGTCTAATTATATAGAAAGAAGATGGTTATCGAGCCTATTTAGGCATACTGTAGGCTGTAGTTAGACTGTAAGCATTAACTGTCACTATTATTTGAGTCACATATAAACGTCAGTCAACAATTACGTAACTTGGTACATCCAAAGACGGACCACTTTGAAGATTGGGAATCTGCTTTAGAAAAAAACTGAAAACATGATAGCCTTCCTACAGTCGGGAGCAAAGTGGTGATCGTGTAGCGCTAAAAAGTTATCCTACACAACTCAACACTACTACAGGTTTCATTTATGAGTCTGACACTCCTTATGACACTGTCATAATCATTCTTCCCAATCCATTTCAGTAATCCAGATTCGTAAAATCCAAAAGTAGACAACGCATCTGCAGACGAGCCAATGTTGCCACGAATGACAGTATCAAAATCGACAGTGCCTTCAAGTTACTTCGCTGTTTGTCTTTTCTACTGTGTTACCTTCAACTCGACATGTATCGACCCTTGTTTTTGCCTCCTCACTGCCACTTGCCTTGTTATTCTTGCCGAAGTTTAAAAGATGCTTATCGAAATGTCCGCGTTGCCACCGAAGGAGAAATTATATTGTCAAGTACCTGTTAGTCGCAACTATAAACTTATCAAGACTACCAAAGTTAAATTGAATGCGATATAAAAAATCTCTTCAGTGTACATGATTTCTTAAGTTTCACGTGACCTGCACCAGCTCCCATTAGCTTTATTGACACTTGAGGTTCGAGCTAAATGGTTCCTTATCATGCGATACCCATGCGATTTGTGAACGTTACCGAGCTTGAGAATTCTTAATTCCCAAACACGTTAGTTTCCTCACAATGTTTAGCGGAATTCAAATGACGTATAGTCGAATTTTTATTAGAGTCAGGGATATGACATGTAGAACTGTCAAACAGAGTGAAATTTGGATGGATATGACACTCTATTGACAGTTCTACATGTCATACCCCTGACTCGAATAAAAACCCGAGTATAAATTCAAGATCATTTTTTTAATCGGCATAATATAATATGCTCATGATGGTTTATCTTCCACATACAGTAAATTAACTAACAAAACTTAAAAAAATATGCCATTTTCTCGTAATTCGAGAAAATTATATACTATACCTAGTTCAATTTGTCCTTCCGTGTAACCGATAGTTGTAAACTGTTGAAATGCGCGAGATGTATGTATTAACTAACTTAAACACAAATTTATCGAACTAACGTTTGAGATACACACAGAAACACATATACACATATACACATATAAAAATATCTGCATTAAATCTAACTATTATATTAACAATTAATTATTCGATCAAAATTTAGAAAATTTAAAAAATGTGAAGTTTGGATTTCTTTTTGGGTTTCCTCTTAACTTTACGGCGGTTTAATTTCTAGCACGCGTTGTTGGTTTTTGTGGTTACCAATCATCAGCCTATGTCTCTCCACTGCGGGATATAGGCCTCTGCCAAGACTCACCACCACACACGATCTTCGGCTCTTCAACCACCACCGGCAAACCGCTTTAAATCATTGGTTCATCTTGTCCCGGCACGTGGCGTCTATTCGAGGACTCGTCTACCCCATCGGTTATGACCTGCTTTAGCATGCTAATTCTACGAGCTATATCGGTGATATTTAATTTAATTTAAGCATATGATTTAATCTTAGTTTGACGTAACAGCAGTTGTCACAAAAATTTCATATGCTTCACTGACATCTTCCTCAACAAGTCGAATGACGATAGCACCGTGCAAGTGACCCATTAGAACGCATCAAGCATCGCTTCTGAACCTGTCAGCGTTAATTAAAAGATTAAATCTTAAAGCCTCTACAACGGTAAGTCGGAGCTGTTTGACATGACGCCCACCTCGTTTATGTACTGGTACATCTTACATACTTGATGTTCTATTTCCGTTCTAAAATTCCGGTTTGTCTTAAAGAGTATTTAACCAAGATTCAAATTTATGAAAATAATTACCTCTTAACAACAACAGTATGTTTTCATTTCAGACAATATATAGATATAATTTATTTAAAGATACCTAATAAATACATAACATATATACCTATATAATACAATTTTTGCAATTGGTTGAACGGTATAGAAGTTGATGTGCTGCAGCGCCATCTAGTGACGAGTTATAACAAAGTCGATAGCTCGAAAATATTCTCCGTGAAAAAATACATATATGTGCCAGCTTTCATGGTGATCGGTCAAACGGTGTCGAAGTCTATTAATTTCAGATATACCAACATCCATTTTTTTTTATACCTATATAACATTATTTCTACTTATTCAGTCTTATTTCAAAATCTCGATTTTAAATTCTATCGACAACTAAAACATAGCCTTTAATATTCTCAGCACGTTTTTGCAATTTCAACCTTCTCTATATAAAAGATTTCTGCACAAATCGTAATATCTCTCCTCCAAAATCATCATCTCCAAAATAGCAAATTTTCTGTCACCTTCAACCAAGCGGTAAGTTCCATTATGTCATTCACAAAATGCTGCGAAAATTATCCAAATTGTTCATGAGTAGTTTTTAAATTTCGCCGGACGTTGGGATAATGACAATTGTATGAGTGGATTGTCGCGTCGGCTGGCGGACGGCCAACGACATGCCGACACTCCAGACTAGAGGCCAGACGCCTCAGTAACTATTGTCTAATCTAGGACGTTACGTTACGTGTTAACCGGTATCATCTTGAAACAAAAGAACGGGTTAGTGACAGTTTTGATATTTTAATCAATCTTTTGATGATATTGAAAACAACTCTAGTATCTCGCGGCTATATAAACTTCGTAACTTTATTATAATTAAAGATGTATGTATAGCTATAGATTCGTAGGAATGTTTTTAGTCACAGACCAGTGGTGTTTAATAGTGTTTAACATTCATTGATCTAATTAATCGGAGATTCCGTAACGTATGTCCATACAAATTTACCAGTGAATATTTATATGAATTAGCTATGAGAATGTTCACTTTCTCGATAGCAATCCATTTATTTCTTTCATATCTCTACACTCTCTGCATCGGTCTTATTATTCTTATCGTTTCCTCTTGTTTATTTTGTATCTTCTATAATATTTGGATTGGTATATATGTCATTACTATTATAGTATAGGTATATATGTCATTACTATTATAGTATAGGTATATATGTCATTACTATTATAGTATAGGTATTTATTTGTATACGCTGAATAATTTTCTATTTGTATCGTCATGTATGTTTATATATGAGACATGCCAGAGCCTACTCCCATTCAATCCTATCCCTCTCCATTTCCCAACCCTTTCTCCAAATCCATTCCTACATCTTCAAAAGTAGGCGCGCATCCGGGGCCGTGCCATTAACTTTTGTTATTTTGGACTGAAGTTGACTTGTACTGCGGATGTCTATGGGCGACAGTATCACAGACACTGTCCGTGTTCACGGTATGACAGATGCCGTGTTCTTCCTATAAAAAAATCCAATAATCTAGTTCAGCTAATTCTAATTCTCATGATAACAACTTTGTACAACCATAGTACGATACTGTTTTCCTAAAGGTAGTTTCGTATAGAATGTCATAAAGCATCAAATACTCCTTTTGTACATTATGTCCGTGTAATAAAGATGAAATATATAAAAATATAATCTCGCAAATATTAAAAAGCTAACCATTTAAATCTCCTTATGTGCCATCTTTTTCAAACATTACACTGTCTTAAGGAGGGTAGAAATACACATAAATCAAAGAACTACGCATTAAAGCGGATTTCTTTTTATATTTTTTTAAATGTTGGCAACTGGATAAGAGTAATAAATTTCTACCGTCACACATTCGTGTAAATTTCCTCGACAATTTTCTCTAGAAATGGAGGAAAGATGATTTTCTTGCTAAGTGTACACGGGAAAATTCGGCAAGCATCAGGCAGTTATTTCATAACTAAGTAGATACATTTAGGGATACGGTATCGAATGAAAAGTATCGATATTTTACTCATGAGTAGTATTGCAAAGGGAAGTATCGTACAGATCAAAGTATCAATATCCCAAGGTATCGATACTTTGCCACTGCAAGTTATATAGCTCAAATAAAACTTCGACATCTCATCACCCAAAATATATGTTTGTAAATTTTCTCGATTTTCTAGTAAACAGGTTTTTTTACAAATTTCTAAAAAAAATAACATCGACAACTCGACACCCCAGAACATTGAAAAAAAGTATCACAGTATCTTAATTTGATACAATATCTGCCATATAGTATTCATATAAGTAAAAGTATCAATTAAATGGTATCGAGTATAAAAGTATCGATACATTTTCCGTCTATATTTGCCTTTATTTAGAATGCGAAGAAATATATTAATCTTTTCCTTTAATAACATTTTATCCTTTGTGCTCTGGACCTCGTTGACTGTCAATCTTAACTCGAATTAAGTCTGGTTAAAGAATCGAGTTTTAGCGAGCTAGACAATATAATTATTTCTGATTGGCTACACGAAGCTGAATATTTAATCAATTAATCGAATCAACGATTGATAAACCTAAGATGGTACGCCTGACGTGATTGATGAAATTTAAATTAAAGTAGAAGATATTAAAATGGGGTCGATGAGATCAACTGAAATTATTAATTTCATTGACTTATATTAGAAGCAGTAAATTTTATAGATTATTTTATTTATAAATACATGTACATGTAGCGTGTATGCTCGGTCGTATTGGAACAATAACTCGGCAAGTCTTTGATCAAAATAAAAATACTAGTTGATCTTCTCTTCCTCTTCAAGATTTATAGAAGAAAAAATATTTAATTATATCTTAATATTTTCTTAAAATGTAGATAGCCACCTAAAGTTGTGGAATTAAGACTTTGTTTTTCTAAGCTTTTCTGATCGTGGTGGATAAATGTTATTTAAAATTAATGGATTCCATTTCTCGGTGCAAGAGCTATACCCAGTCAATCAACTTTCGTATTAAAATTACTATTATAGTTTTCTAACAGATAATGCAGATAATTAAAATGTTAATAGTTTCAATGAGCTTTGAGCTCACCGCGGCGCGGGCGGCAGCGCCCGTTTACCTCGCACGCCTTCATGAATAATTTAATATTAAGCACTCGCTCCCAACCTTAATTATTGAACGAAACACTCGGATGTGTTTTATTGCAACGTTTGATTGTATCCGCTAAACTTGTCCGTTAGGTTTAGTTTGAAGTATGTAATTACAAAAAAACATCCTCAAGTCCTGCTGGCTGATTTAAAATGATGCAGGAATGCTGGTGCCGTATGGTGTCGACCGGCTACGGAATATCACCATCCCATCTCTTCCCGTGGTTGTCGTACGAGGGCCACACTAAACGTTTCCGGAATAAATAAGAAAAAAATTACAATGAATGGCCAAAAACCAATTTATTGTTTTTCAAAATATGCTTCATGAGCATCAATACACTGTTTTATACGAACAAACCAATTTTCATAACATAACATATTTATTCCATAATTTATTCATAACATAACATCCATTTCATGACATAATTTATTCTACTCCTCCGTGGTGACCTCGGAAATATGTTTTTCAGACTCTTCGACAGCCTCTTCTGGCGATGAAAATCTTGGCCGCGTAATTTATTCTTAATTTTTGGAAACAAGAAGAAGTCAGAAGGTGCCAAGTCGGGACTGTATGGAAGATGGCTCATGGGTTCTACGTTTTTTTCCTTCGAAAAGTCGTTTTGTCTGTTTGGCCGTGTGAGAGCAACGATTGTCATTTACGTACGAGATTGTTTTTACGGAGTTCGTGAATAACTTCCGGCGAGCAAATGGACGTGTACCAATCAGCATTCACGGCACGATGATTCTCCAAAGTATCAGGAGTTTTTCTAAAAAAAAGAAGCGATTGCAGAAAGATCTGCAAATTGATAATTGTAAATTGATTAATTCCTCTCTCTGTTTTGTTAATAGATGTATGTATGTATATTTATAGTCAACGACATTATCAACAATATAAGTCAAACACAGAAATTTACAAATTTAAATTCTATATTTACAATTAATTACATTGTATTGACAACACCACTATTTCATCATAAATAAAGCTTTCGAAACGAAATCAGGTTGAACTGAACCGCAGAGACCACACACAGTCGCCACTAACGACCTTGCGACTAGTTCCCGCGATTAAAGCAAATATACAAACTGCGGTTTTCATATTGGTTTGAATAGATATCTAATAGACGAAATGTAATATCAGATGTTTACTTGAAATCTGTTTGAGCCTCTATAAGATAGGACGGGAGTAAATAAACTATATACAAATCTATATATGTACTTAGATGAGAGCATTATGAGAATAGACATTATAGAAGAACGGGCTAAAGTCCTTGACGGTTTATAAAATATTAGTGGCGGCGTAATTTGCGGGAGTAATTCTTATATAGAAAAAAAGATGGTTTACCTGGTGGTAAGTGGTACATCCGTGGTACGTGGCAATATACTGTCTACTGCAACAATGAAGAACTATGCACACTCCTATAATGTGCCGGTTACATTTGGAGATTTAACTCCATACTATGTTACCTTCTAGGGTTCTTTCACACTTTTATTATTTGCAGTAGCAGTTGTAATACAGTGATGTAGCTGGTTTGTAGTCTAAGAAGTGGATTTGAAAAATTTGTAAAAAATATTTGGATGGGGAAATATAATGGAATAAGGAGTTTTCCTCATCCCATTATATTCGATTCTTCCCTAACGAGGACGCTATTACCATTTTTTACTTAATGGGCTTTGGCATATCTCACTCCCTTCCAAAATACGTTAGTACATTTCACTGCAATTGTATGTGAGGAACTGTGACACGGACTGATGGACATAGTAATAGTGATGATGATTAAGAAGGAAGAGATAAAACTGCTTTGGTAATAACGGAAAAGAAACGTTTTGGAACAGTGATACGGCAAATTACCCCACACAATAAACTCGCTAGCACTCGAACGGGCGTGCGAGGCAAAACATAAATTATGATTAATCACTCAAAACATTACACGCGTATCTAGAACGGGATCTCGACTGTAATTAACTCTAATATAATTTCGTACGTGCCGATCGATTCGAGCCAACGACGAGGCTGCTTGCGCAAAACGCTTCATGAAGAAAAGCTGAAGATTTTGGGTAATATTCTTTATATAGCGGGTGACAGACAGATAGACAAACAGCTCGTATAAATTTACGTTATTGCGTGAATTTATCAAGTCACTGATGAATCAGATCAATTATCTATACCATCTACTTGCGTCCTGCGTCAAACCAATTATCATTGCATTATATTTCCTCCTGTCCACCTCATCTAATATCAACTCATACCATCGAGCTGAAAGCATGATTTACTCCCAATCAGCATATATTCCAATCCCTCCACACAAATTATAATGGGGATTGTAACGATAAAAACTATACTTTCCAAATATTTTTTTTAAATCCACTCTTAAATCTATAAACGTAATTCATTTCGGATAATGTTCGTCAAATCTACGTTTACATTTCTTGACTGATGTTTGTATTTACTGTACTTCATTCATTTATACTATCACAGTATCCATTTAGTCTATCACCTTGGATTATATATCACAGTATTTCTAAAAAATAAAAAATCAGTTCACCTTCCTCAGTTCGTTTATTAAACTTACCAAAATGTCTTTTAAAGAAAATAACACTTTTTAACACCGAAATAAAATCAATCGACGAAAAAATAATAAACATAGGGAATTAATAACAAAAAGGAAACCAAACCGAAAAGGGACTAAAACAACTGGAACCCGAGACGAATGTAAATAAAAACGGACGAGGTCTTCATCAGACTAACAAATCACTTAGTTTTTTGTTTCGTCCCTTCTGTTTTATCGAGCATTGTGGGATAAACACGGTTTCGCTTTCCGATCGAGATACGTATCTGATAATCGCCTTCAAACGGACCAAATAAAACGATAAACTTATAAATATCATTTATGTGTTTTTCCCTTGTACGTCGACCACACAACTACGTAATCTCGGGCATACTTTCTGTGTGGCAAAAAACTAGTGATTTATTTTATTTGGGACAAAAAACAATTGTACCCACAATACAATATTATTAAATAGCTATTAATAAACACGACGAAGACGGCAGACGAGCATATAGTCCACCTGATGGTAAGTGGATACTGTAGCCCATAGACATCCGTGATACATGCCAACATTAGTCCAAAATGACAAACGTTGGCATGCCCCCGGATGCGCTGCCTACCTTTGGAGATATGGGAATGGATTTGGAGAAAGGGTTGGGAAAATGGGGAGGGATAGGATGGGAATGGGCTCTGACACATCTCACTTACTACCGAATCAAGTACGTACATTAGGGAAATAGGATAAAGTGGGAAATGCAGTAGGTACATTTCAAGGTAGTCTTCTGTGAGAGTGGAGTAACGTGGCCAGTCGAGTGCGCCCAGCAGCTGTTGGACTACAATGTACTACGATTATCCAATATAATGACTTATTTAATTTATATGAGAGGCGGACTTGCAAGCGGCCCACGTGATGGTATACTAATAAACTCATGGTATGCTCAAATACTAATTTTTATACTAATGAAACAAAAAACAAACTACGGCCGAGCCAGCGGATAAGAAAAACTGGTGAAGGATAAATAGTCGTGAAAAATCGTGATTATTTCTGAATGACGAAATTAATGTCGAGAAATTGATATTATTATCACAAATAAAATTGTATACAATAACACCCCGAGTATTTCAAAGTCAAAATAGAGAAAAACAGTTTTATATTTGAATTGTATATCAATTGCATTCAAAACGCACTGTAAACACGCTCGACATCTGCCTGGCAACACAAATCATTTTTTCATCACACTCTTGTCATAATAATGTCAATAGTATAACCAACAATTGGCTGCCGGAATTGTCACACAGATACATTATAAATCACTATGCCTTTTGAACGGTTCTCGGAAGAAATCTTTTTTTTTGCGTTGGGAGTCCCCGCAGGCTTGCTGGGTTCTCTATACTATCGAATTTCTGGATCGTTGAAGACAATATACGCGATATTATCGTGGTATGAGACAAGAAGCCTGGTTTCAATAATGGATATGGTATGTAAATCTAGGTATTCAGCTTTATTGAGATTAATAATGGCGCTAATAATAACAATAAATAATCTTGATTGCATACAAATAGTTATTATACATCTGCATATATTTTTAAATGACAGAATACAATAGGCAGTCTCTTTCAGGCAACCTTGGGATAGAAACAAATAAACGGGCTATAGGCTATAGGTAGTGCAAAATGATTGAAATTTACAGATATAATTATGTTCAGTATAAATACCGACTACATCAGTAATAAATATAATGTAAAACATTTATAATAATAAATAACTAAAGTTGTTTAACTTCAAACTGCGATAATAAATACGATTGTATAAACAGTATTTATTACTCTGGACACATTGTAAGGGGTCTATCGAGGCGAGACCTCGATTATCAAATATCGACTAAGAGTAACCAGCACAAAACATCAATCAATTTTGATTTTTTTATGTACCTATGCAGATATGTATATGGGATCTGACGAAATCTGGTTTGAAATGAAATGTGATACATAATTTAGAGTGCATATGTCGGCTAAATTCGTAGATGAACCAAATCAGTTCAGGGGTGAAAAAATTATGATCTCAAAAAAAATCAAGCTATACATTTAAAGGATATTTTGTTGGATAAGTCTTATAAAGCTCTGCAGCGTTTGTCTAAACTTTTTTTTTCAATATATAATAATATCCGCTCTCTTAGGGGCAAAACTGATTATCCAATAAGTAATTATCCCAAATATGAGTTATTTATATTGTAAATCAGATCTGTGCGTGGATCTGAGTTACATCACCGTGGTCACGCGTTGACCACGGCTGGCGTAACCCGTACCGAAACGTCAAGTAGAAATAAAAGGTGAACAAAAACCTTTAATTTTACGTATTCAGATCCACTTTACAATATAAAATTACAACAAAAGTTATGAGTTGTTTATACCATAAGATTCAGATTTTTGAACTCTTTCTACTACATAAATCGATTTTCCTTTACGATGAACCGTGTCGGAGATATTTGAAGAAAAATCGACTAAATCCTATTATATTAATTTTATTGTTCCCTCTTTCCTTGATTCTCATAGTATTTTTTTTTTCAATTTTTAGCACGGCATACAAAGAAGAATGTATTATTTTTTCTATTCAAACTAATTGATAGCGTTGAAAAAAGCTACCAACTTTATGTGCTTATTCTAAACACCAAACTTTAAATAGAATTTTATTAAAACCATTATGTTGACAGATAATCGGTTTTGCCACCGTGGGGACGTTATAAGTACTGAAACTTTCCTTTCGTCTCGTGCCATATCTTTTAAAGTGTTGTTAAACCAGTACTAAATTTGAAGAATTATGAACATTCAAAATATGATTAACATTCTGTTGTCTTTTCTAGGAATTATGTCAGTATTTTTAGGTGTATGTGACGTTCAATTTGTGACGTTCGATGCTATGTGTGACATGTGTCACATACGTTATAAATAACTACGCAAACCGATCTATGAACTGAGCTACTATAATGTAGCCAACGATTTCTCATCCAGACCATCAGTCACATTTCGGAATGGGACATGGATATTGGGTATGCCTAATATCCACGTCCCATGTCCTGCAGTGGGCTCTGAAAGGGCTGATTGCATTGCATTGCATATATTGGGGTACTGAATATTGCTATCGTCATTTGTTTTTGCGTCAGTATGACTAGAGGGCCGTTTCGAAGAAGTTGCGTCACCAGCAGTACCGAGAACTACAACCAACATGTCTACCTATGTATATGGTATATAGTGAAATTTATGAATAAACTAAAGAGCCGATTTCTAACTTAATTGAAATTATTTTCGTCATAAAAATGGCTTAGGTTCAGAACTCATTTAAGTTTGTAGTTCGCAGATAGGCCAAATTGTTGCGGTAGTTTTAAAATTACGATAATTTAAACTTTTCAAAAGATCCCAAAATTATCAAAGCCAATATATTCTTTTTATATAGGAACTTTGTATATATACTTTGTTGTTAGGGCTTATGAAGCTGTTACTTTTGTCCTTAACTTTATACCTAAAAATACGTTCAGAGTATTGCTTTGGTGGTATTTAAATTTTATGTAATTTTATCATTTAGAGTTTAGAGTATCAAAGAAACATCTTCCTTGGCATTGTTACTTGCATCTTTTGCCCCCCAAAAATCATAGTTATTTTCGATACATTTCTTTTTTATTTCCATCACATTGGTGGCAGTTAGGCAGTTCCGTGTCGCAGCGAGCGGTCGACGTCGGTGGTCTGCCGACGGGGGGTCTCACAGCACCATATATATCACAGACGTCGTATCAACTCTATTTTGTTGTGATATTCAAACGGGATGAAGGCATTAACGCGGATGGAGTGAATTCATTCAAAGTGCATAAAACATTTGCAAGCAATAAAGCTGGACATGAATACATGCATTCGTAAAGTATCAATGAACATTGACATTTACATGAAAGTGAGACTTTAAATCTTTACATTTAACTCTTTTCTATTCAGACAAAGCCTTGGGCTATACATATAAATAAATAACGTATACTGTATATTAAAATGTATAAGAATTATTCAGATTTTTTAGATAAAAATATGATTTGATGAAATTAAATGTGATTTGATAAAAAATGAAATTGATGAAGGATAATGGGTTTTTATTCAGTTTACAATTAAATTTGTATTTAAAAAAAGAACATCGTAACGCCCATAAAAATATATCCGATCTCAGAGTTACTCTCGGGTATATTTTCAAGTGCTGAACTCCGCTTTTCTATTAATGAAGATTGGTATATCCGAGCCCAGATCTATGAAGAGCTGAGTAGAGGTACATTTTCCAAATAAGCGGCAGTGATCTCTTACCACCACGTCTGCTATCTCGTCTATAAAAGACTATATGCACATGTCTCATGTCTGAAAATAATTACCTACTCAGACTGTTAATGTTTAATAACCAATTAAGAAAAGTACGGTATTAGGTACTTATCTATGAATTGACCGATTTGGTGCTGGCCATTTTTTAGTCTCAATATCTTCTGTTCTAATTCGAATTTTAAAATAAAACAAAATGCATCTAATAGAATTCATAGATACCCGTGCACGAGACTTTTACATCAATTAAGTGGCCGTGAGGTGGCGAAAGTGTGTAGTTAATATGGGTGTCAATATATCGACCAACATAATAAATATTTTTATAACAAAAAAAATCAGTTTCTCATACAAATAGGTAATTTCATAGGTAAACACCTAATAAATAACTTACAAAACTAACGGCTGCTCATTAAAATCAATTTATCGGTTAAGAACTTTGATAAATACAATTTGATCAGTTCAATCTATCATTTGTAGACCTATGAATTGAACTCCACGATGAATTGATGGGCATACGATTTTATCACGAGCAGTTTGATTCAATTTCGTTCTTTGATCAGCTGCGTCACGCGATAATATTGAAGCGAATGGTAGATTAATTGAATAATGTCGTTCGTAACAGTCGGCTTGAACAATGGTTAGTACGAGTACCTAAGAACGTTCTTTAGCTACTTACAAATTTAACTGTTTAAACTTTCGCGTTTTGTACACATTTTATGTCGAAACGTCGTGTTTTATCGTGTTTGAAACGTTGGGTAGAAATAAAATGTAAACAAAAAACGCGTCCAGACCCGATTAACAATATAAAATACTTACAAATTTACCAATGATATTACATTGGAAAAAGGTATATTCGTAATTAGGTATTAGAGTATAACTGTACCATAACAGTAACTAGCTCTTTTAACGTTGACTGCTGGCCATGAGCCTCCTCATGCACATTGTCATGTGTATAGCCTTAAAATTGTAATGTATAGCCTTAAAAACGCTATTAAAATATATGGCCAAGCGTGGCGAATCCACTCTAGAGACGGTGTAATTCCTTTTTGATTTAAAGTTTTAAAAGGCTTAGTAGTGGATTAGTCCCCAATGATTTACCAGGGCAGGCCTGTGCCCTGCAGTGGGACTGATATAAGTAGTTCCTTAGGACTTGTCCCTTAGTTGCTTTTTACGAAAGCCACGGGAAGAGATGGAGTGGTGCTATTTTTTAACTGAATAACACACGGTTATACGGTATAAATACGATATAAACCATTTGTCAAAAAGACACGAACAAAGCATTTGTTAGTCCGTATGCGACTTTACAATGCATTCCAATTAAATGAATGTTACACGTTAACAACTTTATTAATCGCAATAACAATAAATCAATAAGAACTGTATTTGAAGCACGTTAAGGATCATAATAGCTTGATTTAAGTATACGAGGTAATACTGTATTAAACAGTAGTGAGTAATAACTCGATGACATAGTTCTCCAGTCACAGTTCAGGGAATGTCAAGTGCAATTAGTAGACTACACTCTACCATTGAACATTTTGCTATAAATGCACACTCAAGTCCATTAAACTCTTAAACTATTAAAATATTAAATAAATGTTATATAAACTGACTGCTTACATCTATCCGCGTATGTAAAAAACCTTTAAATTAAAATGAAAACTCTACATCAGTAAATCTTGCGTGATGATTTGATGAATGACAAAACCGAGATACCAATCTTTAATTTAAGTGCCAAATTATAACTACTTGTCACTATTTGAAAGGTTTAAAAATCTCTTTCACAATTACGACGACGCTGTCGTAATTAAGAAGCACAATTTGTTGCTGACAATCTTTTACAATGACAGCGTAGAGTGCACTGCCCTACTCAAGCCACATGTACTACTCAAGCTATTGTTACATCCATAGATTTAGAATTTATTTCTAACCGCAAAGATCAACAAAGTGCGCGAGAGAGAAAACTTCACGCACGTTACCATGAACTTTAAAACATGTTCACCACAAGCGAGAGAAACAGAATCAACTGTCCTCTGGCACATGTTTTTAACTACGAGAACAACTCGTACATAGACCAATGCTTTTAAATTAACAAGAAAAGTCTAAATTTGAGACTTATGAAAAGGTAGATGATGTTCGACATTTATTAACGAAATGTGACAGGAACAAGCGTAAAATAATGTTAATATTTATGAAACTTATTATCAATAGACATTTTTTAAAGCATGTGAACCAAAACATCTTCAGGTGGTTTAGGTGAAGCGCTTTTTGACTAAGAATTAAGATGCTTTGAAAAGTCTAAAACGCTATATTATGATTTAGTGTTAGAATAATTAAGTTTCTGGGAGTATAATTAGCAAAAGTTATGATGGACCTGATATGTCTATTGAACAAAGACAGAAATCCTTTAAAAACAGTTTCTTTTTTTAAAAATAATAGGTTTTAAATTATCCCACGTGTAATAAAATAGGATAATATTGGAATTGTTTAATATTAATCTCATGTAAGGGAATTGTGTTCTTATATTTAGTTATCTTTGAAACCAAAATTAAACCCACGTACATGTATGCCAAATTCCATTGATTATTTATTCATTGATTAACCAAACAAATAAACCAAATTTCCTATTTATAATATTTATTAGTATTAGGTAGTAAAGATCACATCTTAAGTGTGTTTGTGCCTAAGATCACACTCGATCACAAAAGAAATTTCTTTTGTGCTGCATTGAATTTATCTTTATAGATCTAGCCGTGCTAAGTTTATGGGCATTCCTCACTGTCACGTCTGACAGTTCGATTTCGGCTCGAGCCCGTAGTAGGAGACATGTCAAGTGCAATTAGAACACGTAGGTATAAGTTGGTCACAAACTGACACAATTAGTTGATTGCTAGTAGACGCAGCGCGTGACATTGCATCGTTACAGTAGGGTACTGTTTCGTTTGTTACGCGTGTAGTCTTATGAATGTGACATTAAATTTATTGATTATCTATAAATTAGAAAAGGAATCATTCTTCTACAGATATTAATAACTCAAGAAGACCGATTAGTCTAGATTGTATTGGTGCTCCCGGCTGTGTGAAAATTTCGAGATTCAATTCCCGATCCTTTTATTTACTTCCCTACCCCCATTTGTGCCTTATGTATTCTGAATCTACGATAAAGCCAATTCTAAAACAAGCAATTGTGGGTAGGGCTATTTATTGACTTATTATTCAATGACTTAATAAAATAAGCCAAAACTTCTGTATTTTTCTCGATTAGTGGCTCCCATTATTTTTTTTCTACTGAGCCAAGGAATGCTTGCATAATCAAAACGAGTTGAATTTGATTCTTTCAAAGAGGCACATGGGATACCGGTTGCAATTCCTTCAAAACGTAAATATTTAAATATTTCAAATCAAAATCATTATTTCCCAGACTTTTAGTCATAACCATAGGAGACCGGAGACTTTTACTGTTGCTTTGTTTTTGTTATCGGTTTTAAAGTCTTCTCTTATATGGTGTTCCTTTTTTCTGACGTTTGTTATTCATTAAACGCATGATGAAAATAAATATGTTTTCAAAAATCCCTTATTGACCTCATTAATAACCAGTTTCAAATGTTTGTAACCCCTTTTATTTTAGTATAAGTATCGCCGAGTGTTTTCGTACAATGCATCAATCAAGTGGGATCATCCGAATCTACTCCACGTTTATTTATTTCACCGGGAGGTTACTCATCGCGGATAGGATTTTAGGGAGTAGGGTTGTATACTCGAGTATTGCATCTTTGTTGTACTATCTAATATATACCTGTTTTTAATAATCGCTACATTGCATAATAGGACTATATTGTTGATAGGAAAGGATGTCCCAATAACAGAGTTACCCCAATCTTCCAGCCTGCCATGAACTACGTCAATGTAATTTGGAAGTGAGTGATTTTTCCACAGCACATTTATCTTCCCGTCTCCATCTTTAATTACATGGCAACTATTATTCTTAAGAAATTAAGGTGCTGTGTGGATATCTTATCTCTCTTCTTATCAATAATAAATGATTCATCATTAAGAAGAATTTCTGTCTACTTAAAAATGCAAATCCTCTACATAGCCCTGAACATCAAATGGAGCAAGGAGGTGATAGAATGATGAGATAGATTGTGTCGCTGCGGCGTGAATAATTCTGTCGACGACAACGAGCGCGACATCAATCTTGCGTCACCGCGACACTCGCGGGAGCTCTTTAAAAAACCGTTATTTATTGGATTAGCGCTTGGCTTGATCAAGGAAGGAAAAAAACATTTGTCACATTGTTTTTTTGTAAGCGTAAGGAAGGACATGTCTGATATGTAAAAGACTACTAGAACGTAGATTATGAAAACAAACAAATGTTGCGAATCAATAATAAAACACCAAAGTCCATTAACATTTGATGCGTACGCAAAAGACTTGAGCGATTAATTATTGCCCTGATGGAGCCACTGGTGTAATAGATGACAGTGGAGGGTCAGGAGTTCATATAGATTGTAGGGTATCATAAGCTGATGAACTATTGGTAATAGCATTAATGAATATTGTAACAGAGCAACAGCTCTCAAGAAATGAGACCTTACTGACTCAGGAATAAATGAATATAATGAACTATTGACAAAAAGACTAAGAAATGAGAGTTTCTTCGTCATCAGACTTAAGTCACAGTTTGGCGGAAAATATTGACATAAATAAATAAAAATTTAAAATTAATAAAATTTAACATAGATAGATAAATAAACCCTGTATTGTACACCAGCACATGTTGCAAAAAAAAATTTAAGTAAGTAACACCAAAAGTACAACCGGTAGGTACATAACATAGGTACTTAATATATCCTAATGCAATCAATACAATGCAATCAGTCCTTTCAGTATCCACTGTAGGATATTGTCTTGTGAATAAGGGATATATATCATTAAAACGCCTTAAAATTCGAAAATTAAAACGCTGGCCCAACGGGTTGGTGAGTCCACTCTTTCAGAGGTGGTGTAGTTCCTCAGCGCTGGTGGCAGCAGCTTTGTCCAAAAGTAAAAAATAATCAAGACCGCAAGATCCGCCTAGGTCTCTCCACTGCTAGATATAGGCCTCTCCCTAAGCTCACCATTAAACAAGAACGTAGTCAAGAATAGAGAGGAATACAATTAAAATTAATCTGAAACCGGATTATATAGCTACCAAATTCAAACTGCATAATGTATAATAATAATTGCGAATTTTCGAGTCTTAACTATGCTTATGATTGAAGTTTAATGTTTCTTTAATCCAGTTCCTCTAAAACAGTCCTTGTGACATATAAAACGATTCTTACAACTAAGCCAATGGATTAAACTGACGCACGGACACCTCCGCTATCAGCTCTAATTCATTTCCCGCTTGAGAGTAAATCCATCTAATTTGTCACCATCACCTGTCCCTCCCCCCACTATCTCTGATGGAAGTGCCTAACTCACTGTCTCTGTGTCATTCGCCAGATAAAACTTATTGCGTGAATTATTCAAAAGTTTGATACTTCGGTTGGAAGATAGTGGATGTCAATCTCGAAGTAGACGCGTAAAGGTATTGGGATTAGAGGTATTGCTTAACAGTTTCACTGAGTTCAATTTTCTATTGCATTAGTTTCATGAGATCTGAGACTGGTTTCACTTACGATTTTATGCCATTGAACGGAGAGCGAAGTAAACGATGGTAACAGACGATGGCTAATCTGCTTTGCCCATGATTTTAGAGAGTTATATGACATAAGATTTGGAAAAGTTTTGGGAAGATTTAGAATCACTATTCCAAATCCTTCCCAAAACTTTTCCAAATACTCACTAGTATATCAAGTCCACCACTGTGATAACCATATGATAATCCTTGCAAATATGTCCCGTGTCTTTTAATACTTGGGAGATTGGAATCCTCATTAAACTTTCGCGTTTTGTACATATTATATATTATTATAAATCGGGTTTATATCTAATTTTATATTGTTTAAAACCCGATTTACAATATAAAATCATATTGAATTATATGTGTGTTATTTATCAAATATTATACTTATATATAAATATGTTTTTTTTATAGAATAAGGCGGCAGACCATATCCACTTACAGTCCCATGCAGTCCACCTGATGGTAAGTGGATACTGTCGTCCATAGAAATCCGCGATACATGCCAATATCAGTCCAAAATGACAAACGGTGGCACGCCCACGGATGCGCTGCCTACCTTTGCAGATTAAGGAATGGATTGGGAGAAAGGGTTGGGAAAATGGGGAGGGATAGGATGAGATGGGAATGGGCTCTGGGATATCTCACTAACTACCGAAACACGTACGTACATTGGGGAAATACGATAAAGTTGGAAATGCAGTACATTTCAAGGTAGTCTTCTGTGAGATAAGGGCAACGTGGGGAGTCGAGTGCGTGTGCTGTGGGAATGCAGCGTGCACTCCACCTATAATGTATTAACAATACGCTTATTATTGTTTCAGGTATGTTATTGAATGTCCTTCTATATCGATTCTCCAAATATAATTTACACAGCATATTATGTAAGTGTTTAACATTAAAACATTTTTTTATTTTGTTTTAAATTATGTATTTTACACAACAAGGATCTAAGGGCTTTATTTGAATAACCGATGATGGAAATAAAACTTAAATATATGTTCTCTGGAAGACGTCATAGTTGATATTCGTAACTCAGCAGTTCCATTCAAAGTTTATTAATAAAGTCATATCCACAGACGTAACCGTAATGACTTCAACGTAATTTGCATTAGGTACTTACAATCCAATTGTTTACTTTACAATTAAATTAAAACATTCAACTATTTTGATCTATACCATTTACACTATCATTACTGCCAATTACTGCAATCGATTGGTACTTTAAAATTTCACACTAATTAGTTTTAACACAGTTCTTTTAAACGCACAAGTTAAGTATTAAACTTAATTTTAAAAATGAAATGTTCATTTATAAAAATAAAAATGACTCCGGAGCACCGATGCACTCAAATGTGCACAGGGTCTGCGTGGTGAATTATGACACAAAATCCTCTTAAGATTGATGATAACTGTACTGAGACGATTTAGAGCATTGGCGTTCGCGCGATTATACACGTTTTTGCGGTCGTAAACGAGTTAATACTGTGATTTGAAGATAATTGAATTGCTATAAATTAATGAATAGGTTTGTTCTACAGTGTTATAGTTCGGCACTGCCTATAACCGCCTATTGAATGAGTTCGATATTGAGCTGCAAATGAAGTTGTATTTGTGCGAACGCACGATAGGCCGATACCGTAGACTACTTTTACTGATTTTATTGTTGGGCATAAACTACATTTATTACTTCGTTGTAATCTCGTGTAACTCGATACAGGTTAAATTATTATAAATTAAAATTGCAGTATTTCTATTGCGTGTAGTCACATGTCTCGTACAAGGCTTACAAGGTTCAGTGCTACGAGTACATAACACAATAAACTTCTCTGAAATATGTCCCTTCAGTGACAACCTCGAGTGCTCTGTACAAGGCAACAGCCGAGAAGTAATATACTGTTTATAATGTTTAAATATTATTGTGGTCCTTTTATATTTGTGCTGGCTTTGTTAACGTCTCCACTTGTGCAGACCGTGTCTCAAATTACATCTTTTTCATATTTTGCAGCGACTTTTGTCTGGCTTAGGGTCTGATTTCCAAATCAGATTATCTCGACGATTTCGTTATACTTAACATTTATTTTTGATTACTCAAGGTTTTTTTTTGTCGATTTATGTATTACCTGCGACAAAATACGTGTTATAAAGTTATACATTAAAATCTCATTGAACCCTTTTGGGTTTGTACTATTTAAAAGTAAATTTGTTACTATTCAGATATTGATATATCGAATAGTAGCATCCTGTCAATTTTATTTTTAATTCTTTCTTAAAAACGCTCCTACCAGTAGCTTTACGATTTATTTGTTCAATTTTGTTCTATGAGACCAATTTAATTAGTACACAGATAAGTTTCCTTTTTGACAACTATCAAGCCAGGCAAGCTTAATGTGCAAGCAGTAACAAGCAAAATTGCGCTCATTAAATTGCCGAATATTAAGAATTTTAATACGACTATTCATCGAATACGATTATTCGTCGAATACGATTATTCGTCGAATACGATTATTCGTCGAATACGACTATTCGTCGAATACGATTATTCGTCGAATACGACCATTCGGCAATCTTGCCGAATACCGAATATAAAACGAATATTAGGTCCATCTCTAATGTGCTGTATTCCGTGTACCTATATCTAGGACATATGCTGTGTTCTCATTCCCACGATGTCATACCATCATCATCGAAATAGATCACCGTGATGGAGACTTCGAACAAACGTCTTGATATCTCATTATGAACTTATTCAAAATGCCTGTAAATGGCGCAAACCGAAAATTTCATATTGTAAAACAAACCTATTCATTCAGCTAGAGCAGCTAATTTAAACCTTAATATAACGATAATAACACATTTAAGAACGCAAAAATGTTCGAAATCGTCCAAACGCTTTAGAAGTCCATCGACAGCAATGTGACTGATGTTGACTTAATCTTTCCTCACACAAGTGCTTTCCCGTTTCATGAGAAGCATAGGCTAAAATATCGCTGACATCAGTGGACTGTGTAGATCCAAAAATGGAAGCGTGCCAAACCGCAAGCCTAAAACATGTTGAGTCTGGGACTGTCTTAAAGTCTTTAATATCTCGACTAAACACTGTCTCTTTGAGTGCTATTTGTTTGACAAAAAGACGAGCTCGTTTCTGAACATTATAACGTGTTAGATAAAACCGATGGCATAATAAATGTCTTCAGTATACATCGCATCTATTTCAACTGTGTTTATTGGGAAAACATTTTAAGAGAGGCCACAGTGTGATGTTTTGTTAGTCATTTTTCAAGTCACAGTTTGAACTTGGGTCAACTCAAACATATATTGATGATGTTGTCGTTAATTCAATGGTCGTATACTCGGTTGATATTCAATTTATATGTTAGCCTTTTAGTATACTAGTCAATCAATTCTTTTTTTTTTCAATTTAAGCTATTTATAGCGTATTTCTCATTTTCTTTCACGATACAACTTTCTAATTTTTCGATAAATATTCGATAAATTCGATAAAATCTTTGTCTAATCGATAAAAGAACACTTAAATTTTAAAATATTTATGCCTCTTTTAAAAGACCACAAAAAATTTTAAATACTTAATAATAATTATATTAATAATAATAAAAAAAAGATTAGGTAGGAAGCTTTTACAACTAAATTAAATTTTAATAAAAACAACTAATTCGAGCCCCTTAAAAGGTTTTCTTCACGATAATTTAGTCTATATTTTCTCGAGACGCCGTCGGCCGGTCACTCACGCCGAGTCACGCCTGAGTCCAGTACTTTGAGCATTACGTACAATAAATGCTTATTATATTTTTATTATCGTTATTAATGTTAGTATTAAATAGTATTATAATATGACAGATACTTTGTTTTCATTGAATGATTAACAGTCTTGTTAATTAATCATAATCGCCTGTATATTTAGCAATTGTTCCAGAATTGTATCGTATTTAGAGGTAGTCAGACATTATTGTTATCGATACATTATTATGTATGGTATTTAATATGTGTTATTAATATTATTATTTGGAATTTATTTCATGGTTTATTGTAATAAATAGGTATAATATATTTATTACAAATTTCTTTCTAGTAATTATAATATGTGCACCACTTACCTACATTATTCTTATGTTCGTATACATCTCCGGTGCACCACTTACCTACATTATTCTTATGTTCGTATACATCTCCGGTGTACCACTTACCTACATTATTCTTATGTTCGTATACATCTCCGGTGCACCACTTACCTACATTATTCGTTCGTATACATCTCCTGAGTCCTGCCACTCAAAGGTTGCCTTGGAACAGATCGCTTTGCGTACGAATTTATTTAAATATTTGTGACATTTACACAATAAATTTTGGTGAATTGAGCCCTTTCCTTGATCCTAAACGTTCTTTGTTCAGTACAAATGTACTAACGTGCTCTCACAAACACAGACACGGCGTGTTGCCACAGTTCACGTGTTACGGTTTCCGAACCATAAAGTTTCAGTGCTCGATGTAAACCCGTGTTTTGTTATTGCGGTGAGCACGGTAGAGTGCCGCCCGTGGCGCCATCTGTTTGCTTCTTAGACTGAATATTCTGAAGGTGACTAATACGGTCTCAGACTGAAACTTAGATATATAAATATATACTTTATTTTATACCAAAATATACAGAAGACAAACAAAAATACAAGTAATTAAAAGTATAGCCCGTTCGAATTCAATTTGTCAAAAATGTAAACAAACCCGATGGAGCCCACGCCCTTAAATTAAATAGTGAGGTGATAATTGTATTATACCCATAATTTGATTCATCGAGACTGCTAGATTTAAAGCTAAATGATGAGATATTTAATTGATTGATTGATTCGGCAGCCATATCGCTGAAACGAATTCTTCAAAACGACCTTTGGGTGGTAAGGAGAAAGAAGTATGTAGACGGATAGAGGTAGAATAAAAAATATAATTTCTTCCTAAAAAACACACATCCATACATAATACAATTAAAAAGATATCGGTCCTTAGAGGACTGTTAATTTACGAGATAATGTTCTTTCATTATATTTTTTATTTATTATATTTACTTTTTAGCCGTTAGGTATTTTATGCCCATCAGATGGCCCGTGAGTCACCCTAAATCCCAGGATGTATCTGAAAACCAGCGCTATAACCCTCTTTGGTGTTGTATATGATGAGTTAGGTACAGACCTTTTTGTGGACACACAATTACACCGCACTATCTGTTATCCGTTCTGTATGTTAAATTACTATATATGTATTAAGTATGGTGTCTTACCTAAATTTAAACCTAGTCTGCCTGTACTTTGATCACTTTCCATTATTTATAATTACGTATTTATTACTCACATTTTCTCTGTTGCTACCCAAGCAATTCTCTAGCTGCTACCCTCGCCAGGCCCGAAATTAGAATATACATTTGTACGCTTTTTACACGCAATAGCCAGTTCAAGGAACTATATTTGTATCGCAATCCGTGACCTTGTCCAGGTTATTACCTTCATAAGCGGCACCTTTTGACCTTTGAAAGGGTTTCGAGAAATTTATTAACTAAAGTTATTCGTGGGCAAAAAGCGTATTTTCAACTTTGCTTACCAATTACAAGTTCCCTTTGACGTAATACTAAAACTATACTAACGTTACAATTTTAGTTATTCAAGTTTAATAGATTTTTGAGTTTAATTCAGTGAAAAGATTAATTGATTCCTTCTGCAAAGAAGTTAGTTGAAAGATTCTTTGACAGATCCTGTCTTGAGCACTTGTCTTCCTGACTGTTCGAATAAGTCCTCGAGTAGTGAGGGGTTAGTGTGTAGCACCATAATATATATCTCCACAGCTGGATACAGGCAACTCCCAAGGCTCGTTTCCATACACGATATTCCGCGATTCTCATCAACTTCGAACTTCTTCAAGTCATCGGTTCATCTGGCCGGAGCGCGTTCTACACTTTCCGATACGTGGCATCTATTCAAGGACTCTTCTATCCCATCGGTTATCGGTCCTGCATCAATTATGACCTGCCCACTATCACTTCTGTGAGCTATGTCGGTGACTTTAATACTTTGGCGAATCTCTTCTGAATTTCCGATCTTCTCCCGCAAAGAAACTCTGAGCAAAGCTCTCTGAATGTGTAGTACGAGGATTTTTCTCAAGAGCGTGTAACTGTGAGTTACTTAATTAATGTAATGTAGTTACTTAATGTAAGTTGTGAGTTCGCACAAATTTAAACTCGATAATAAATCCTTCATGAGATCCTGTCTGATGCACTGGAGCGACATCCGATGAAGTAGAAAAGCCCTAGGTGACTAGTACCGGGATCCGCAGTGCGGGTCGCCTTCTCGCCATATGGACTGACGCCTTGAAGAAGTTTGCCGGTGGTGGGTGGGAGAGAAGAGCAGAATATCTTGTCTGATAGCGGTCTTTGGGAGAGGCCTGTATTCAGTAGAGAGACACGGACTGATGGTACATCGTGGTATGGCATATGAATTTCTAAGCGTCATCTCAAGTAATTTTCACTCATCTCGCAGGCGAACAACAAGGTAGCTCGTCTACGAGGACCCTTATTATGTCTATGTTAACGCCATTGTTAGTTCCGGAGATGAGCAGCGCTGATAAATCTTCAGTTTTACGCGTTTTTCCCGCCGTTAACCTGGACAAAAGCAACATCAAGCCAACAGCCGCCGTAAAAACTTTACTTACACTTAAAATGTGACTGGCCACAAACGCCATGCCAGCTTATTTACATGCCAAATTAGATCTTATCTTAATAGCGTAAGGTGAACTTTTGAGTTGAGGAATGGTGGGGTATGAAGTTGTTTATACAAATTGGGTTTTTGTAGTGCTGCTAACATTTTAAGGCTGCCGTAAGTTAAGGAGTCGTTCGTATTATGTAATATTTTGTGATAGAAACACCATAATATTTGGCTAAATCTCTGTTCTACAAAACAGTTTCCTCTATAGTCAGCTGTTGAACACGCGCCGTGATGTCACGTTAAGAGTTACACAAACAATTGTGTGTACAGTAGCTTCTAACAAATCTTTTTCTACTGTTTACCAGAAATCCTCTTAACCTTCACAAAAGGAGCAGTCATAAGTGTATATTTTAAAGAGTTTCACAAATATTCGTTGCAAGACCTCATTGTATCCTCAAGACCTCATATTTCGACACCTCTTCCCACACGAAATTCCATCATTTCCAATTATATTGTGCATTTCTTATAAAAGCAAAAGCGCAGTGCTTATCACTTTACTACTACTTTCATAGCATACCATCAGCCTATGTCTCATCGCTGCTGGAAATATGCCTCTCCCAAGTCTCGCCACAACACACGGTCATCTCATTTAGCTATCGCCGGCGAACTTCTTAAAGTGGTAGGTCCACCTGGCTGGAGGACGTCCCATTATTACTTATAAAATATATGTTATAGAAGTGTGTTCCAGTCGGCTAGAACTAAGCGCAACCGGTCGCAGTCGGCTAAGACTAGGTGTAGCTACACTTTAGGTTCTAGCCTTAACATATACCTACACTAAGTCTGTGCTAACGTAGGTAAATCGCAGATGGTCCTTAGTGTAGTTATTTCTCCTAACATTTGCTTAAGTGGGTTCCACTGGTAAGAAAAGCAGAAGAACGGAGTAATGTAGAGAGGCTGATGGTATGGTATGGCTAGTGCTAAGTCTTAAGATATTTAACCTTAACCTTTTTAGACTCCAGCTTATAATCTCAAGCATTTTACTTTCAAAGGCTAAATGCTTGGACTTTAACGCTTACGAGCGTTTGATACTCTAGTCTTAAAGATTAATTAACGCTCATTCTCGCTCGAGTGTGGAGCGCACAACGCTCACTTTTACAACACTAAATATGGCTTATAAATATACGTTATACTTTGATATTTGAAAGAAATCCATGCTATGCATTCAACCAAGTATCGAAATTTTCCATTTTCGTGCACAATAATAAATTAAGTAGCTGAGCATCGCGTGTTCACACTCACTTGTGAGCTGTGAATACTGAATTAAATTTATTTTGCACACAAAAACCATTCCCAGTACGAGTTCCTCCACACGTCATCCCTGTAGTCATGGCTGTCTTAGGCCATGCAGGGGCCCTTGGGTACATAGAGTTTGGGGCCCTTTTAGAAAGCAAAAAAAACATCAATGAATGAAAACATCAGAATTTACTTTTGTTTAGTGACTTTATTGGTTATTACGGTTAGCTGTATACAAATGAAATATAAGTGATGTGATTACTGTTTTGAGAATTGGACTTACGTTGATGTTAATGGTTTCTTTCGAGTTGGCTATCAAATGAATGGATTCGACGAGTGGAATACGATAAAAACTTGTTTTTTTTTTAAATAATTTTACTTATTTATTGATCAATTGGATAAAAAATACATTAATTGGATTTCGGCATTTCGGGGCCCCCATCGGGCCGGGTGCCCTGGGCTCGTGCCCCACGTGCCCTTAGGGTAAAGACGGGACTGCCTGTAGTAGATTAAAAGACTACAAGGTGCCGATACACAATGAATGGTACTAATTGTACGATAGATATCCTTTAATCACTATTATTATACATATTATAACGAGCGTTATTAAATCGTAACAAAGTCATATCTGCACATGAAATATGTCTTGTAAAAGGTCGTCATTGCCATCATTTCTTATTATACAGAACCAAAAACAGCAAATTTTGGAATTTTTATGACAGAATTTTGGATCATAATATGACAGACAAGAGAAATAAACTTATAAAAAAGAAATAAACATAATTAATAAATGTAATAAAATTGAATTCTTGTCTTTAAAAGGTATATTCAAGAAACGCAGTTGATAAACTTATGCACAGTTATGAAGAATCAACTTGTAAAAAGTTCAATATTGATTATTAAAAATCGTTTCTGTATACTATACAATGTTATTGTAGTCCACAGACTATAAAATTTTAGTAATTGAAATGGATACATTGTCCCCGAACTTCCTCGGCACAGAAACCTCGATTTCATTAATTCACACCTAGCTTTGTCGCGTGTTTTTATCAGTGTTTATTTATATTTTTTTGAATTATGCACTGATGAAAGATAGATACAAACATTTTAGTATCTACAAGTATCTTTCACCAGTATAATATAATATGTGCATATAAAGGCATATATTTTTACTGACTGATTGACTCATCAACGCCGAGGCGAAACCGTTGAAACTAGAGATTTAAAATGTAGACAGTAACTTCATGTTATGACGTAAGGACCTACTTAGAAATGACGTCACGCAATTCAACTCTTAAATGGTTGAAAACGGTTGAACCTACGCTCTTAACCGTGACATAAACCTGTCCTATTTTTCTGTCAAATTTAATTTCAATGTGTTAATATTATTATGTTAACACTCGTATGTGGAGACACTGTTATGTTAACATTATGTTAATTGTGTTAACATAATTATTATGTTAACACTGTGGAAATATGTTTATTGGGATTCGTGTTATTTATGTATAAGTAAGCGCATCATCCATCTGGCAGTTATTTTTCGTTAATTTTGTGAGCCAAAAGTCAGATCGTTTTTTATTTATGGAAAAAGGCTGCAGACGAGCTGACAGTCCACCTGATGGTAAATGGATACTGTCGTCCATAAACATTCGCGATACATGCCAACATCAGTCCAGAATGACAAAAGATACGCTGCCAATGGGATACAGGTATTCAAACTAAAATCAAGGATCAATCTCATGTATTCTTTTTTAGCGATACACGGTGTACTATTTTGTATTGTTGTATTATTTGTGGTGTACAATAAAGAATACTTACTAACTTACTTACCCTGCAGAACTGCAATATCCCTATCCGCTATAATTTCCGTACATTCTCCTTGATAATCTTTTCCCATAATCCTAATTCCTTCATCTTCAAAGCTGCAGCATATTTTGCCATGAATATTGGCATTGTGCCACGGTTGTCGCATGTTAACAGTAATCGCTTGCCACCGGGCGGATTACCTGCTCGTCTGTCAAATACTTTCTAAACAAATGACCCTTCTAATACATTACTAAGTCTACAATTATACACAAAATAGTTATTGTGACATCCATTGTGTAACGGTGGAATGCCGGGACTTGTATCAATATTTGTTAATACATCGCCGCGCCACTCCGCAAACAATTCTTTGTTGCTTATATGACACTGTTTTCTTTCACTACTTTGGAAGGTTTTTTTTATTTTTTTTTATTTATAGAAAGAAGTTGGCAAACGAGCATACAGTCCACCTGGTGGTAAGTTTCCATTAAGCTATGATATGGGGTTCTTCAAGAGAGCTGTGAATAGGATTTTGAAAGGTCGGCGGCGAGCCCGCATACCCCCTGGTGTTGCAGGTGTCCATGGGCGGCGGTGACACTTACCATCACGTGGGACCGCTTGCTCGTCCGCCCACTAGTATATAAAAAAAAAAGTGGATACTGTCACCCATAAACAGCCGCGATACATGCCAACATTAGTCCAAAATGACAAACTTTGGCACGCTCCCGGGATGCGCTGCCTACCTTTGTTGATGAAAGAATGGATTTGGAGAAAGGGTTGAGGACGTGGGGAAGGATAAGATGGGAATGGGCTCTGGCATATCTCACTCATTACCGAAACACGTACCATACATTGGGGAATATGATAAAGTGGGAAATGCAGTACATTTCAAGGTAGTATTCTGTTAGAGAGGGGTAACGAGGCTCAGCGGCTGTTGGATTGCAGCGTGCACTCTCCCCCTCCCTAGATTTTTTGCCTACGTGGATGTACATATCACTGAGTTGATTCTGTACAATCAGCGAGCATTTATGAGCTTATACTATCATTCACCTTACGCTGTGAAATAAATCGTAAGCAGCCTTTTTAGTATTCACTGTTGGACATGGGGACATCGTCATGCACAAGACGATATGTGGCATTAAAACGCTACGCTGGCGAATTGGACAGTCCACTCTTTTAGTGGTGGTGCAATTCCTCAGTGCGTTATCCCTGAGTCGCCTTTTACAACACCCACGGTAGGAGATGCGGTGGTGCTAAAGCCGGCCAACACCACAAGGCCGATTCAGCTGGTCACTTCGATGTAATCGTGTATTCGATAGTGTTGTACGAACATTATGTTCTGTTATTTTCTTTCCTTTTCGATCCACAGCTATAAGTAACACCCACTTTTCTCATTAAAGATTTTATCACATGTAGTCATTTAATATATTTTAACTGGCTGTAAAGTTTTATTCGAGGGCATTGAGTTTCTGTTGATGAGACGGTTTGTTATAATGCGGGAATTTTATAATGGACTCATAAACTTTGGCCGATATGAAATTAGTAGACGTGCCTCTTATGTTTGTTTGTGTGTACCTATTGTGCGTGCGTGAGTGCATTTATTACTGTAGTTATCTATAAACTTTTATATGTACACGTTATTTCGCTGCAATTCCTAAGTACCTCAACTAAACACAATGGTTCGTCACTATAGAATATCTTAAGGAATTGAAATTGCGATCTTGAAATAACGTTTGAAGTAACGTTTTTGAAGTAAATTGAACATTTATAATTTGGATAACCTCTTTCACTTTTTTACTCTTTGACTTCTTCTTTTACGGAAATAAAATATGTAGTTCAAACAAGCAACAAATATGGTATTAAATTATAAACAAATCCCATTATATTCTGCCTCAATAGGCGTAACAGTAGCCTACCCACTACTCAACAGTACCTACTTAATAGGTAGATTTTAATTATTTAGTAAGTACTTGACCTTTGCTCAACAGTGGGACAGGCTTCAGGCTAAATGAAACTTACCCCTATATTTTTTTAATTAGACTACTAAAATGCTACAGAATAAAGAAAATCTTTCCCATTGTTGTATAATGCACAGCCCCTCCATACATTTTATACTGGATGACGATTGTAAACTTGGACAAAACTCTTTCTCCACTGGCTTTAATCAAAACCTTTATTGCCTCGTACAGTTTTATTTGATACTTAAATTATTGACGTGTAAAAGTCTGTACGTGAAATGATTGGAACGTGCTGTGGAAATTATTAAGCGCTTTTCGCTTTATGTTTGCGTAGATTTGTGATATTACTGCACTTTCTACTAATAGGTAGTAATAGGTATATATATATATATATAAATTGTATATATATATACAATTTGTTCATAAACCATAACATACCATCAGCCTGTGTCTCTCCACTACAGGATATAGGCTTCTCCCAAGGCTCGCCGTCACCCACGATCATCGGCTCTTATCTATCCACCACCGGCAAACTTAAAGTCATCACAGTCCACGTGGCTAGAGCGCGTCCCAAACTGCGCTTCCCGGTACGCGGCCTCCAACGTTACCCCTCTCTCACAGAAAACTACCTTGAAATGTACTGCATTTCCTACTTTATCGTATGAGTGAGATATGTCAGAGCCCATTTCCATCCCATTCTATATTATTCCTCCCCATTTTCTCAACCCTTTCTCCCAATCCATTCCTTAACCGGAAAGGTAGGCAGCCCAACCGGGGACGTGCCAACATTTGTCATTTGGACTAATGTTGGCATGTATCGCGGATGTCTATGGGCGACAGTATCCACTTACCATCAAGTGGACTGTATGCTCGTCTGCCGCTTTTTTCTATATAAAAAAAACCACGACCTGCCCATTTCCACTTCAACGTGCCGATTCTAAGAGCTCTGTCGGGGACTTTAGTTGGCGAAAGTCTTCGTTTCGTATCTTATCCCGCAAAGAAACTTGGAGCATGGCTCTCTCCATAGCTCACTGAGTGACTTTAAAGCATTACTACTTTATAATTGTTACAATGAAAAAATAAAATGGATCGCTTATTCATATCTTGTGATATGAACAACTTTATGAAATTCTTTACGAAATTTCAACAGAAAATCAAATTGCCAAATGGTATTTTATAGCAAACATCCCTTTCCATTAAAAGAGGTACTCTCATTACTTAGTTATTGACATTTACGATTGGTCGTCAGTGGGAGATAAAATGTGACATTTGCAGTAATTTATCGTCTATAAACAATCGCGGGCCTCGCCGCCTGCCGAGCCCCACCGTGCACCGAGTACCCTCGTCCACCGAAGATATTAAAGGCTACAAGGCGCGCCACCTGCCGAGCGCCGCCGCGCGCCGAGCACCCTTGTCCACCGGAGATATTAAAGGTTACAAGGCTACACGTAGACTTTGTAGACGTTAGAAGGATGTGTAACAAAAATGCAATTTTATACAGATCCTGCTAATGTCTCAGTAGACAAATTGGATTCGATTGGGAGAAGGGTTGGGGAGATTGGGAGGGATAGGATAGATGAGGTGGGAATATGCTCTGGCGTATCTTACTTATAATATCCAAAAGTTGAAAATTATATAATATTTTTTTTTAAATTATAGATTCCGAGCGCTCGGAAACCATCACTGGTTTATATGAGTCGCTGCAAATTCCTCATTACCAATATTTACATAAACCGTAACAAGTCATTTTATAGTCCGCCGCTGGACATAGGATTCTCGTCATGTACTTTGTATTGTGCATGAAAGGTGTATGGCCTAAAAATGCGACGCTGCTCAAGCGGTTTGGCGAGTCCGCTCTTTTTTTTGGAGATAGTATAGTTCCTCAGCGCTTGTGGTAGCAGATTAATTTTATCGCTTAGTCGCCTTCTACGACACCCACGCAAAGAGATGGGGGGTCACTTTTTCATACAGACATCTAAATGTCTTACGTTCAAAGTCTACACATACGCATTTTACGCACACGTCGCAATGTTTACGCATGTACACATGTGTACATGCGAGGGTCTCGTCCGAGTGTCGTTTCCGTCGATCGATCGGTTGAACCGCGACCGCGACCGGTTGCGATTTGTGAGGTTAGTTAATTAACTATGATTTGCTTCTGGTCACGCTCGTTTGGAAAGCGTCTAAAATGGGGTACGGGGTTGTTTGTTGTGATAATTTTACGAGTTAGAATTTAATAGAATTGTAACTTAAATAATTTAGAATGAAAATTCTTTCGTGTTACATTCTGAACAAATTCTATTACAACAATAAAAAAAAACCTTTATAAAGGTCATAAAACTTGACAGATTTTATAAAGATTACGTTTTGATATTGACCGTGTGGTCACGTGCGGTCCGCACCACACGGACAAGGATTTTTTGTTAGCTCTATTTAATTACATAACTCTCTAAAAAGTCAAATACCGTATTCTATATTTGGTAGGTGCAGAGTGAATGCTGCATCCCCACAGCCGACGGGCGCAACAGACTGGCCACGTTACCCCCTTCTCACAAAAGACTACCTTGAAATGTACCGTATTTCCTACTTTATCGTATTTCCCCAATGTACGTACGTGTTTCAGTAGTGAGTGAGACATGCCAGAGCCCATTCACATCCCATCCTATCCCTCCCCATTTCCCCAATCCTTTCTCCCAATCTATAGTCCTTAATCTGCAAATGTAGACTGCAAATCCGTGGGGCGGCGCCAACGTTTGTCATTCTGGACTGATGTTGGCATGTACCGCGGATGTCTATGGACGACGGGGTATCCACTTACTATCAGGTGGACTGTATTTTTTTTCTTTTTATATATGGCACAATGGTGCAACTAGCACATTCGGCCTGTGTCAAGTTTTCTAAACGTATTCTGTGAATGTCCAGTCACATCGAAGTAAATTATAAGTCGCTCAGTGAAGCGATAGTATGTTTACTGAGGTCAGTAGAGGGCTATTTAGAAGTCCACTGTAGGAGCTGTGGGGCCGTTCAAGTATTACGTAAGCAGAATTTTAGTCATTTTTACCCCCTCCCCCGTCAGCGAAAGTAATCAAAGCTCTTACCCCCCCTCCCCCATCATGCTTTGCCAAAAAATTGTCACCAAAAATAAGCAAAGCAAAGACCCCCCTCTTTGATGCTTACGTCATACTTGAACGGCCACTGTATAGCAAGCTTTTAGCTTTTATCTGAGTATCACAAACATGCACTTTAATAACCGTATTGTCATTCAGCACCAACTTTTGACTAGACGCATTATTCTCAGACAGTTTCAATTTAAATTTCAAATCACTCACGGTTAATGACTAGTTGGGATTCGAAACAAACAAAAGGCGTAGTGAGGTGTGTTAAGAAACACGCGCATTAATAAAGCTATGGACCTGATAAACCTGTATGGCGTATGGAATTTTGATTCTTTGATCATAATGTATGTATGTAAGTGAAATGTCCTTCATTCAGTGGGATGAGATAGATAGGTTAGTATAAGTAGGGTATTAAATAATTACACCGAGATTTTTCATTAAATTTAAGGTATTTATCAGAATGTCTGGATCAAATGAGATATTTAAGGTATTTATCAGAACGTCTGGATCAAATGAGATATTTAAATGAATGCATCATAGGAATTCAGTGCCTATTTGCTACTATTTGGCATCTATTAGGAATTAATCTGCAATCTCTCCCGAATCTCCTGGTATGTAATTCGCTGATTTTCTCAAATTCAGTTGTAGATACTCTGCCGCCACATTTTCTTCCGTAAAAGCCGTTAAAGGACAACCGCTTCTTTCTTCGTCAGCCACACTTGTCGACCACGCCTAAATTCATTCTACCAACGATGCACAGCTCCTTAGAAGGGAACTTGTCTGCAAACGCCATTTGAAGTCTATTAAAAGAATCTTTAGGTTTTAAAGAACATTTAAAAATCATACAAAACTCATAGCGCGGAAATGTTCCTGTCGAATATTCATTTTTAACAAGATACGATATTTTGAATCAGCTCGTAAAAAAAATATGGAGGGAAATTTTAAATTGGAGTTTTTTTTTTTTGTTTTATAAATAGTCATAGTTTTAATTGTCATCAAACTCAGCCAGTGTTCCATGGATAAAAACTCTTTGTCGCAAAACTTTCTCAGTAGCCTGGTACATATTTTGATTTTATATTCATGAAAATTTAGTACCTACGTAATTGCTACTTACTTAACATTATATTATTTTCAGGTTTTTTTTTATAGCACTAAAAAAGTTAGAAGCAGGCAACATCAGTTTGATGTTGGCATACATCTCAGATGTCCGTGGGCAACAGTATCCACTTACATATCAGATCAGATGAATCGTCTGCTCATCATTCTATCATCATCTCATCATCTATTCTATACAAAATAGATGTAAGAATATTGTTTGTTTATAGTTCCACACAAACGTCAATGTTGTGATTGGAAACACATTTAACTACGGTCAGTAGTTACAGCAATTCGTACAGACAATAAAATCGCCATAACCCTTCCCCGCCATCAATATTGTAAAGCTGTTAATGTCAGTTCGGCACAATAGTCTCGGCTTGAGTGGTTCCTTTTATTATTTTAGCGATAAACTGTGAAGTTTTACGTTGGAGTTGGATAGTTTTGTTGTACGGTTAGTCATACATGCCATACCATCAACCTTCGTCTCTTCACTGCTGAATATAGGACAGATATAGACTTTCGTCTGACGCTACTTCTGATCTGTTCGATTTTTCGTTTGACTCTATTTCTGATTTTGTTTTGTGTATCTCGTCGCGACTTTTCGGACTGTGAAGACCAAATGCACCCACCCGCATTTGATGAAATGCTCATTTGAGTTGATGAAACTGCTCCCAACTCTCGACGTGGACTACCTACCTCTTCAATCAGCTCTTGACCACATCGAGTAAAATAAATAAGGTAAACAAACGCGTTGAGACCCGTTTAAATAGATAAATATGAGTGACAAACTCGAAAATCTCAATAAATATAAGTTCCCATAGTTCACCACTACACACGATCTTCGGCTCTTCTCATCCAGCCACCACCGGCGGACTTCTTCACGTCGTTGGTTCTACTGGTCGGAGGGCGTGGCCTCCATTCAAGGAGTTATACTCTCTATAAAATAGGGTAGGGTTGAATTGGATAGTTCATCTGTAAGTAGTGGGTTTTATGCTTGCCACTTCTATTAAAATGCAAGTCCTTGATATTTCGCACCATATAGCCTTGAATTTTAAATTTTATTTCCGTTTTCAACTACTTTTATGACTGATTGTTTTATCCTTTTTTGCTTACGATACTTTTCATAATAAAAACTGGCACATACTATTTATCTATTTAAAAATTAAGCATTTCTGTACCTTCTACACTTGTCAGCCTCGGAAGAAGCAAAGAAATGGAGACAGTACTTCTATACGCTTACCCAAGCGACTACAAACGAAGGCGTTGAATACAGGAATACAGGAAGCGCTCCAAGTTGAACTGAGGTTGTATAAAATATAGGTTTAGTGCTTTTAACACCTACATATGTATATGCCCCGAGTATCTGTAGCGCATCAAAAATGTTCTTCCATATAGCCTTTTTGGGGAAAATGGGTCGAGTTGTGGCGCTATAAAGAACCAAGAGTGTTTTAATAATATTTAGTTATGTTTGCTTTATATTTGTGTGTATTTTTAAGGTAAGGTACGAAATAAAGGTACCTACTTCTTCATACCTATTTACTATATGGGCCTAGTTACCGGATTTCAGTAAAGAAATAAAATAAAAAATATAATTACATCACATCTCTTCACCGTGCTTCCTCACTCGTTCGCACACTTATAAATAAATACATATATAGGTGTTAAAAGTACTAAACCTATATTTTAGTTCTAAGAACTACAGACTATGTTAAATATTTGTGTGAATTAACAATAAATAAACATATTGACTCATGACTACAATTCGCGTTGCACGATTTTAGTTCACATAATGTTACCATATTTTTCCTTCTTCCGAGTTCCCGACTGATTTGTCGGAATTCTATAAATATGCAATAAGATGGCGCCTCGGCTTCGTGTCCAATGACAGACAGATAATAATTCCAAGCAGTCAAAAGCCGCCATATAACATTTTATAATGGCTCCGGAAGGATTTTAAAATGTTCATAAAGGAAACCACTTTAATGTTACGACTACTTTTAAGTTACGGGAAGAGAAATATTAATATAAAATTTACAACTTGACTCTCTTAGCCCCGGTGGAAGAAAAGAGTTATGATTTTGAGTTAAGTGTTAACTGCTGCTTACATTTTACTTGTTGATTACATTAATTGTAGAGATTTTGGAAGTTTCTTTCAACATTCCAGAACATTCTTTCAACAACATCTTTTCTAGTCAGCCTGTTTGTTTCATGTACTAGATTAATATATATGTATTTCTTCTCTTGTAATAATTTCATAGATTATTTTTTAGCAGACATCGATTTTTACAAATTACGAAAGAAGACCTTTCGTATTCTCATTCAACGCTTTTTAATCTAGTTGTTCTCATTCAGCGATTTGTCTAATCTAGTTACAATTTTAACAATTTCTGTATCTAGTAATACCTATATTGTAAATTTTATAATAAAGATAACGGAGTGTTTTTTTTTTTTAAATTAAAAACCAATTAATAGAAAAAAATGTGTTTATTGACCACTATAGTTACACAGTTACTATTCCTACATAGTTAATGGCTACCCATAGTAGGTACCCATAGTACCCATAGACAAAATTTCTAAAAACTGTTGTTTTGGCTTCTGTTACTCTAATAAAGACCTACCCCCCCATATTAGTTTTTTTCCAATATCTATGATGTACAGACATCGACCTGTTACAATTTTATTATATGTATAGATTATGCCCTCAATTCGTATGTTCGTTACAATATGTATTATACATGTATTCGTATGTTCGTTCGTTCGTATGTTCTTAATTCGTTACAACAATAGTCTCATCGAACATATCCTGAAACACACTTTGACGTTTTTAACGATGGCTTTCATAGATTTAAATTATTATCTCCGGGATCTAATCCCTCGAGTACCGTCAATCAACCAGCGTCAGTTTAAACGTGTTCAGTATAACAATCAGGATGCTGTTGGGGCTGCCGCCATTCTGCAGCGGTTTCCACGCAATGACAATCCGCAGAGTTGCTTCCATGATGGGTCGGTATCAACAGCATACTGAATATGCTTCCAGAAAAGATAGACAGTCCTATGTTCAAACATTGGATGGCATCTCATAATAATAATAACAATTAATACTCATAATTACTAACAGATATATTTTAATCCTACTATTATTTTTTTATGGATCCTAATTTTATTATTATGATCTGAAATAAAGGAAATTATTATTATATAAACATCTATAAATCTATTTCATTTTTGTATTTTCTTTTAAGCTTCTAAAAATTATCATTTATATATTTACCACTTTCTTTTTGTGTCATAAAGTCCCAATTTAGCTTATGTAAGAATTGTATCCATGTTGTTCACGTCTATAATTGGGATAGATTACTTGAAGTCCTATATTGTATATTCCTAATAATGTTTTGTATGTATACGTTATAACTTTGGCTTAATATATAAAATAAACGGCGCTCCAAGCCACTAACTATACTTTATTTCATGTTGTAAATTCTTATCAAAAGACTATTACTAACACTAAGCACGAAAAGTATCATATTCGGCTTGGTATGATCGCCGATAACACATAAATACTATTGGAAAACGATTTGCCGTCCAGACGGTACGAAAGAAACTCCTCACAGCCGTATAAAACAAAGAAACTTTCTACAACACACCCTATATCTGTTATCCGTACACTCGGCCACATAAAACGAGTCAATAACAGAAAAAAATACCACTGCTGGACATGGGCGTCCTCATACATACTATTATTGTTTGTGCAAGAGGGATGTATATTGTATAGCCTTGAAATGCCATGTAGGCCAAGCGGGTTGGCCAGTGCACTCTTTTAGAGGTGGCGGATTTATTCAGGCCTGGCTTTGTTATCTCTGTTATCCCCTAGTCGCTTTTTACAATACCCACGGGAAGAGAAACCAGCTTCAGAATAGCTACCCCAATGCTATTCTAAAGCCGGTCACACGACTTGAGGGGTAGAACTAATGAATACACGGGGTATACCGGGGTAGTCGATCGGTAGAATTTAGACGGGGAATTCACGGTCTCCCAGTCAGCTCATAACTCAACTGGCTACGTCACCTCGACCTAACAAGACACTACGGTAAGATGTCTTACCCTATTCCTCTAATCTACGTATGTGTTGCGATAGTGAGTGAAATATGCCAGAACCTATTCCCATCATTGCCCTCTGCAATTCATTTTCCAAATCCGTTCCTAAATCTCTAAAGATAAGCAGCGCATCCAGAGGCGAGCCAAAGTTTTTTTTATAGTAAGAAGGCGGCGGACGAGCATACAGTCCACCCGGTGGTGATCTGTCGTCCACGAACATCCGCGATACTCGTACATGCCAACATCAGTCCAGAATGACAAAAAAAAATAACTTGTGTCACAACTAATTTTCCAGATGCATTTACACATTATGTTGAACTGTACTCGTGAAGTTGGTAGTCAAACGGGGAGTTGTAAAATTTTGGTCACGATCGCAACGAGGGGGAGCGTCCGCCCTGGGGATATGTCTTACTAGAGACGGGGATTCGGTATCGAATGTTGGCGTTGATTGTACACATAAACGGTCAGCGTTAACTTAGAGCGTGTAGTGCAGGGAGTTATGAAGTGGGTAACGGTTATTTTGTTAATCGAGATTGGTTAATGAATTTAGTATTGTAGGTGCTGACTATTGTTGATTACATATAAAGTTTACTAAATACAAGTGTTGACAGGATGAAACACTATGTTTTACGATATAACTTTGTGTTCAACACTGTATTAATATTAGTTAGTATTAGAACTGCGTTAGGTTTAGGAAAAGTACCGTTTGTTGTAATAGTTTAGTTAATGTCTATGCCAACAGATAGCGCTGTATCGTTCTACATCGTGGTATGGTTTATTTAATTATGTAATGTAATATTACATTCTTACATATTCTTACATTCTTATGTAATATTACATAAGAACACAGTTCTTATGTATACATTTTTTAATTTTGCCGGTTTTTTTTTTTTAAATTTTACATTGTAACAGAATTACTATATTACAATATTAATTTATGTATAATTTTAATTTGTTAATCTTATACTTAAAACATTGTAATATTACAATTAAGTATGTTATATTTACACGCCTCACGGCAGAGCTAGAGCCCTCACAAATAAATGGATTTGATTTGATAAATGTCGGCTGATTTTGATATGTATTGCAAATGTCAATAAGCTATAACTGCTTATCATCAGGCAGACTCTTCATTCGTCAACTTCTTTATAGAAATTTAGACCAAAAATTATACCTATTTTGCAATTTTACGAATTGCGCAATATTTTTGATCGTTCATAGAGTGTATTAAAACTCGTTTGAGTGCAAAGCGCGAATCAATAATATTTGCAATGACGTTGTACAATTTTATTGTAGGTGGCCACCTAACAGACGCAATGTTAAACATCCGTCTTTCTTTAATTTTGTAACTAATGATTGATGAGTAAAACCCCAGGAGAATACTAGTCAAACATTAATGAGCGTGTACTGAATGAGCGCGTAAGCCTATTTTAAGAAGCTGTACGCATTATTATGCACATGAAACATTCAACAGTGTCTCCAGAGTTATTATTATATTTGAACTCAAGGATGCTGCTAGAAACAAAAACAAATGCATGTGACAAAATACAAAGAACTTACAGTACACAACTGTCGTGAAATATTAAAAATGTGGTTCACGCACACAGCTGTAAAAGTTATTACTATGACATTTGCACTTGAATAGTGTGTTCTTGTTCCACGTAAAATTGTAATTTGAGTAACTAGTCCCAGAACAGTAACTTAGATCAAGGTATTTTTCAACTTAGTGTTGTTATAAGATTATAGATAATGTAATGTAATAAAAGAAATATAATTCTATTATAGGGGACTAAGTAGAAAACTCCTTCCCATTCCTACCTCATCAAATCCCATCCGATTGCAGTGCCTACGCACTGTCCAATCTTATCCTCTCTCCCCGAAAAAGAACTAGGAGTGTGTTGCAATGGACAGAACTTTTCGTTCATTTATATTGCTTACTGCAGATTCCTCCCAATCTTTTACAAAAAAGTTCGACTGATGTTACGAATAGCATGGCACCGAGGATGTTCATGGGCTACAGTTACCACCAGGTTTAATATGTGTTCCTTTGCCACACTCTTCCTAAAATAAATCGTAGGAATTTATACAATATTTCCATGAAATACCAACATCGTTTTTATCACAATATTTTGATGAGCGAACGCATCCAGCTTCAAGAGACTGTAAGGAAGATTATGGCATAGTCATTACAAGAAAAGTGGTGTCGACGTCAGTCATTATTACTTACGGGTGTATAGACTATTTTTTTTTATATAAACACGAACTTGACGTACTGTCTGCTATTAAGCATGGTGCGTATATTAATATTTCTGAAGCGTCAGATAACAGAAGGTCCGGCTGTTGAATTTTACATTAGGGTAACCTTTAAATTATCTTCCGAATGGAAAGTTTCAATAGTGCTCATGCTTAGAGCAATCGCAGACAATATGTAGCGGTAACGATTAGTTACCATTGCAGAACTAGTCTTAAATACACGCATTTTGTTAAAGACTTGAAGGCTGTGTGAGGAACCAATTTAACCGGTTACTATTCGGAAAATCATTGAGTAAATGTTTATTTTTTTAATATCTATGTACAATATAAAGACACATATATATTTAGACGGAGAGGGAGAGTGCACGCTGTAATCCAACAGCCACTGGGCGCACTCGACTGGCCTTGTTACCCTTCTCTCACAGAATACTGCCTTGAAATGTACTGCATTTCCCACTTTATAATATTCCCCAATATAAATAGGTACGTGTTTCGGTAGTGAGCGAGATATGCCAGAGCCCATTCCCATCCTACCCCTTCCCACGACCCCAACCCTTTCTGCAAATCCATTCTTTCATCAACAAAGGTAGTCAGCGCATCCGGGAGCGTGCCAAAATTTGTCATTTTGGACTAATGTTGGCATGTATCGCGGATTTCTCAACAGTATCCAGTTACCACCAGGTGGACTGTATGCCCGTTTGCCAACTCCTTTCTACAAAAAAAAAGACATGAGTACATGTTCAATCCAATAACGAACTAATTTCCTCAAAATAAATATAATGTTTTGAATTAAGTGCAATATGGATGGGTGCAGAAAACAATTTTAACCACAATTGATTTATCAGGCATTTAAGCGAGGATGTAAAATTTAAATCTGATTAAATTATAAGAATTTATGTCTATTTCTTAACAATATTATAAGTTACAATAGTGTGCGAGTGAGCGGACGTGTTTTTGTCTCTTTCTCCCTCTATCTCTTTATGTCTCTGTGGATGCATAAAAAGTATATAGAAATTACTTATTAAAATAAGTAATTAGACTATTGTGAAAAAATGTTCAACGTAACACCTTTCTCACCTTTCTAAAATCTACAATCAAACATCACGTGACCAAATTGCAGCGCATCCTCACTTCCATGACAACGTGTCGCATACTGTGCAGGTCACAAACCTGTTTATACCGCGACCATATTGGTTTTGGAACGAACTGCCTACTGAGATCTTTCCGCTACACTACGCTATGAGGGTCTTCACTATTTCCACTTGACCTCAATTCTTTTAGTATTATTGTCAAATTTTCTTCTAATCCAGAGAGTTTGAAATGAATCATCGGTACATCCCTACAAGTACGTGTACACTAGTGTACAGTTTCTAACTTACTACATACGAATTAAAGACTTAGATTTAGAGATAGTTTACCGGCTATTACTCCAGCACCTCAGGTAACACGATTTTAACGCGCCAAAGGTAAAAATGTCTTACAAATGGTCGTTTCCTCGTCGGGCGGTAATTTACCGGCTTAGTTAGGGAACTTGCACGCCTTTGATTCAGTTGAACCACGTTCAAAGGACCGTTTTTATTTTACTTAAAGGGTTAACTCGCCAAGTATTTGCTTGATCACAGAGTTTTGGTAATTGTGTTTAGTGCGTTTTAGAGGTACAGTTAGCTGTGGGCTTTTAGGAACACATTAGCCGATCACATTTCAGTTGAAATTACTTGACTGACTGACTAACCGCATTAACCGGAACAATTTTTTACTTAAAATGTAACAGAGAAGACTAATACTTATCTTACATGAAAGCTAAGTACTCGTCTAAATATGTACCTGCTCTAAATGCAATCACAAAAGACTACCTTGAAATGTACTGCATTTCCCAGTTTACCCTATTACATAATGTACGTACGTGTTTTGGTAGTGACTGCGATATACCAGAACTCATTCCCATCCCATTCTGTTCTATCCCTCCCCAATTTCGCAATAATTTCCTCAAATCCATTCCTTCATATCGAAGGTAGGCAGCACATCCGGGGGCGTGTCAACGTTTGTCATTCTGGACTGAAGTTGGCATGTACCGCGGATGTCCATAGGTGCGACAGTATCCGTCACCAGTTTTCCTGGTTAGTTTTCCTATTAAATAAAAAATAGACCTACCTATGGTCATTATTAATTATTAAATAAGGCTCGCTATTTAATAGATGACTAAATTGTTTGTCAGCGGCCTCCAACTGGAAGTAAACTGTAATTAGTAAAACCAATATTTAGTAATTAATAATAATTATCAATCTATTCGTAATTAATATTTATGTTAAGACTTATTTATTTTTTTACTTCACAGAAAATTGACTTCATGAATAACATAAACACGAGCGAATTTTTTTTTTTTGGGTTTATTCCAGTCGTTTTTATTTACAGGAGAATTTATTTACAGACAATACTTACAATCGCGTTTTGACGAGTCTCAGCGTTCGATCGCGACATCATAATTGCTCGTTTTTGTGACTGTATCGCGATTGATTCACAATTAAAGGCGGGGTAAAACATTTAATAGCAACGTTTCGCAAGTAGAAAAAATGCAATCGCACTTTTAAAATTTCGAGATTGAGCGTTCGATCGCTACAACTAGCTACACTTATGCGACTAAATCGTCGATCTCGTATGCTAAAAGTACTGAGTGTTAGGTACACTACGGATTATAAAAATGTATCACAAAAAACAAGCTGACATACAATTAAAGATAAAACAAAACAGTGTGTATGAAGCATGTATCGAATCTGATTGGTCAATAGCCTGTTATACAAGCGTTATCATTCCTTTAAAGTGTAAAGTGGGTTCTTTTTTTGCTTTTGTGATGAGAATAGGACATTTAAATCCAATCTAATGTACACACTGTCATTATACGAGCATAATAAAAATGAAATACACGGTCTTGGAACTGTCTTGGCGTGCGGTCTCATTTTTGAACGTGTCAAGTTTAGCGTTCGATCGCTACAACTAGCTAGTCATAAACGACTTAGTCATCGCCGATGCCGTTGTATCAGATGCACTTAATGCCTTATGCCAATCTCTTCCAAACAACCTCCCATAGGTTGTTACGACTTGGATAATTTCGTATTGTAACAGCTAGCAAACGCAATTCTGAGCAAAATATTCCATATTCTGAGCCTCCTTACAATATAATGGCGGAGTGTCACAATTCCACCGCAGTTCTACAATATAGTCATTCTATTCTCCATAGTGATGTTACACGGCTGGTCGGGCTCGAGCACATCGGATGTTGCGCTGTACGTTGCTGTATATAGAGTTGCAAGGTTTACTGCAATTGGAACCCGAGCAAGACAGTTATTACGTTTATACGGTTGTAGTATGAAAATGAGTTTTATAACGCTTTTAATAGACCAGAGAAAGATATTGAATGGAATTGCATGCACATAGACAATTGGTTTGGTTAAGAGAATATTGTTTCATCGCATTCAGATTTTACTGTAGTCGTTACGTATCAAATAAAATTATCAAACATCAACTATTATAATAACCGGTTAATCGACACCTAAACGGAAAAAAATTATCAAAGGATCAAAGGTTCCGTATAATTTTATACATTACATGCCTTTCAGATACAAGCATATCTTTTATCTCTTTAATACCTACATCGTGTTTAAAACCACGTGAAAAAACCTCCCTAGCATCAACGAATGCTATTTGCCGGAAAGAGATTATGCAACACTTCATTCATAACTCAAAATGGGCACAAAAAATGCAATAAACACTCTTGAACTAAGATAAAATCTCCCCTCAGTTAAAAACACACGTCTTTCAAAGCTGTGACGCGACAAAACAAGGTGAACACTGAACTAGTGTTGTAAAAAGGACCGTTGAACGCTCAACGAGCGCTAATAAACTTTTAAGACTGAAGCGTTTTTTTTCTTTATTATTTATGAAAAAAAAGATGATAGACGAGCATACAGTCCACCTGATGGTAAGTGAATACTGTCGTCCATGGACATCCGCAATACATGCCAACATCAGTTCAGAATAACAAGTGTTGGCGAGCCCCAGATGCTTTGCTTACCTTTGCAGATATAAGAATGGATTTGGAGAATGGGTTGGGAAAATGTGGAAGAATAGGATAAGAAGGGATGGGAATGTGCTCTGGCATATCTTTCACTACCGAAACACGTACGTACATTTGGGAAAATAGGATAAAGTGTGAAATGCAATACATTTCAAGGTAGATTAAGGTTAGTGAGCGTTATAGTTCAAATGTTTAATGTTTGATAGTGTTAAACCCTTGTAATTAAAAGCCGAGTCTAAAATGGTTAAGATTAAGGTTTAAAAGCGCGTTAGCGCTCGGACGCTGAAGCGTTCAGCGCTCTTTTTAACAACACTACACTAAACACTTGCTTTTTGTACGGAACCCGATATTACGTATGTCAACGCTTTCAATGGGGCGTTTAAAAGCATTTCTGTTTGCGATCTTGAGCCCCACGTGTGAATACAGTCCATCACACAATGATTCAATGAAAATCCATTTTTGTTCAGAACCAGCTTTTGTTCGCGACTTCGTTCTCGTGGTCTACATACCATACCATCAGCCTGTGTCTCTTCACTGCTGGATAAAGGTCTCTTTATTCAGCTCTTCTCATTCAGCCACTACCACCGACTGTCTTCAAATCGTCAGTCCACCTAGCTGGAGGGCGTCCCACGCTACGCTTCCCGGTACGTAGTCTCCATTCGAGGCCTTACCTCCTCGATCGGTTATCGGTCCTGCCGCATATGCCACTTCAGCTTACTTCAGCCATTCTTATTTCTTCACATGAAGAGTAGCCAGTATTAATCCGGATTACAATCTACGTATTTGCCAAGTTTCAACGAAATCGGTTCAGCCATTTCGACGTGACGAAATTCAGTGTGACGTAGTCACACTGTATTTGGCAGAAAATAAATATACTTTTTACAATGTTACTGTGTCAAAATTATGTATATCGATAAAATGAACTGAATTAAAAAGTATATTAAGCCATCTTACAAGGTTTTAGAACATTCTGGACTGATTTTGGCCTGTATCCCATCAGGTGAACTGTTCATTTAGGTCAGCTTTTGCCGGCGGCTCCGCTCGCGTGGATTTAATTGCCTTTAATTGTCACGCGGTATTACGCAGAGGAAAAAATATATTTATTGCTGTGCCAAATCTATGTATACCGATGAAATGAACTCACTTCCTTATTTCCTTCGACGCAACAACCCTTTGTGGGTCTTGGCATTCCCACTATCTTCCTCCACGTCATTTTGTTTCTCTTTTCCAGGTGGTTTTCGTTCTTAATTTACGAGTAAGTAGTCAGTTCTTCCATAACACTTCGGACTTCCTCAACATGGAGTCGCTGCGTACAGTGCGGTCAAAAAGACCACTATACCGCGAACCCGAAAGTTGTGAAATGGACTAGCGGCCGAGGTATTAGATGGAAGTGGCGGTGACCACTTACCATCATGTGGCCTTGCCTGCTCGTCTGCCATCTAATCTATAAAAAACACATTATCTGTCCATTTTTTTGGTCTACCCCTTAGTCTTCTTTGCTGTGAAACCCATTTCGTAATTTGTTTTACTCGCCGTGACTCAGTGATTCTCTCTACATTCTCTCTCTAGTCGGAATTACTGATGAAGTGAACTGAATTAAAAAATATACAAAATTTAACGCCCTGTAAATTTAATGTAAATTTAATTAAAAAATTTAAGCCGTTTGACATAATTTTGAAAAACTGTAAAAACATGTTTAATTATTAGTGTAGTAGAATATTTATACCAAGTTTTAAGTTAATATGACCATCAAGTAATTATTTTCCATACACCCCCTTTCATACCCTTAGGGGTTGAATTTCGTGAATTCCTTCTTTACGTCATAAAATGAAATTACTGTTCGAATGCTACTTATAACCCAAATATTACCTACAATTTCACAGACGGACATTTGAATTATATATTCATATGTTTTTATACCAGAAACGCGATATGCGGTAGACTGTACAACACTGCGTTTATTTTCGGACGCCTGACAGATGTAGATTCTAAAGCGGTAATGTTAGTGCAAAAAAAAAACACAAGGTTTCTAACATTCACCGGTTATAATAATGCTAATAATTAGTACCAATACAATTATTATTTTGAAATACACAGTAATCAATTACATTACACATTCAATTCATCTTTGAAAATTAATTTCTGCACAGAATATATTCATGATATACTCGCATTTTACAAACATAAATTGTGAATTGAACTGCCGACTAAGGTTTTCGCAGTAAGCTATGAATGACATGAGTAAAATGACTGTTTGTAAAATTGCCAGTGCACCCTCCCTGATGCTGCAAAGCCGTGTCTTTACAATAAATATTTTCTGGAAAAATTATTGCTTTATAAAGTACCAACGATAAAAAGTCCAAAACAACATTTTTTTAATTTTTTATTTGTCTGTCTATCCATCTGTCTGCATGCGCATCACGCAAAATACACTAGACAAATTTTAATGAAACTTCGCGTAGTTCCAGTATAGAGTTCCCACGGGAATCACCGTAAAATTCACGCGGAGGGATTCGCGGGCACTATTAGTATGAAATAAAAATATAACGTCTTCTAAGTAAACGAGGGTTCTGCTCAATGCCACTGTAGTTAAATGATAGGCGAGTTAGACGTACATATTTGAATAATTCGCAAAATCAACTAAACGTAACCGAATCACTCAAATCTAACCCAGTGAATTGATTAATAAATTAATGCTGGGATATAATTAATAACATTTCGTGAGGCTGCCGCTCCGGCCCACGGAGGAGACAGGTATCCGGTGTGGAATCTTCTTAAAAACGCCGAAAATGACCACTGTAATACATCGTAGTTAAAAACAACAGACGTCGAATCATGCCAAGCTTAACAGAGTTCAAAAGATAAACTGAGCAGTAATTGTGAATGCGTCCGTGTCAAACAACTAAATACTAAAAGAAATACTTTTAATGAAATAAATCTTGTAATGAAATGGCACTCGCCAATCATAAATCTATCATATTGGTGTTTCGCTTAAATTTTATAAAATAAAAATATATTTAACAACAAAAATTGTAGAGCATAATGAACTTTTGAATTTTTGTAAAGTTAAGTTTTAAAACGTCAAACTTTAAACAAAAGATGAAACTTTAAACAGATTTATGAAATACGAAAATTGTACTCTGCAATCAATCTGAAACTGAATACACTCTTGTATTAACTACAAACTGGCAACGCTGAGTTAATTAGATTGCATTTGTACTCGTATTACGTTGATTTAGTAATACTTGTATTTGCTCAAATACGGCGCTACTACGCACACAGATAACATACAATGCTCGCTATCTGAGTTTATTTTACCTATTTACATCGAGAGCCATCACTGGTTTCCTTTTTGTTCCCTGCTCTGTCTAACCCAACTTTATTTATTCTATTCCAACATTAACCCGACGTAGAAAGCTTACAACACTGCTTGTATAACGATATATCGTTGGGTCCTACGTATAAAAGCCAAAGTGGACCTAAATCTGACGTCTTTTCTGATTATTGTAATGTACTATGTAAATTAATGTTTAAATATAATGAATTATAAAAATATTCTCTATTTTAGATTTTTTTAATAAAGCTTATTGACTCCAATAAATATTCGGGTGTGTAACACAAGTTTTTAGAACATACCACACGTTTATGCGTACACCAAAGTTATAAGAGTAAATCCAATCCAAAGCCAAGATAAAACGGTTCTCACATTTTCAAATAAAACTGATAACACGTATCTTTCAAACCCATATAATAGTGAAGTCAGCGTTACTATAAATCAGTCTACTAGCACTCCTTTGAAACAATTAATGATCGTAAACCGAGTCAATCCAAATGACATATCAATTTCTCGCCACAGTCAGCTGTGACAATAGCTCAGTCATCACACCAGACATAGCATAGAGAATAGACATGTGTGGAGTGGCCCGGATAATATAAAACACTGATCAATCTTTCTAAAGGTTATTTTGTTTGTTCTTTATAATTAAGTGAGTGTTTTATTGTTTTTATCCCTTGCATTTAATTAGATAATTTATCTATAATATAATGTTATGTATCTACTAAATATAGCTGTTAAGGAACTCCAGCATTACATGCTCTAGCATTCATATGTATATTTCTTTTACAGTAGATATTAATTTATTTTTTGTTTAAGATTCATGTTGGTATTTTTATTAAGAAACTTATTTGATTGTATTCATATTAATATAAAGTCAAGGAAAATTGTTTTTAGCTAATGAAAATATTAAGTTTTATATTATAAACAGTTCTAATTACCAGCGTCGTGGCCGTGTAAAATATGTTTAAGCTTTCCCACGTAATAGTTTGTAATAGTAATAATAATATAATTTATTTCTCTAGACTATGGTACATCGTTGATCTTAAAAGTATTGAATCTCAACATATTCTCCCTCTCAAGTCGGTGTGAGAATAGCAATGAATGTAATTGCACTCTTTATTTAGATATCTATATTAAAAAAATGTAAACGTTCGTTTGTGCATAATCTTAAATCTCCGAAAGTTCTTCACCGATTGCTTTGAAATTTTGACACAACGTTGCATGTCACCTATCACAGGTAAAAACAGGGTAAGCGCCATCTGTTGGGCAGCCACAGCAACGCGTGGCCAGGTACTGCTAGTATTTTATAAAATAGTCAAGAGTAATTAATTAATATAAAGTCAATATAGATAATTACATGTCAACAACTATTTGTATTTAATTTATAATTCAAAATAGTACAAAATAGAATACATTGTATAATATAACTTATAATATAAAAACTAAAACAAATTCCTTTTAAAATATTTAAACGGATATTCATTGAGATTATTATTGGGTATATGATTAATATAAATACGAATTTACATACAGTGATCAAATATGTTTTTGTACATTTTTAGTCTTTGAATTGGAATATTTAAGTTATTTGCGTTAAGTCTTTTACCTGTTAATTCAGAATTAGTTTGAAATACACATATCCAAAAGTTGTTAATTCTTAATTGGAAGATTTGAAAATCATATTAATAACTATTTAATAAAAAAAATTATGCACGAAGGCGGCAGACGTACATACAGTCCACCTGATGGTAAGTGGATGCTGTCGCCCATAGAATATGACATAATATGGACATATCCATTGATCCGGAGCCGTAATTACACTACAATAAAAGGCAAACAATAAAAATCGAATGGTCAAATCGGTTTATGAATTAAATGTTAACGGCGCGATATCAAAAAAAAGGTGGTCTTAAAAACAAGCATCATGCCCACTTTAGTTATGTTCATCCTCTGTGACACACACGGTGTCACGATGTCGTGTCACTTCGCGGCTAATTTATGACACGGGTGTCGCAACCGGGCGACACGGATATTTTAGGATCTCGATGCGGTTTCGATTGCCCCCGGTCGGTCCCAGATACTTCTAAGGTGGAAATATATTCATCACCTTTGTTTTTTCTTAAAATAGTCTTTATTTAGATTTTACTGGAATTTTAGAAGTGTTCTACGAGCAATTTTATTAAGGTGCACCCAGACGGCGGTCGATCCAAGTGGATCGATGACATCGATCGTTCAGATGGAATTAGTGTGAAGGCATAGCATCAAGGTCGACGTCGATCGACATTTTTATTCGATGTTCATCGATTCATTCACACAGTCGATGGTCGATTGAGCTTCGATAAATAGTCGATCGATAACCGATCGAACAATCCTCGACCGATAATCGATCGAACAATCCTCGACAGATATACGATCAATCTATAAACTCGTTGGCTATCCGATGGCATCGATTGTGTGTTTGAGGCTATTAATATTGACTGGTAGACGTCGATCAAATAAAACCACCTGGGGACGGTGCGGGAGGGAGGGGTCTTTCACATAGGGAAACGGTAAAAATTACATTTACGGCAGGGCACAGGCCTCTCTTAGGGTGGTTTCGGGCCATAATTCACCACGTGGACCCAGTGGGGAATGGTGGATACACATACTTCAGATTTTTTAAATTATTTCTCAAGAATGCGGGTTTGCAAAATTACAATTAAAAAAAAATCGCATTGTTAGTTTAGGAGCTTCTATACTCAGTCGAGTACATTTGATTCGTGTGGTCGTAAGATCAAATCCTCGGCCCGTACCGATTTTTTAAAAAATCTGTCACGGTAATCTACAAAGTCCAAGGTCAGTGCACCACAATTATAAAGTATAATGACATCCATATTTCTTCATTACTAGATGTAGGATAAGCGCTTTGAAGAAAGTGATTTCAATTAACAGTAAGCCTAACTTTAATTAACATAAAGACTGATGTTATCCAGCAAATTTGATTCATTGATTTTGTAACTGTTACACAATTTAATTACTAAGGGCGCCACTAAGTGGTTACTTATAATAATTTCATATTTAAATTTAACTAATACCTCAAGTACATTAATTACGGCATATTTCTAATGCAATTTCTGGCATTTGCCTAAATGTGCATTAATTAAATTAATCATTGGTAATTAAATTGATATGGCGTAATGTTAACTGCTATATCAACTTCATATTTTGTAAACTAACATTATTAATATCTATTAGTCAATGTTTTGAAGTACTAAATTTCAATTTACTTATTTATTTACAATAACTTAATCAAAGTAGTTTTGGTCAGAGTCAATTATTTTATTATACTTATCATATAATTTCTCTATAATCAATTATGATGAGATATTATATTATAGATAGACAGACACAGTGTTAAGTTGCAAAAAGACAATTTAATTACTCGTAAGGAACAAGAAAAGTACAACAGGCGGCCTTATCGGCAAAGCGATCTCTTCCAGACAACCAAAGGTTGCCTGGAAGAGTGCAGATAGTATCGATCTAATCTAAGATCCCAAGATCTTCGATAGTATTTAAGATACTATCGAAAGTCGATAGTGACAATTTATTTCATTTTGGGTAGAAAAAGGACAGATAGAAGTAGTTTGGCAAACGAATATGTATAATTATTGGTATCCTTATTAAGACGTATACGATTCCATATTTTTTTTACTATTATACATGTTTTATTTAATTTGAGTTTGGTACGTTTTTGTAAAATTCTCATGTCCATCGGGCGCGCCGTGTCCTCCAAGAGCAAGAAAATGAATTTGAATCAGAAACGTGGCTACTGCTTAAGTTGAATTTATAGTGTACCATAAAGATCTTGATGCTGGTTATTTCTTTATGTATTTAATGGATAGGAGCAAATATCCATGATAAATGTTTGAAATCGTTGAAAGTAAGGTACAAAGTACCGAATCATTTTATTAAAATAACTGTTTAAAAAAACTCACTTTAAAGACGCTCTTTAAATTAGCTACACTTTTAACAAAGGTTGTTTGAATAGATCAATTAACATCAAATAAAGGTAGATGATGCAATTTTGTATAACATCAATATGACATAAATTATTTTACACGTATCTTGCGATGCATACATTACATAAATACATAGATGCATACATATTTACATAATATTATTTAATCTAATATAATATTACCTATCTATAATATTATCGCGATGAAAGAGGAGATGACAAATAATATAATAATTAAAAATAAAACAAATTTAAAAATTACCTACCCTCCCGCCCAGTCATACAGGTCTATTGATAAGGTCAATTATCAAACTAGTGAGACTTTTTTCCCAGTAATTCAATTGAAGCTGCTTTATTTTAACTACTACTGGCACAAAAAAGTCTCACTAGTTCAATTTTCTATTAGATTAGTTAAACAAAAATTAATAAAATATTCTTATAGATAATCAAATATTTGTTGGTCTAACTCTATACAAAATGGAAATATTTAACATACCATCTACATCTCAATTATGATGCAAATTAACTCTCTAAAAAATAATATAAATTCAACCCCTTGTTTATTCAAAAAGAAGGCCAGAATTAGAAGTCAACAATTATGTGAAACATTCAATCAGCTAGGTACCTATATGTTTTAGTCGCGTTTCACTTCAACAAAAGCGGTTGACTTCATCGAAGTTTTTCTAAAATTACATAACCTGGTCTATGCATTCCATTTCACTATCATTTTTTTTTATTGAAATACAAATTTAAAATATTTTGGAAGCAACATTGAATTTAGCAGGTGTTGCAGTGCGTCTCGTGTTACTTAATCACGTTCGCAAAAAGCATCGTGTGTGGGAGGGGTCTTAAAGTTCACTTTATCTGCGAGACGATCCATCGTTCGCGATCCGATCCGAAAGCAACACCTGCTGCTTTACACGATTCTCTCCATTGTAGAGTGCACATTCCTCTCGAAATTTATTTAGCTCGCTACTGAGAATATAAAGACTCCTTACTGCTATTTTCGTTGATGTACTCATACGGATATATTGAACATCAAACGCATTTCATTCGATACGTGCATCTGATGATGCACGTATCGTTTTGATAACGATTTATGAATAAATCGATATAAATAAACATAATTGTCTCTATGTAAATGGTATGTCCTCATCAGATGTTAGACGTTCTAATTAATATGTGTCAGTTAGCAAGGAATAACGAATGTAGCTTGTTACTTGGAATGTATCCGAAACATCTTTATTTAGGTTACTTCCTTTGATCTTGAATTCGTTTTCTTTCTTTTTAAACGGATTAAAAGAAATGCAGATGAAATGGACGAAGAAGAAATAGATGAACTCCATGAAGAAAAAATGTGTTTTAATTAATGGCAGTCATATGGATTATATTTTTGAAAAATAAAAATAAAAGTACATACAGCAAAATAGATGTTTCCAGACAACTGGCCTTGCTCACTAAATACAACAACACACGCACACATACTCGTAGATAGATACGATACGACGTTAACTGATTCACTGAATGTATAACGAAATTTTACTGATGGCTCTCATCGCTTCTAGTTGGTAGAGCGTCTAGTCTGTGAACAAAGTCTATGTAATAGACTGTGCAATAGAATTTAGAAGCATTAAATGAAACGGACCATAATTGGCAAAGAATAAATTCAAGTCAGCGAGAGTACAAAAATAACTGACAAGAAACAAAGTGAAAACAGATACTAAATTTAAACGGAAATGCGTAAGCAGTTCGTCTCAGACTTGAATGATATAAAATGTATTCTTTATTGTCCACATTTATATGCCAGTTGCCTAGTCTAGGGACTTTAAAGATTTCTATAAGAATCTTGTACGATTGAAGTGAATTTAGTATATTTCGTATACGATTTCAAAATCTCTACCCGCGGCTTATCAACATTCGTAAAGAAAATCACGTGCCGGGGTAATATTTTTGGTACTTTTTATTTTGGGGGGAGCGTACACCCTACGTGTATGCTGCAATCCAACAGCCGCTGGGCGCACTCGACTGGTCACGTTACGCCTTCATCACACCAAGACTGCCTTGACCACTAGATCCTATTCCCCAGTATATGGACGTGTTTCTGTAGTGAGTGACATATGCCATAGCCCATTTCCATTCCATCCCATCCTATCCTATCGCATCCCTCTTCATTTTCCCAACCCTTTCTCCAAATCAATGCCTACATCTCAATAGGTAGGCAGCGCATCCGGGGGCTTGCCAGCGTTTGTCATTCGGGATTGATGTTCATACTATAAAAAAACATGTCAATTATAAAGTTCCCACGTGAGTCAAGCTAACAAACATAATCTATCATCTACGAGCACTAAGTCGCGGACGCTACTAGTATAGAAATATACTTAGATAACACTATGGTTAAAATGGATCAAATAGAAGTGGATAAAATGTGGTGACGGATGTCATTCATCTATAGGAATGACATCCGTCACCACATTTTAAATGTTGAAGGAAGTTGCTTCCTAAGCTTTTCACACATAATATGGGATTCAAGCAATAACTCTAAAGGGTCTTTCCACAACTCCAAAGTCAGCTATATCCTTGAGTATCGTAAAATTTTATCGCGGCTCCTTCACACATCTGCGCCGGTCGTTACGATGATCGCGTCGATTTGTAGCCAATAACGCACGGATTTTGTTTGGAATGTCCGAAATGTCTGGAGGGTATTTATATGACTGCGGCGTAACGGTAATTGTAGTAGCTGACGAAGGATTTCTTTGCACTGTGTAAATTTTTGGGACTGCAGCATTTCACTTCTTTTCATTGCTAAGAATAAGGGAAATAACTAATTGAGCAGCAGATTAGCTATGGTCCACAATAAAACGATTTGATTTCATTAGACAATACTGAATGGGCGGCAGCAAATCGATAGCCTGGAAGAAAATGCTATATAGCATTAAGTTCGCCTTTGTACATACATTTTGGTGCAATAAAGAATTAATCAATCAATCAATCATATTTAAAGGTGGGTTAGATTTGGGTTCTCTGGTGAAAAAAAGAAATAGGAGTCTGTCGTCTTTGTGGTGACATTCTTAGTAATTTCTAATTATCTATCTCGGTTATTACAAAAATAGTTTGTTTTCTCGATCACGATTTGCTGCTTATTTGGAGTATGTACGGATTCCTATGAAAACTTTATAATTATTGATCTGAATAAAAATAACACAGAATAACTAATAATACAAGCCCTGAAGGGCAACCCGGCATATGAGTTAGTATAATAACTATGCCAAGTTTCATTCAAATCCTTTCAGTAGATTTTGTGTGATACGTGTTCAGACAGATTGACGGACCAATAAAGAAAAGTTCCAAAAATATATATTTTGGGCTCTGTCATTTGTAAATGTCAATAATTTGTCAATGCCTTACGTATTTTACACTTCAATGACTTTTAAAAAAATATATGCATAGGATAATAGATAAAATCATTAGTGAAATTGATAAAACATATTTTATCGAAAACAATTTAAACATGTATTGCTATAAGCATTAATATGAAACTCAGAAGCTCGATTAAAGAAATGAAATAACAATTAAGCATGTTAATATTAAAACCAACAAAACGATTAACGTAACATCAATAACCATATGTCAAGTAACACTTATCAAAAGCGTTCAAGTATTTGATAATCAAATATATCACTGAAGTGTCCGGTTACAAAAGTGACAGTGGCGTGACAGTCTTTGTCAATACAAAACTTCTGTCAACACTTGACAATCGAAAAAATGCATTCTTTTGCAGTGCAACTTCAGAATACAATGCGCTCTTTTTTTTTTTTTCGGATTGACTAAATTCTTGTGGCCCTAGTGGCCTTTCAAGAGTCACCTGAGAAATTACAATGCGCTCTGTAAGCAATCTTTAGACCTTGATTTGTTTCATATTAAACCAGCTGTGGTAAGGAATTTACTTTCGATTCGCTTTTTCGGTTTCCCACCTCGCTAACATACTATTCTTTCAATAATCATACATATTTTTTGTCTCATTATTTTTCTTTACTTTTTTTACAACCTTAGATAACAATCTGTGAAGCTTTTTAGCTTTTAAATGGCTATCCTTCTCATCTCTTTGTTTACACATTTTTTATTAATGCTGAGTTTGCATGTAAATATAAAAAAAAACAAATAAAATTCCAATAGAGGCAGGAATGCAGACGAACAAACGGACAGGAATGGCACACTCGCGACACCTGTTTATTATGGCATGTGTCATGCCAGACGGTCCTTTACAAATATAAACCTGGCGCCCTGGTATCCAGGTCGATGTTTTCTATTGAATTAAAAGAGGTGTGAATAAAATATTTTTCTATTGTTTTCTCTAGGTATATGTGTAATATTCATGTGACACAAGGCAGTTGAGTTATAGAGGAAAATAAAACAATTGCTTTTAGTAGACATACTCAGGAATAGTACATTACTGTTTAAGCCCGATATAAAACAATTGACGGCCGAGTAATATTGGAAGGACGAGGCGAAGCCGAGTCCTTACGAAGTGATTTGAAAATATAACTTTTCAAATAAACGAGGCCGTTAATTGCTATTTCGGCGGAAACTTGTATAGTATTTTTCTTTAATTTGCGAGGAAACAATAAACAAATTAATTCAAATTATTATTGTCGTGTCGGAAATTGCTGGCGTGCGTACAGAAAAGAGCCGATTGACGTATTCATTTTTTAAAATAATGAAGCCATTTCCGAGCAAGTTGGAGAAAAATACATAATTCAAAAACAACTGGATGAATTTACGTCCGTGGAATCCATCATGTCGATGCTATTGCAGGTGTTAAAAATCTTTTACGGTTGCGTGGTCCACGCGAGTGAAGCCGCAAGTAGAAGCTAGTTAAGAATAAAATTTATAAATTGTAGCTGCTACATGCGAACAAACAAACAGATGGGCAGGAATTGTGAAATAATAAAATATATACAAACATCTAATAACATGTCCATTATGACACAGTTGAATATGCTACCGGATTTTTTTTATGGACGAAGGCGGCAGACGAGCATACAGTCCACCTGGTGGTAAGTGGATACTGTCGCTCATAGACATCCGCAATACATGCCAACATTAGTCCAAAATGACAAACATTGGCAAGCCCCCGGATGCGCTGCTTACCTTTGGAGATATAGGAATGGATTTCAAGAAAGGGGATGGGGATGATTCAAAATGGGGAAGGATAGGATGGGAATGGGCTATGGCACTCACTCACTACCGAAACACGTACGTACATTAGGGAAATAAGATAAAGTGGGAAATGCAGTACATTTCACGGTAGTCTTCTGTGAGAGAGGGGTAACGTGGCCAGTCGAGCGCGCCCAGCAGCTGTTGGACTGCAGCGTGCACTCTCCCCTTCAAAAATGGAATCTTTTGCTGAATAATTTTGTATATTCGCTTGAAATTCCTCAGTCAATTTTGGACTCAATTGTAGTGATAGTGTTGTTTATTCTAATATAAACCTTACAATAATCCTATTAAGAAATAATTACAGTGTAAATAACGTTGCGTTTACAGTCGCTTCTAAGGATGATACAAGTTATTTTTTTTACTTTATATATCTACACAGACAAATCCCACAGTACAGTTCCCGGCGTTATACTAAAACAAACTTCACAAAAATATACGAAAATAGCTATCAATTATATAAGTATTTGTAAAGTGGAGATCCACAGTAACTTCTCCTCAACAAATATCTGAAGCGATCCTCAACAAATAAATGAAACACAAGGAGAACTTTTACCAAATATGTATAATATTAACGCAATAACCCTAAACAAGCGGAGCAAGAGAAATTAAAGTTCTCATCGCAAATTCACTTTGATCATGTTGTGTACAGATTGAATCCACAACGATTCATTTAGCGGAATCCTCGGGGATGATGTTTTAACGCTCTCAAGACGTATTAATCCCTGTTAAACGTAATAAATTATTCAGGTTACTTCAGCTCGCTGGCTGCTCGTACGTACGCCTTTTGGGAATACACGAAGAAGCCAAGTTTAGGCCGTGAATTAATTATTATGTATTTAATCCTTAAATATATCTTTCGTGTAGTATAAAGGATTTGTGTACAAATAATTTTAAATAATAAGTTCTAAAACGTTGTATCCCTTTGGATTTACAATAAAAAAAATAACCTTTCAATACCAGATTGCTTTTAGAAATTGATTTCATTATCATGATATTCTAAGCGAAAATATTAAACAATGTCCTTGAAAAACAGTTGAATAAGACTTTTTTTTAGAAATAAGCCGGCAGACGAGTATACAGTCCACCTGATGGTAACTGGATACTGTCGTCCACTACCTGGAAACACTGCCTGCCTTTGGAGATTTGTGAATGGATTTGAGAAAGGGTTGGGAAAAGGGGAGGGATGGGTGAGGATGGGATCAGAATGGGCTCTAACATATCTCACTGACACCGAAATACGTACGTACATTGGGAGTATAGGATAAAGTGGGAAATGCAGTACATTTTATGGTAATGTTCGTATGAGTAATCAGTCGAGTGCGTACAGCGGTTGTACTCTTAGGATAGCAACGTGAACCCTCCCCTCGCTATTTGTTCTCGCCGTACACCACAAAAACATTTCACACGAAGAAATTCTATCTCAATTGAAAGCTCACAAATCAAAGCTCCCAGAAATTTATAACCTGTTATATAAGCGAGAAGTTGAACCGTGAAATGTGTCGTCGGGCCGGATGTAGCTCCCCAGGCTTCGACAGGTGACGTTATCGTACTTCCGCTGCGGAGACTGGAGCGGCGCTGACGCGACGCGTCCAAGAGCGGAAATAGCATAGCAACATGAAAAAAATGAAGCGCTTTCAAAAATTATTTCATAACGATTTAGTTTTGGAAAGTTTGAATTGATTTCCTGCAGCAGATTGAACTTTTGCTATGTAGAGTTTGGTTTATCTGAAAATGGATAATTTTATAATATTATTTACTAGCTGTGCCCGGCATACGTTGCATTCCCGTCAATATTTTTGCACATAATATATAGCCTATGTCCATCTGGAATAATGTACCTTTAAAAAAGTGAAAGAATATTTGAAATCGGATTAGTAGTTTCGGAGATTACCTCCTTCCTACATCCAAACTTACAAACTTTACCTCTTTATAATATTAGTATAGATATCACAGACGTAAAATGTAGGCCGTTTCCCCCTTTATCTCATTTCCTCAATGTACGTAATATTTTCGGTACTGAGTGAAATATGCCAGAGCACATTCCCTTTCCACCTTATCCCATCCCTCCTCATTGTGCCAATCTTCTTTCCAAATCTATGAAGGTAGACAGTGCATCCGGGGGCGTGCCCACATTTGTCATCTGGACTGATGTTGGCATGTGTCACACTATCCACACTATGGGCCCAGGGGCGACACTATCCACTTCCTACCAGGTCGACTGTCTCCTCGACTGATACCTTCTTTCTATAAATATCAAGTTTGTTTTTCTCATTAAAATGAGTATTAAATAACCACGTTTAGTTTGGCAAATTTTTGGTTCAATACCAATATGATACTTTATTCTAACGAAGCTTGGGAAAATGGGAAGGGATAGGATGGGAATGAGCTCCGGCACATCTCACTCACTAAGTCACTACCGAAAAACATATGTACAATAGGGAAATAAGGTAAAGTGGGAAATGCAGTATATTTCAAGGTAGTCTTCTGTGAGAGAGGGGTAACGCGGCCAGTCGAGTGCGCCCAGCGGCTGTTGGATTACAGCGACCATTCTCCCCCTCTATAATACATATAGTTAAATGTTAAATGTAGTTAATGTAGTTAATGCAGTTAATGTAGTTAACGTTGTTAATGTAGTTAATGTAGTTAAATGGACTATATGAAACATTATATGAAATTCACACCTATGAAATCCTATACATATATCACCAAACCGCGTACAATATACGAGTATAATACAATATAGAGTAGGTACATTCCAGCTCCGTATAATCCTACAGCTGTGGTCGGTTGAATATGCACGAGCCGGCGATCATGCTAATGTGCCCCGCAATATTAACACACGCTCAAGATACGGGACTCAACGCTAATTGCATATTGTGCTGTTCTTGACAATTAGGATTGGTGCCACAACTTTGAGGATTATGAAGACCAAATGTTGAAGAAACTGTACGAAGTTCTCGACCTGAGCTATCCGTCTCTTCAGTCAGCTCGCGACCATTTGTGACGGTCGATATCAAGTATACGAGTAAATTAGGTAAACGCGATAAGATCCATTTCATAGCAAAATTACGATTAATTCTAAATTACTAGGAGTTCCAAATTTCTTTAAATTTTAGGAGCATCAGACACTTCACTGACACCAAAATCCTCCAATACCTCTGACATTTTTCAAAGCCACTTAGCCAAACCATCTTCCAGTAAAGACAGGATGTTATATAATTTAGTGTTAGATCAATTAGTACGTATAATAATAATTAGTATTATTATAGTGTAGTTAGTATAGGTTATGATCGAACTGAAATGTCTATTCAATAAGGACAAAAGTCGATGATAAAAATATAACTTGATATTGAAAAATTAAACGTTTAACAGAGTAGGGGAAATGTGGAAGAACTAAGGAGGTTTTTTGGTGAAAAGTTAATTTAATTTGGACATGTGTATGTTGAAAACATCACAAACATACAAAATGGTAATTAGGTGTCACCTGTGTTGTATGGAACAGCGTGAAGTTTGCAATCTCACTAATGAAATGGAGGAGCGAATAACGGAATTAACCGCTCGATGTAATCTCAACTGCGGTCAGGTGTAAGGTGCGGTTTTTGTTGCGTTACTGTATTAAAGAACAGATGTTGAAATAAATGTGACAGTTATCTTTTAGATTTCAAGTAACAATGTTTCATCATAATTACGGCATAATTATTTTTTTACAGAAAGCTGGTGAATATACAATCATCCAGGTAAATGGATGCTGAAGTCCATGGTCCAAACGCGATAAAAATGCCAACATAAATTCAGAATGACAAACGCGGCACACCTCTAGGTGCGTCGTCTACCTAAGGAGATTTAGGAATGGATTTTGGAAAAGGGATGGTAAGGATAGAGACGAGTTTAGGAAGAGGACCTATTTTTCCCATATTTCCTTGGGTGATGGGCTGATGATGTTGCACTATATTTTGCACCTTGAAATCAATTAAGCCTTAGTTGCAAAATATAGAGTCTTATGGTCAACATCATAAAGTGGTTTGACTGCACCGTTTTTTTTTTTTTTTTTTTTTTTTTTTTTTTTTTTTTTTTTTTTTTTTCATCGCGTTGTACCCCTGATGTAGAGGTCAGGGCCTGTGTTATTCTTGATTCATATTATTTCCTGGTTTTAATTTGTTAATATTGTTGTTGTTTGGTATTTATATATATACCGTCAGAGTTTTACTATTTTCTCCTTTTGACTCCTGATGTACAGGTCAGGAGTCTTGGAGTCGTCCTATTTACACAAATTGACTCTGATGTATAGGGTCAGAGTCATTCAACGCTTTAGTTTAAAACTTATTTTTCTAATTATGTTCTCATAGAATATAACTGAGTTGTCCTAATCCTAATATTGCACGTTCTGAAATTTTTGTAGCTCTTTTGATTTCTAAGTTTTGTTTCTCTTAATTACTCCTCTTGCCACATATTTGCAAAATTCCAGAAAGATTTGTCTAATTTTGTTGTCGCTCCCCATTATCTTGTTTATATTTTCTTTTGTGATTTCCTTGTCCATCTTCATTTCAGCTTCAAATCTCTTCTTTCCATATACAGGGCAATCAATAATTAGGTGCAATATGCCTTCAGCCGCGTCTGGGTCACAGATACACGCCGGACTCTCCTTGCACCGGAAGCGATTCAGGTACTCGGAGAATCCGCCGTGTCCCGTTAACACTTGGGCAATTACCGGCTCCATTTTGATCTTCTTAATGATGCCATATGCCTTAATGGCGTCCGGAAAGAAGGTCTTTGTTACGGCCGCCGTCTCTCCCTCTTGGTAGCGCCGGTTCCATTCGTCAAGCGACTCCTCACGGATTTGTCGCTTGACGAATGAGATCGGGTAGCTATCATATTGTGCCTTCACTTTAAGATTCCTGGCAGCGAGTTTTGCCAGCTGGTCAGCGCGCTCGTTCCCTTCCAGCCCCGAATGTGCTTTTATCCAAAACAAAGAAACTTCTTTGTTTTGGAGTGTGCTTTGCGTGATGTTGGCCCTCGTTTCGGTTGCTAGAGGGTGGGGGCTGCAAGGGTTGGCGATTGTTTCCAACGCCGAGCGTGAATCGCTGAGTATGCAAAAGCTCGACTCTCCGCTTTGGAGGATCGACCTCGAGGCTCTGCATATAGCCAACAGTTCCGCCTGGTAGACCGTGCAGTACGGCGGCAGTCTAAGTTTGATGGCTTTAGTTTCGGCTTCATTCTTCCAAATGGATAATGAAGCCCCCACTTTGCCATCAATCTTAGACCCGTCAGTGTAAATTTTTACCGCTATTTGTTTAGTAGAGTTTACAAATTGTTCTCGATCTTCCAGGCTTATGAACTGCAGATCTATATGCTCTGCCGGATGCGGAGTGTCTGCAAATGCCACCCTACGCTCCACCTCCCGGTCCATCGGCAACGTCCGGAGTATCCCTCTCTTTGCCTCATATATGGCGGCTGCCTCTTGTATTCTGAGGTCGAGTGGTAATACTCCGGCTAATAATAGTGCCGAGTTTAGGGAGACGGTGCGATAGGCTTTGCAGAGCTTCTGAGCAAAACCTCTTTGGACCACGTTCAGTTGCCGTTTGACGCCCATCCTGGTGGCGGCCGGCGCCCATGCGCAGGCGGCATACATGATGCACCGTTAAATTATAACACAATGCTTAACTTGGTGCAGTCACCGTGCTGCTGTAACTTGGGGACTGCCCGAATCTTTGTTCAACGAAGAGCAGCACTTCTCGGACGGTCTCCACAAGCATTTCTAAACACAACAAAGTTTAACTGTTTCTTACTAGTTTACAACTAACTGTGTTCCGTACTATAACGTACGCATTTTATCCACGTAAATAATTTTAGCACAACTTACCAAATTTCTTATTTTCAATTTTTATTTCGTTTCGTTATTCCTGGAATGTACAAGTCACAAAATCCGAATGTCCATGCAGGCACCGCCACTTATCGTTTAACATCGCAACACATTTTTATATCTGAAAAACTGTTCTGTCAATTATCTTCTTCTTATAACTTTCAAAAATGTCGTAGCACATACCACACGTTATTCCTATAAAAATTCCGAAAACCATACTTAATGATTCTAACCAAATTCGATTGCAGTGCTAGTACAAAATTGAATGGTCTCCAAGAATTTATGGAGAGAAGCGACACGTTGGTTTTAAATAATTGTTTTTACAATGTAAATTATTATTTAAGTAGAAGAATTACATAAGAATGGAATTAATTACCTAATTTATTTATTTAACACTATTGCACAAAGTACAAGGGACGTGCTAGGGACGACCATAGGAAGATTTGTACTTAAAATTTCATACAAAATCTCCTACAAACTGGTGTATTGTAATAAAACTAATAATAAGCCTTATCCTAATACAATTACGTCCGTACAGCTCCTCGGTATAGTGCAGCGATGAATATCTTAGCATACTGCAACTGCAGACTTGCTAATGAAGTTAAGGAAATCTTGTAGTTGTCTGTTGTTTGTGGTTGCTGTCCTGATTGAAGTTGGAAATCTTTTTTAGCTTGAGAAAACTACCTATATTTTAACAAGCACATTGATCAAATTGATATTTTGCATTACAATCTATTTTGGAATGATTATTTACTCGTTTAAAGTTATAAGTAATAAGTAGAATTGAAATACTGTATTGAAAATAATTATTTATTTGATAAACGTTATTCATTAATTATAAAATATATTTATAATTGACCTAAATAATAGATTTGTCTTTTTTCTATTTATTTATCTATCAATTTAACAATAAATACAGATTAGGTACACTAATAAACTGGTTACTACGGGTACCGGTTGGGAAGCCACAATCACGCATTGGGTACCTTATGGTCCCTGTGTCGTCTGATTGCTTCACCTGGCCAACACCAGAATAGTTAAGTCTATTTTATAACCTTTGTAAGTGTCCCACTCTCATCCTATCCCATCTCTCCCCATTTATGTAACCCTTTCTCCAAATCCATTCCTAATACCACCAAATGTAGCAGCGCTTCCGCGGGCGCGTCATCGTTTATCATTCTGGACGGTGTTTGACTTCACGCATGTGTCGCGCATGTCGCAGGCCAACATTATCCATTTACCATTTACCACCAGGTGAACTGTCTGCAATTTTTTTTTATGAAAAAATAGTTGATATCGATTTATGTGATTGCATTCGACAAAATGTATTGCGGTTAGCGTGATTTCCGTGTAATTTCTATAATGGATCTGGATAAAAAGTACCGTAAATATTAACCCTGACATATATACAACGATGCCGAGTTTCCTTTAAATCCCTCGAGTGGTTTTTGCCTGATGCCCGTTCATTGTCGCTTTGTACTCTGTATCATACACTAGCGACCCGCCCTCGCTTCGCTTCGGTTTATAATTTTTCTTTTTCAACATTTTTTTTCAATATTTCAAAATAACATCTAGCCTATATTACACACGGATAATGTAGCTTCCTATTTGTGAAAGAATTTTTTAAATCGGATTAGTAGTTTCGCAGATTACCTTCTACATCCAAACTTACAAACTTTACCCCTGTATAAAATTAGTGTAGATAATGTACAGACACACGTTTGTTACAATTTTATTATATGTATAGATCTATAGATGACCCTAATTATACAAAAATACTTTTTTTTTACAGAAGAGGTATCAGACGAGCGCACGACCCACGAGATCGTAGTGGTCACCACCACCCATGGACACCCGCAATACCAGGGAGAACGCGGATGCGCTGCCGACCTTACAGCATCCAATTAACTAAACTAACTAAAATATTTAAACTAACGATAATTACTTGTACTATTCTAATAGCTACGAAATTTACTTAACGCTAACGTATCGAGTAACTTAAACAGCTTTAAACGCCTTTGCAAATTCCAAAGTCAGTATAACTTAACGGCTTTCATCCACACCTAGAGTCCCTAAACCCTTAGCGAAAACACTAAATACCTCTTAAACTAACCCATTATAAATTCAATTAAAGGCTTGAGTTGCAGACAATGCGTAAGTTGGTAAAGAAAGGGTGGGGAGTGGGGGGGATAACTAAACATATTGGGGGCCACTTGGGTCTAAGACGGCGTAATCCAACCCGAATAGCCCTTTATAGTTGGGATAGAAGGTGGATAGTGTGAGTTTGAACTTAAGAAATTTTACTCCAATGGTTACAAAATGAATTTACAGTTTCATTCTGATCTATGTTTGATGCAAATATCTGTAATCTTTCTGACTGCTTTGGAATTGTTTATTTATATAATTATTTATTTTTTATTCCATAGAGTGATAAAAGGCAGACAAAAATAATGCTTCAAAGCATTAGTTGCGACTCTACTTTTGCGACTGTTACAATTACGTTTATTTTTTATTGACGTAGGCTGCCTGCAGATGATCATACAGTCCACCTGATGGTAAGTGGATACTGTAACCCATAGACATCCGTGATACATGCCAACATTAGTTCAAACAAACGTTGGCACACCCCCGGATGCGCTGCCTACCTTTGGAGATGTAGGAAAGGGTTGGGAAAATGGGGAGGGGTAGAATGGGAATGAGCTCTGGCACATCTCATTCACTACCGAAACACGTACATACATTAGGTAAATAAGATGAAGTGGGATATGGAGTACATTTCAAGGTAGTCTTCTGTGAGAGAGGGATAACGTGGCCAGTCGAGCGCGCCCAGCGGCTGTTGGATTGCAGCGTACACTCTCCCTCTGACAAATGTAAAATTAAAACACTAAATGTCGCGAACATATTAAATTGAATATCATAATATAAATACATAAATATTTATATGTATACGTACATACATACTTACAATGCCTTAGTCGACGTATGCCAAATCAATATTATCCACTCTCAGTAAGTGTTTAAGCCTTTTCTTAAAACTATCACCCGATGGGATTTTTCGTTTCTCAATAGCATAATCTGTTGGTCGAAATGTTATCACCGTGTATTTTACCAATCATTACAAGTTGCATTAGAAGTCTCTCTAGTTTATTGTTTTTTATCTATTTAAGCGAAACGCAAAGATCAACAAATGTCTATCATACACTTCACTATTTGTTTTGTCTCTGATACATCATGTCATGGTGTCTATTTTGTTTTCTTTTCGTAGCTAAAACGATCAGCAAATGTTTATCATACACTTTGCTATTATGTTTTATCCCTGATATTAATATATTACTCCACTAGGTGCTTTACCTTCAATGATCCCAAGTCCATAGTTGTCGCGATTCGCCGCGGCACCTAAGATTCGGCCCTCCTTTGTTGAAGCCGATAAAGGCATGAACCGAACATCTCTGCGAGTGTCATGCTGTTGCCCGGTAACCGTACGCTTGTTATCTTTGACATGAGATACATTCCATTGGTACCATAAAGGAGCCCACGATATATGGATTTCATTTGTATTCTCGGTATATTCGGTGCTATGGATTTTGTGCTTTCTATTCATAGAAAGTAGAGTAATCCGACTTAATCCTCGATGGAGAATGATCCCCTTGAATGTGAATTGCCACAGCAAATAAAACTGAATTGATATGTGACATTGTCTGAAAAAAATAGGCCTTATTGTCGATTTTATTCACACAGATATGAAACTTTAAAATAATAACATATTTTTAAGACACATGTCTTTATTAACCTCCGACTCACTGCTGGACATGGGTTTCTTTATGCATATTGTCTTTGAGGGATGTATGGCCTTAAAACGCCACGCTGGCCAAACTGATTACTGAGTCCAGTTTAGAGGCTTTGTAGTTCCTCAGGGCTTGTGGTAGCCCCTTTGCTATCCCTTGGTCGCTTTTTACGACACCCTCCAGGGGAGATGGAGTAGTACTGTTCTAAAGCCGGCGGACACTACACGGCCATCTTTAGATTAACTACAAAGTTGAAAATGTTCAAATTTAATTGAAACTCACGACAATTGTCATGCAAATAATGGAAAAGTCAAGGACCACAATTCCATCAGATTGAAAATGCATAAGTTTATTGTAATTTCACTGTTCTTGCAACTTCCAAATGATATATCACAACATATAATAACATATATAAATTACTAGCGACCCGACCTCGCTTCGCTTCGTTTTATAAGATATATTTTTTTTATCAAATTATTTTTTTCAAAATTTAAAAATAAAATATAGCCTATATTAGGTAATGTAGCTTTCTATATATGAAATATTTTTTGAAATCGATTCAGTAGTTCCAGAGATTACCCCCAACATACCTACAAACACACAATTTTACCTCTTTATTATATTAGTATAGATATAGATATATACTGGAATTTAACAATAGGTTATGATTTAAAAACTAGTAGAATCGATTTTATTCTCGACACTTACCAGCTTGTGCGCTAATTCAGTTACAAATTGTATAAATATAAAAGTGAATTATATTGTAATTCCAATTTGAGGCAGTAATTTTTGTGTTCGATAGTAAATAATGATCGGTTGAGTTCCCCCGGGGGAGTCGTATCGAAATGGAACAAAGTTCCCGCCAAATTATCGCTACTGATTACACGCGTCGGATATTATTCATAGTTATGAACAATTCACAGGTACATGCTCAGTGGATAAATTAAATTGTAGGGTATTATATACAGGGTGAAATTACCTAAATACCTGCATTTCTTAACAATTAGATTTTTTCGTGACAACTAATAACTTATGTCCTACAACTTTTTAAAATTCAGCACTTTTTTGTGTCATACCAGTCACTTACTCGCACCGCGTACGAACACTCACGCCTCGTACGAACACTCGCAACGCGTACGTACACTCGCACCGCGTACGAACACTCACGCCTCGTACGTACACTCGCACCGCGTACGAACACTCACGCCTCGTACGAACACTCGCAACGCGTACGTACACTCGCACCGCGTACGAACACTCGCAACGCGTACGTACACTCGCACCGCGTACGTACACTCGCACCGCGTACGAACACTCGCAACGCGTACGAACACTCGCACCGCGTCAGTACGATTTACGTATCGTATAGATATCTAATAGTAGCGGTTCGATTAGCAGCTGTTAATGAATGCAGTGTGCTTCGTTGATGTTCGTAGCAGTGTGTAGTGAGTAGTATGAGTAGTGAGTTCAAGAGGGGGGGTGCACGCTGTAATCCAACAGCCGCTGGGCGCACTCGACTGGACACGTTACCTCTCTCTCAGAATACTACCTTGAAATCTACTGCATTCTCCACTTTATCATATTCCCCAATGTATGTACATTGTACATGTTTCGGTAGTCAGTGAGATGTGCCAGACCGAATTCCCACCCTATCTCTCCCCATTTTCCCCACCCTCTTCTCCAAATCCATTCCTATGTCTCCAAAGGTAGGCAGCGCATTCGGGGACGTGCCAACGTTTGTCAATTTAGACTAATGTTGGCATGTTTCCCGGATATCTATGGACGACAGTATCTACATACCATCAAGTGGACTGTATGCTCGTCAGCAGCCTTCGTCCATAAAAAAATATACATACAAATTTTCCGTACGCACCACGCATGCCTTTCTTAACGTATATCTCTCTTTCCCAGGTCTGCTGGAAGAAATCTCCGTAGGAGATAAGCCTGTCTTTTTCTTACTTTTTATTTAGTTCATGTTATAATAAATATAGTTTTTTAAATAAATATATTACAACACATTCGACAAGTAAAAGTACACTGTAAACTAGTCATACATGAATTTAAATCGATTCCCTTCAATTAAGTTATCAGTTAGGTCGTGAACAATCGTCCATAATTTGTGTACTTCCACCAATTTATTCGATTAATCGATCTTCCCATCACCGGCATCGTTTCCCTTCGCTCTTGATATATTTTTCATCGAAGTGTAATTATATCGGTGGAAGGCTGTTATTACCGTGGAGTGCAGTTATTAATTGTCAGTCCCTATCTGCCGAGTCGTAATGATATCGTCTTCGTGAAGACATTCTCATCCTCCGCCACGCCTTATAGTTGTGTGGAGCAAAGCAAAAACGAGAAATTTTATTTTCCTAGATACTTAAAAAAAACTTGTGGTAAAAAGATAAAAAAGACAAAAACAAAAATACACAAAACATAATTTAAAAAAAGGCTGATTGTAAAAAGATAAATAAACAAAAAAGACTCATGGTAAAAAAAATAAAAAACAAACAAAATTACACAAAAAAGGCTTGACAGCAGCGACAGTTGGAAGTTAGATTTCGCTATTTTCCATTCGTTTTCGAAATCAATGTCTAGACAAAAGTTATAGAGCTTGATAAGCCTTATCCAATGATATATTATTGTCTATGTATTTTAACGTCTTTTTTAAGATTTTACAGTCAAAATTTTGGAACTACTGGACCGATTGGGCTCATCGTGACCACTTATAATCACGAGGCCCGCCCGTTCGCCTGCTATATCTTTGAAAAAAAGAGATATAAACCCAATCTATTTCTTTTAAAGTTATTATAAAAATAATAAACTTTTATTTCAAGCTATTCAAAAGACCCCTAATCATAATAGAACAGTATTAGTAAAAAAAACAACCAGGTAAGTAGAACTAAAACTTATATATTTTGTAACACAAAAGAAAAGAGTCCTATGTCGCGTCGGCCCCGAAGCGCTACTTATAGCTTATTAGAATTATCATGTACAATTAATAACATTTCACCATAAGAATAAATAATATTTTACTGTCAAAAAATATATTTGCAAGTGTACTTACATGAAAAATGTCTAGTAATTAAATAACTAATTTAAAGTTGGAATACGCTCACCGGTTATGACTTGAACCAGCATTTCAATCGTCTGCGACCGCGTCGGGAATGTCACTTGCACTTGTCCAATGTTTATTTTAAAAATTATTATGATTTGCATTTTTATTTTAATCACCGTCTGGCTTATTTATACATGTAATAATTTATTGATTTATACATGTAATAATTTATTGATTTCTTATGCACTTTTAATGTTTTTAAATATTAATTGTTTTACTAGATTTAATCTTATTCTTTCATCTTATTCTTAGTGCTAATGACATTTTAAATAGGAATACATTTCAACATCTTCAATTTATGTTAAAGGAAAATTACTTAAACTTCGTTTTAGGAACTTTTTGTACCACCATCGTTACTTAAACATGAACATTCAACACATTTAAAATGGTAGATATATTTAGAACCCTCAGAGAGGACTTACACGGCCTAAAGTTAGTAGTGTTGTTATAACGAGAGCTGAACGCTTGAGCGCTCGAGCGCTTGCGCGCTATGTTAGTACCACTGAATTTTAATCTTAACAATATTAGACTCAAGCTATTAACTACAATGGTTTAAGACCATTAAACATTTGGACTATAACGCTTATTATTATTAGCGCTCACTGAGAGCTCGAATGTCGAACGCTCACACCTCTTTTTATCAACATTGCCTATAGTCTAATGCCCTACTTCTAAATTAAGTTAGTTTGTATTCATTCCGATTGAGAGTCTTATTAAAAACAGAATAATAGTAATCATGTAAATTGTATTAGTAATTATTATTACCAATTGAAAATTACGATAGCATTGTTCAACGCTAATCACAATGACAGGTGAATTAGCCATGATGAATGGGACTGCATTACCACCATACATTTATACGATGTGTAACGTAATACGGCGACTCTAGGGTTAGGTATCGCTAGGATACTCCCCTCTGGAATCTGTCATTGTAACTCATCCTTTATAATGGGGATGAACTTTGCTGACAATTTCGTTTTTTGCAGAACAGTTGGCAGAATAATTATTCATTGTCAAGTTATTTATACCTAAATAACTTGACAATGTTTTCAGGACAAATTGTAAGCTTCATCTCTGTTATTGTTTCAGGTATGTTACTGTCGTCTATAGCATTCCGTTCCGTCTTCACGTGGATGAGAAAAACATATGTTTTGGACTAATGTAAGTAAATTACAACGCTCATATTGTATGTATTTCCTATTAGCCTCTTATGCAGTCTGCAAGGTTAGTTTATAGCATCTTATGCGGTCTGAAAGCTTAGTTTATAGTATCTTAAGTAGTCTGCAAGGTTAGTTTATACCATCTTATGCAGTCTGCAAGGTTAGTTTAGAGCATCTTATGCAGTCTGCAAGGTTGGTTTATAGCATCTTATGCAATCTGCAAGGTTAGTTTATAGCATCTTATGCACTCTGCAAGGTTAGTTTCCAACGACACAGTCTAAATCTAAGCAAAATACGCATCTAATACAGCATCTTTCATGTAACCGTACCTAAGCTCATGGTATCGATCGCGATTTGGAACGATCGTTACCTGTGTCTGAATGGCTTATCCTATTTGTAGTAAAGTCAAAGAGTTCTTGTTTTAAAGTTGTGGCTACAAAGTAAAACAAACTTACAATTTCTAACATAAAATGTACCCCACAAACTCTGTCAAGTTTAAGTATACGCCTCGGGAAATTACTATAACACGTTAATAGAGACGTTGTCGTGTGTGTGAGACCCCCAGGCCCATAATTACACGCAAGGAAGAACCCTTCTCTGTGCCGCACTTATCCGCCCATATTAGAAACTTTAATGTTATCTTTTACAGTTTAAATTATAAGTTTTAAGTGCTAATCTTAAACTGGATTTATAAATCAATCAAAATCATTATAGATTTCATCATCATTATCATAATGATAATGATTATCTTAGACCCGGCGGATAAAATTCTTATTCAAACAGGCACATTTAATTATCACAGAAATTGTATGCCTTTATTCTTATTACTTCCCTGTTATGAAACATATTAATTTGTATATTAATATTTGTGTTTTGTGTTATTGTAGGAAACCACTTATTAGTTTTATTTGGGCAAGTTTTCTGATAAAAACACATTATATTTATACTACGTATTCGATTGTCGCAACTACACTTTTCGCGAAACGTTAATTCCAGTATCCTATAGCAATATACTCGTTTGATGCATAATTAACAAACGCTACAACATCCTATAACCGTTAGGTACTATAACTAATACCGTTCACATGGTATACGACACTATTATATCTTCTAGTTACTGATGTAACCATACATATCTTGCCTCCATTCATAGAACGTTTCATAAATCGCATGCAATAATAATTTAATAATAGAGAGCTGTCGCAGAATTTATTTCTAGTGTAGATGGTGAGGAGGAAATCATACCGAATCAAGGTTATTCAAGCCAGATTAGACGGTATTGTGCCTCAGTAAATCTAAAATTGTATGCACTGAGGCAGAATACGTAGCCTCCTCTAATGGGATAACTGTTATTTCTGTCTGATATTGCTCACATCGAGCCAAGCTAATGGTTGTTGAAAATGAAATAATTCTCATCGAGTTTATTGAGAAATAGATTTTAATAAGAAAATATGTTAGACGTACAGTGCCTATTAGACGAATATTAAGAAAATACCAAAGATACGCGACTTAGGTTTACGTTTTTCTCCAAATCTAATCCTAAATTTCCAAAGGTAATCAGAGCATTCGGAGCTTGCTAACATTTGTAATTCTGGACTGATGGCGTCATGCATCGCGGATGACACAGGCGATAGTACCCATTGGTAAGTGGGTACTGTGGTCTGTGTGTGGTTGCTGGTGGTTTTCAAACAAGAAAGTAAGCTATTGTAGAACGAAGTGATTTAAATTTTAACTGACATACCACATTTGATTAGCAGAGATAGCAATATTCTCGGCACATACATTACGGTGTGTGCACAGACGGTCGGAACAAACAATCGAGGCGAAGTGGCTAGCTGCAGTTTGTTTATCTGAAACTTCGCTACATTATGTACTATGTACATTGGTAATTGAATTGTCTGGCAAATATTTGATGCGTTGACAGCGAACCGCTCAAGTTTCGACAAAGAAAGCAAACGTTATAATGGAAACCTGTTTGCTTTCATTTACATATAAATTGGTAATGTTGTATGGCAAGCACATTGATATAGATTATATGATGATGCTATTACTCACACTATCTTATACTCGTCATGATTTGCAGTAAACATTTAAGTATGTTGTGTACCTTATAAGTACTAATAAGTCATACTGCAGGTATAAAACATGTTCGTATCTACTCGTTTGCCACCGACTCGATAAACAAATCTGCTCTACAATAATTGTATATATACGTGTTCTAAAATTCAATGTCAAGCGGGAACCAGGGAGTGGACCACCTTATGATCTTATAACACCTTGACGAGAAAAAAAAAATCGGGTTAATTTTTTTCTTGATATATAAGCATTTTGTTGAAAAACATAAAAAATACCTCCTGTGCAACATTTTTAGGTGCTACGATTACAAATTTGCAGATATATCTCTGAATTTTTTTGGATTAATAGCCTAGATATCTCTGCTATCAATTACAATCCAAAACAAAACCAGAACGGGTGCAGTTTTTTTTTTAATAAACATTGATTCGAATATTTTTCTAAAAATTTTGAGGTTATTATTTTCAGTTAACTTTGATACTTCATGGTGTAAAAAAAATATACCTACACTACCTACACAAGTTATCACAAAATTTGGTGCAACTAATCAAAATTTCAAAATGATGCGTCATGCGATAAAATATTTTTTTTTGGTAGTTTTTTTGAACATTAAACAAAAAATTAATACCTTTACTCTGTGAAAATGGCATTCAGAGCTTATATATTATATATAAGATGCTTTTTAAGATCTTAGAAAAACTTTAAAATAATATTCGTTTATTTATCGCCATTACTTCGCATCTGCCCTGTTCAGTTTAAAATATTATACATTTTTTTTTTGTACTTATACAAACTGATCTGTTATAAATTGATTTATTTTTAAATCACGAATCTCACAATGATAGTGTCGCAAAAAAATATATCTCAAAGTACAACAATTCTTAAAGTTCTGCTGATATCGATTTGAATAAAATTTTCAACACATTAACGGTAAAATTTATATTACTGTGTTTTAAACTGAGCAAAAAAACGTACGTATAAAATACATAAAAACTATAAAATACGTATAAAATATAATATATACAATAACATGTTCTAGCGATCCACCTACATGATATATATATATGAAGTATTGCTCCTAATAAGCCAGCTGTATATAGTTGTACTTATGCAGGTACAAACATGTGTGTGTGTATGAGTAACCCCTAACTTTTGATGGTAATCCGATAGGACCATTACAATACTAATGCTATTAAATTTGATGGATTGCCCGATGATACTTCGTAGAGTCCAGTAAAGGTTAAGTATACTGTTACACAGATAATGTTGGCTAATGTAGGTTTTATTACGTTTTATTACCTCGCTAAAGAAGAGTGTCGGCCAGTACTTTAAATCATGATTTAGACTAATGAATCGCTGTATAGAGACTAATGGAGAGTATTTTGAGAAGTTGTAATAAAAATTTGTGTTGTAACCCAAAAATTTACCTAGTCGCCCACGTATCGGTCAATGTAGTTCTTCTACGAAATCCTTCATATCGAATTTAGTCCTTCAAAGAAACTGTATACATAGGTCTCTGCAGTTCGCTGAGTGACTTTGAACTTATGGATCAGACCTACTGTCATAGTCCGAAAACCCTAACAACATTTGTAATACTTGTATGGTATTATTATGTTTGTTTGATAAAGAATAGAATAATATTTAACATAAGATATGAACCTTTATACAAATACAAGCAGTGCTTCATTATTGAATCATCGATACAAACTAATGATTGTTTCTCCAACTATTGATGAATACTATCGCTCATCAACATAATTACCAGTTCATACAGTTTAATGTACGAGAACAGACATTACCTAAGGCTAGAATGCACGTTCGCTACCATTAATAATACATCCCGAGGCGTTTCGGCTACAGGACTACCGATCACGTACGAGACTATATTAATTGTACTGTGTGGTATTATACTAACACTTGTCTCTATCCCGATATTTGATAATTGTAGGGCGGAAGATTTGTTAGCGAATAAAACCGTAGTCTCATTGGTTCCACTATGAAGATCGTCAGTGGGTCACCTACAAAATTAATATCGCGGTAAAACCACGGCTCGTCAATGTTTAAAATGTTGATGAGCATAATTATCAATGGATCAGTGTCGCGATTCAAATCGGTTTCGAGGATAGTCGCTGTGCGTAAATATGATCGGTCATTCCTCCCGGTCCGACAGTATTTCCCACTAGTCGGATTATGCGTAATTTATTTTCCACTTGGTCCAACTGATCTGATAGGAGGAATTTACAATCATTCTGTATTGGTTCCTATTGATTAGACTGTTATGTACCTTTTCAATAGCTTTTGTTTAAATACTTAACTACTGGAAGTGTTAAAAACTTGACAATTGTGTGAAATTGTCCCTTACTCGTATTAAAAACATTTACATAAAATGTTCAAGCTTCCTAAATAAACACCGCTGAACCTCCATTTAATTGGGAGGCTAATTAATGTTTAAGCATCACGCAAATCACTTTTCCACTTTCCACCATATCTCAAGTAGCACATCTAAACTTTAATCATTTTTTCTAACATCGCCGATAAGCCAGCGTTAGTAATTAGGGAGTAGAGCGGCTATATTTCACGATCAACATACGATACGGGCGAGTTATGCGACCGCTATCACCACAGTTAAGTTGCGGTGCAAGGCAGGAGAAGCAGCTTTTTGACCACGATTCCTAATTTATGCCTTAACTTCACTAAAATTTCTCATAATTTCTAACATACCCTCTTCGTGATAGAATTTTTTCAATTTCAGCGTCAATACAGTTCAGTCTTGGCCTCCTCAACAATACTCTTCCATTTGGTTCTCTTTAACTTCTTCATTCCAAGGTGTCATTCTTCTCATGCTGTTCAGATCTTCCTCTATACACTCGATCCGGGCTTTCTGTTCTTTTGGATTGTGCAACCAAGGATTTTTTTAGGCAGGCTTGGGATTCGCAGCGCTGCAGAAAACTACAACTCAGCGGGATTGACCAGCTATTTAAAAGGACCAAATCTATACGAACTAAGCTAAACAATTTTACAGCTCCTTATGTTTCTGTATTTAGTCTCCGTGTTTTTTTTTTATGGACGAAGTCGGCAGACGAGCATACAGTCCACCTGATGGTAGTGCATACTGTCGTCCATAGACATCCGCAATACATGCTAACATTAGTCCAAAATGACAAACGTTGGTACGCCCCTGGATGCGCTGCCTACCTTTGGAGATGTAGGAAAAGGAAAGGGTTGGGAAAATGGGGAGGGATAGGATGGAAATGGGCTCTGGCACATCTCACTCACCATCGAAACACGCACGTACATTAGGGAAATAAGATGAAGTGGGAAATGGAGTTCATTTCAAGGTAGTCTTCTGGGAGAGAAGGGTAACGTGGCCGGTCGAGCGCGCCCAACGGCTGTTGGATTGCAGCGTGCACTCTCCCCCTGACACTCCACCCGTGTTGGTGTGCCTTGACCTGCTTTTAGCATATCTATCAACTAAGCTCGTAATTTCAGTTACTACTAGTAGCTTCTGTAGAATTTTGTTACACGGGTTTAAGCCCCAATTTTCCCTTTGAAAAACATACTTTGGAAAATTCCTTGTATGTATTGTGGTTGAGGTAGTTTACCTACTCTTAATTCTCAAACTCATAATTCTCTTAATTTAATTGCTTTCGTCCTAAGGTGGCATCAAAGGTCGTAAAACACATGTTTACAGGACTCCCTACCCAGGGCCGTCTTTACCAGGGGGTGCAAGGGGTGCGGTGCACCCCTGGCGCCCCGCGCCCGGGGGCGCCTGTCGAGCGCTGAATTCAGTGCCGGCTTTACCTATGGTGCAGGGGGTGCGGTGCACACGGGCGCAGGGTCTTAGGGGGCGCCGAGCGCCGCTCGCGACACCTCCAAAGAGTTCAAAACGCCTACTAGAGGGCGCCCTGCACCCGGGCGCTACATGAGCTAGAGCCGGCGCTGTCCCTACCTCTCCAATTAGATGAAAACGTATGCCATTTCACAGTTAATTCTAACTCTTTCTATGTGCTATACAACATATACACCATTATCAACGCTTCCTTAATTATTGACATAGATAGATAGATAGATAGATAGATAGATTAAACTCTATTGCACAACAAAAACAAAAAGGGAATAATAACAGACACAAAATGCACAAAAGGGTGTCACATCCCTAAAAGAGATCTCTGCCAGACACAGTAGGATCTTAATATGTATTTTTAAACGGTTTTATTTAGCTCGACCCGTACGGAATTTATTTATTTGGGTCAAAATTAGAAATTGAAATTTAAGCACCTTCCCGTTGTCAGATTGATCTGAAATTTGGTACACACATTTAATTTAGATGACAATACAATATAATAAAATCAATAACATTATAAATCTAAGATGGCCGCCGATACAAAATGGCGGATTACATATTTTTCCTTAACCCCCTCAATATGGGTATCAAATGAAAGGGCTACACGTAGTTTTCAGTGCACATAAAATATAAAACCGTTTAACTTAAAAGTTTTTTAAGATTGTTATTTTCACTTGGACCAACTTTTGACGCTTCCGCCACCGAACAACACGGGCATGTATAGGATCTCTGGAATGGGTGCAATTTCAATTGCCTTCGACCTTCTTGATATAGTAGACTTGCAGATTAAAGTGCATTAAAACTATATAAAGCGTTATGTTGGACAATTTTCATTCGAAGGCAAAACTCATTCTACCTGGATCAACTCATTATGGTAGAAGCAGCGTACAACTGGACTAAATTATGTAAGGCTTCTTTGATATTATTAGAGGTTCTATTTACAACTTATAATACAGAGAAAATTGAAAGAAGAAAAACTACAGCGACGTTCAATTAGGCGGTTAGTGAAAGGTGGAGTCTGTGCTCAAAGCAATTTTATTTCGGGAAATAATTATACGAGTAGCAAAAAAATACTTAACTGGCAGCATATTTTAAGGTGGGTTAGGTGTTCTCTGGTGACTATATAGAAATACTATGGTGACTATATAAGTCTCGCGTCGACTTGGTGATCATATTATTTAGGTAGTAATTTATAATTATGTTCAATTACTCTAAATTAACTTGTTTTGCTGACCTTCTAGCGGAAACCTGAGAAGGCAAGTTGAGTTCTTTGTTTGTTTATTGTCAAATTGTGCATCAGGCGTTTTGTGATTTAATAGTGATGGTTTATAAAACTTCAGCGTTTTTCGTGCATGGTGTTTGTGATAATCAAATAAAAGCGTGAGACTACGTTTTTCGTGTGCTTCCAAGGAGTCCTCTTCTGTCCTCAATAGACCTACTATCACTTTACTGATCGACTCCTGACTTACTCCGACGGGACTGGTCATTGACACGCTACGCTTTAAAGTTTGCGATTATTACGAAGGACTATTATTACGAAGGACTATTATTACGAAGGGCTATTATTACGAAGGACTATTATTACGAAGGACTATTATTACGAAGGACTATTATTACGAAGGACTATTATTACGAAGGACTATTATTACTTACGAAGGACTATTATTACGAAGGACTATTATTACAAAGAAAACTTGACACTGGCAGAATGTGCTAATTACACCATTGCCGTATATGAAGAAAACAAAAACTTGTTTTATTGATCATGGTTTTAGCAAATAAATTCAAATATGCATATCGTGCATATACTCGTACTATGCAAATACCATACCATCAGCCATCTCCCATATACCATCTCCCAAGGCTCTCCACCACACACGATCCTCGGTTCTGCTCATTCAACCACCACCGGCGAATTTCTTTAAGTCGTCGGTCCACCTGGCCGGAGGGCGTCCCACACTGCTCGTCCCGGTACGTGACCTCCGAGTGAAGGACTCGGCTACTCCATCGGTTATCGGTTCAGTGGCAAATATGACCTGCCCATTGCCACTTCAACATGCCGATTCTACGACCTATGTCGGTGACTTTGGTTCTTTGGCAAATGTCTTCGTTCCAAATCTTCTCCCGCAAAGAAACTCCGAGCATAGCGCTCTCCATAGCTCGCTGATTGACCTTGTACTTGTGGAATCAGGCCTACCGTTAGAGGCCACGTTTCGACCTCCTTGCTGAACTTAGACTTGCCTAGCTGGAGTGTTTGCCCAAAATGTACATAATGATCGACAACTTCGAGTACTACCCCTTCGATGTCTATCAGTCCCGGAAGAACATGTTCGTTAAACATTATTTTTGTAAATTATCCTCAAGGGGAGTGTTTTGAAAAAATATATATTAAGAATTAAATTCTAGGTATAGCTTAATTTTTGTTTGTCTCAAAACTTATATACTCACCTCTAAATATTTCATTCCGCAAAAGGATGCCTTCTTGTCCAATTTACATTATCTTAGAAGTCATCTGGCCGCTGCAAATGGCCTCCATCCATTTGCAACAAAGACACAATAGTATCAGGCTTTTCGCCAAAACCGGTCTGTAATGCACGGTTCTCCAAAATGCAATAATTCACGAGATATGGGCTGCGCTTTTAACGCGCCAACTTTCGGCGACCTTTTTGACATGAGTATCTGCGTAGACATTATGCGTGGTTTTATGGCCGAGTCGTATATCACGAGCACCAGTGAAGTGCATTGACGGATAATATCCATCCACAAGCAAGACTCGGAGACACACTGAGCGATAGACCTTTTATGGAAATAATTTTATATTAGTCATAAAAGGAATAAGGTTCGATATTCATTTAAGCAAATTATAAACAAATTCGGTTAATTGACATTTTTGTTTATACGTCACTTACATACATACTACATACATCATCTACACACCGACTACATGTTGGCTTGCTATTATACAATAGCACCACTCCATATCTTCCCCTGGGTATCGTAAAAGGCGACTAAGGGATAACAAAGCGACTACCACAAGCGCCGAGGACTACACCACCTCTAAAAGAGTGGACTGGCCAATCCGCTTGGTCAGCGCGGCGTTTCAAACCCATACATCCCTCATGCAATTGACAATGTTTTTAATATAAGTTGTTTTTAATTATATTAAAAACCATTTTTGTTTTTAATGTCCATTGACAACCCATGTCGGCAACAACTACGTAATGCTCAAACTAGAAGTTTTTTCCATGATACCGTTATAATTTCCAACGCACCATCCTGAGAACAGTTGAGAACAAGTTAAGACAGTTGCTGAAGAAAACTTTGCGAGTGTAGTGAAATAGCTTGACACCAATATTCTGACGTTAAATGATAATCCAAAGGTCCTATGTCTGGACTGTATGGATGCATTAAATTTTCCAGCAAAGGTCCTTCAATTTTTGTTTGGTCATCAAAGATGTATGCGATCGAGCATTGTCGTGATGGAAAAGTGAACCTTTTCTATTCGTTAATTATGCGTGGTTCTTCAAGTGCTTGTTTCAATTTTACTAATTCTGCTGATAATTACTAATAATTGCTAATAAGACCCCTTGTATACATGCCCATGCCCAGCAGTAGACCCTGAAAGGGCTGGTTGCATTGCACAGCACATACTGGCGCTGGCATCGGTCTTTTAAAAAGTCACTCTCAGTACGCCACCGGTATTCAGAGCACAAATGAAAATATTTTACGAGCGGCGTCCGGAGTCGCGTGAACACTTTATTGACATTAAATCTTGATTCAGACCGACATGGACTCACATACACTATAATATTTCCATGGCGGGTACTCCCTCGCTAAAATGCATAATTTTTATATGCACTAGAGTGCACATAATATGTAGTATATTTCAGGGAGATTTCTATATGGCAGAGATCACGCTTCTACTGACGGTGATCAGCTGAAACCAAAACCATAACCATACTACCAGCCCATATCTCTCCACTGCCTGATATAGGCCTTTCCCAAGGCTGACCACCACGATCTTCGGCTCTCATCATTCTCAGTTAGAGACGTGACATCCAACGGTACGCCTGATCCATAAATTCAAAGTCAATCAGCGAACTACGGAGAGAGCTATGCTCGGAGTTTCTTTGCTGAATATCCGAAACACCAGAGAACTAAAGTCACCGACATAGCTCGTAGAATCATCACATCGAGAAAACAGTAACCACTTTTATTAAATTTTAAATTCGTAGATTATTTTTTATATTATAGAAAGAAAGTGACAGACGAGCATACAGTCCACGTGATAGTAAGTGGATACTGTCGCTCATAGACATCCGCGATACATGCCAACATCAGTCCGCAATGACAAATGTTAGCACGCCTCCGGAGGCCCGCCTACCTTTGGAGATTTAGGAATGGATCTGGAAAAAGGGTTTGAAAAGTGAGAGGGATAGGCTGGGATGGGAATAGCACGTGCATACATTAGGGAAATAGCATAAGGTAGTCTTCTGTAAGAGAGAGGTAACTGGGCTAGTCGAGGACATCCAGTGGCTGTGGGATAGCAGCGTGCACCCTTCTCCTTCAAATTATTAGTCACAAAGATTTAAATATATTAATCCCATGATTTCATATCGACGACCGACATCGAGTGAAATATATAAAAGGTAAAAAAGCCTTAAATTGTATGCGTTTAAGACCCGATTCAGGATATAAAATCCATGTTACCTTGATTTTATTTTTCAATCTTACTTGGAATTTAGAACTACCCATTTCGGATTTTCGTCAACTATTTGCACGTCTAAAACTTCTAAAGTAACTAGAATGAGATTAGTTGCTACTTACTCATCGTGAATAGCACTAAAAGTTAAGGTGTTAGAAATACCACGACTCAAAAAACAATTTAATGCGACAAGGCCTTGCAAATTTTAATTTAAAAATGCCGATGGTCAAAGCGATTCCGTTTATTAAACGCGGTTGGGGTGGCAAATTATCATATTATCTACTGGTGGGATATTTATGAATGATGTACCCCATCGGATTCCTGGTCACGTAGCACGATTAATATTACGCCTGGCTCGCTCAGTCACCCTACAACTTCTCCTTGGATTAGAAGTCACTGTAGATAAGGATATAAATCAACCAAAAACATAATTTCTGATGTACCGATAAAATATAATTTGTGTCACCGGTACAAAAAATTGGTAGGAAGTTTGCTAAAATAAATTATATCTTAAGTAATTATCTTAATATTAATAAAAGTAATTATCTCTGCACCAGATAATTACTAGAAGATAACACCTTTGATATCATGACGTTTCGGATGTGCTAATTCAATTAATCATTTCTGTTTTTATAACCTAAATTTGAAAAACGGTGTAGATTGTTACACACTTATTAACCTATTTTAATGTGTAACGTTTTAAGTACAATTGATTGTTATCTCCAATAAATTTAAAGAAAGCTATTTACTCATTCCTTGCGGTACAGTTCTTGTTTTGAAAAAAAAAAAGAAATCTGTAAGTCGATTTGCATATCTGATTGTTGCATTGTGATATTATAGTAACTGTATTAGTGAACGATTTTTGAATAAATAAAAAAGAATAAAATAATATAATTTTGATGCAATTGCCGATTCTGGTCGGTTTTATTTATTGTATGGAAGCAGTGAGTCACGTGCCAGTGCTGCCGCAATATTGCGATTATCGATGCATTATATGTGGAAAGACCAAATATTGCAGAACGAAAAACACTTTTTTTTCTCTTTCTTGTCATGATTTTATTGTTTTATTGTTACTTAACGTTTCTTCTTTTCTATCTATATATATAAAAGAGGATGTTGGTATATATGATGTTAATAGACTTCGACACCGTTTGACCGATCACCATGAAAGTTGGCGCATATATGTATTCTTTCATGGCGAAGTTTTCTATGCTATCGACTTTGTTGTAACTCGCCAACAGATGGCACTGGAACACATCAACTTCTATACCGTTCAACCGATCGCCGTGAAAATTGGTATACATAGTTATTTGAGCGCGGAGAATATTATAGAGTTATCAATTTTGTTATAACTCGCTACTAGATGGCGCTGCAGCAGATCAACTTCTATAGCAGGACAACGTCTGCGGGGTTTTGCTAGTATAATATAAATAGTCTTTATAATGATTTGTGAATGGTAAGCCCAATTAAGTGAACTAGTAAATCGAAACATTCTCATTGTGTTCTCAATTTGGACACAAGACGTGCTCCAAACTTTTTATCAAAAGCTATATCTAAGTTTAATAAATTATTTTCTGTAGATATTTTTTTAAAATCCAAAGCCGGGATATTTCTGCTTATCCCACATCTCCTTTCAGTTGAAAGGGCGTCTGGAATCTCTTTTAAATAAGCGAATGTAATATAGCTGCGCAAATTACACCGTTCGTGTATTGCCGTGTGTGGCGCAACGCATTCAATTGATCAGGATTACAGACGTGGCAATGAATAGACTCAATCTTCTAATAATGCCTGGGGATCGCTGAGTTTTTGTATAATATTTTACGCTTAATAATGTGACATAACAGTTCGTGTGTTATACAAAAAAATATTGTATAGTTTGCGTTTTTTTCTGTTACATTTCAGATAGACATTGCATCGAACGATATACATGTTCGAAAATTGGAATATTTAAGTGATTCTATACAAAGCTTAACAGTCTGTATTGTAATCCCCTGACACAATTTTCGAAAACCATAAAATACGTGTTTAATTGTATATTTGTATGATATACAAAGTTTCAAATTATTAGGACCATTGAATAATTTATTCCCATACAAACTTTAACACCTTTACAGATTCAATTTCGAGAAATCCCATCTTAGTATTTACGACATAACAGGAAGCTAATGTCCAAATTACATATTTTTAGTTTCAGTGATTTTGTCTAGGCGTGAATGAGTCAGTCAGTCGGGATACTTCTCTTTATAATTTATAAATTAGCTACCTAAACTGATTTCACAGTAAAGTTTATGGTAATGTTATAGCAACACAGATGATCCGTCTTAAGCACAGGATGGGTGTCGGATATCTTTTGTAAAGGTTTCAAGGATATGAGCGTCATATGAGAGCGGCCACTTTCCGTGCGATAATTGATCTATCAAGTTACTTTCTCGTGACACAGGATTTCGTCAAGAGGGAAACTGTAGTGAAGTACTTTGTCCTTTAGAAGTAAAATAAATACATACTCAATATTTCTCTTCAGTTTGATATGTGTCTGTCGTCAAAAACACAACGTAGTAGCATGTTTTAGACCCCCAGTTAGGTTCTCTTTATAAATAAAAACCAATAATTCGGTCCTAAGTAAACAAAGTGGTTTTCAAACCTGCTTTTTAGAAATAAACTATGAATTTATTCATAAACATTGATCAACCGAAATAGAGAGATGTAATATTATATAATATATTGCGTTCGAAAAGTATTATGTCAATTGGAAGGAGGTCAAATTTAAATTTAGTTAAGTACCTACTCTCAAATTTTTTTACAAGCCTTGAGAACACCATTTCTAAAAGAGTGGACTCGCCGACCCGCTTGAACAGCGTGACGTTTTACGGCCCATGTCCAGCAATGGATACTGAAAAGGCTGGTTGTGTTCAATTGCTTACGTACTGTCAATTCCGTCTGTCATTTAGCGGCAAAAAACTACCAAGAACGTATTATCAGAATTTCCTTTTTTTTATAATAACGTAATACTTTTGACGTAACAGTGTTGTCAATGTAAAAAATATATATGAAATATAGAAATAATTGAATAAACAAAACTTTTTCTATTTAACTGGAACACTTAACATTAATGATGGAATTTGTCGCGTTAAATGTATTTGCGTAATCGATTTTAAATAAAGATTTTAATAAAGCAAAAGTCTTAAAACGTAATTATTACTACTCGTTTATTATTGTGGTAACATTTTATTTATACCACTGGCATCACCAGCTATCCAAGGAATTGGTACTTATTGGCGGAAACTCGAAAAGTGAAGTTGAGTTAATGTTTGATTATTGTAAAAATAGTGTATTAGGCGTTTTGTGGTTTAATAGCGACAGTTTACTGAACTGCAAAGCATTTTTCGTGCCTGATGTTTGTGATAATCAAATAAAAGCATAGGACTGCGCTTTACATGTGATGAGTCGCTCAGTAAAGTGATAAGATTTACTGAAGACAAAAGAGGACTCCTTGGAAGCACATGAAAAGACCAGTCCTATGCTTTTATTTGAATATCACAGATATTTCACACAAAAAACACTTTTAAGTTTAACAAACTAACACTATTAAATCACAAAACGTACAGTACCTACACAATTTTTACAATTAATCGAACAAAAACGAAACTATACTTCTCGAGTTCCGGCTAAAAAGTCGATTTGTATGTAGAAAATACATGCGATGTAGTATAAGTTTATAATATATCACGTTGTCATCTGACAATCGACAATGATGGACTGAATTTTAAAAAACAAAATTAATTGACCGATCGTTTGGACTAACGCGCGGCAAATAAAAACAAAATGGCCGCCATCAATTTAAAAAAACGAATGATGACAAATTTAAAAGTTATTACAATAAAATATTTGTGACAAGATAAAAATGGTAAAATATTCAAATCTGTGGCTTCGGCGCGACGCGTTGACAAATTGCTACCGATAAACTTTTACAACTTTTCCCTCCAAAATATAATTTGAATTCAGTCCGCGAACTATCTCGATAAATCGCGTCCCTACCGCCACGACGAAAATAATGCATTCACTACTCATTCATTCATTCGTTCACCGTACATTCGTTCATAATTCAAACTTGGAACGTCTTCCGGTGCGGAGAGTAGATCGCGACTGTGGTTTTCCAATATTGATGTTAATCGGAGTACGTGAGCTGAACTCTAAACATTTTCGGATTAAATTCCACCTCTTCACACAACGTTGTATGCGAGAGGTGTCGATGCCAGATAAGCAGACTTTATTAGTTTTGTTGCATTTAATTGAAAAACGTCAAAAGTGACTTCCAACTTATCAATGGAACACAGCAATTGTTATTTATTATATACATAATTCAATTTGTCAAATTGTAATTTGTACTGTTCCTGGCTCGGCAACAGACGCATAGTGCAAACGCGTTCGTCGGTGGTGAACAGCTAAGTACTGGCGAATATTGTTTTTTTTTTAAAGAGCTTTTATGTCTTGGCACATGTCAGTTCCATCGTACCCTAAACTTACATTCTATAATAATCATATAGTTGCCAATATATAAGCCTTAGTGAGGGTTCACGAATATGTACAAACTGAATGCTGCTCGTGAATTCGGTTCTGCTACTATCTTATGGAACATACAGACATCATTATTGTTCAGATCGAGAGCCCGCACTAACGCCTCTCGCCTCTCGCCACCACTCCACCAACAAGTGTCGGACATCTTCAACAATTCCACATACAACTGGCGATAGTATCGCAAAGGTTTGACTGCCCTATTGTTTGGCGAGGGCTTAAAAGAGTCAAGTCTGGAACTTTGAGTCTAATATTAGAGCTTTGACATAATTATTGATTTTATTTTTAATTTCTACTTATATATATTTTTCCATTCGAATATTTTTATGTTTAAGGTACTAACATAGTTTCATTAACCCAAGTGGAGACCTTGTTGGCTGAATATTAAATAAATAAATGAAGATATTAACAGTGATCGTTGTGACACCAGACTGTATTAGCACGCAGTGACTCTAATCCTCAATAGTATAAATGATGTATAGTATAGTATAGGATATATAGTATAGTATAGACCAGGGGTCGGCAACATGCGGCTCGCGAGCCACATGCGGCTCTTTGGATGTGAAGCTGCGGCTCTTTAGTCTTTTTACTTGAATAACCATGCAAAGCCATCGCTCCCATTGAATTTGTTTGCTCAATTGTTTGTTATTGAAGTACAAGTTAGTGTTGTAAGTAAATGTTTAATTGTTTTAATTTTTTACTTAAATAATAAGTGATTATCTAATAATACCATATATATATTATCTAATTTGTTGTGAAAAAACACTACTTATATATGAATAAATAGATACTATTATTGCAAGTACTATTTATTGTTGGCAAGAAAAATTTTTGTGGCTCTTTAAAAACTGAAATTTTGTAAATTGTAATTTTTGGCTCTTCCGACTCAAAAGGTTGCCGACCCCTGGTATAGACAATAATATAGATGAAATCACAGTTAGGTCTTAAAACATTTCCGTGTATACACACTGCTGTAATCTCGATACCAAGGGATCGTGTACCTGAAACCGTGAGCTAAATATATGCACGGTACGAATAGTGTATCGCGAATGTACAGTCTGCACATTTTTTTATAACAAGGTCAATAATAATTGTATACGAAATTATATCGAAGAACTTCATGAGTAGGTATTGGCGGTAGACATTTTTTTGTACCGCGCTAAATTTTAATTTGACTGTCTTGTCATTTTTAATTCATTATTTATTATTTCAGTTTTTTTTTTAAATTAATAAATAAATTATAATAATAATTCTTTATTTGTTTATGGTTTAAACAAAAAATACTTGTTACTTTGTACTCCACACTAGGTTAAACCTGTGCTATGGGGTTAAAATTCATTTGTTTATATCTAAATAATACATACTTACTTTATCCTAAAAATAAAACATAATTAAATGGGACCTAACAAGATTCCTGTAGATTTGTATAACAAGATTTTTTTCTCAAAATCTTGCTATAAATGTTGTCGCCGACTGTACAGCAGTGAAACATGTAGATGCATGCGACGAGATGAGGCACGCTAGCATCACGCGCGATACGACGTGTCATCCGATTTGAACGCTCGCTCGACACCTGCGGTGAGCGGGGGGCGAGGGGTAGAACTGAAAGGGGAGCCCTGTGGGTATTCAGATTTATCTTTTCATGTTTTCTTATAAAGAAGTTACGTGTTTGTGCATCGGTTGACTGTAGTACCTACATGATAAGACTTTTTTAGACCGGAAAAAATTAGGTGAGGTGTTCAAATAGACTAGCAGTGCTAGCGACTTCGTTCGCATAAAGAGTGATTCCTTCGGGAACTCTTAACAGTATAAGAAGTACTTATCCACAATACTATAAATAACTATGCCAAGTTTTATTAAAATTCGTTTAAAATTAAAATGCGCGTTCAAACTAACAGATAGAAAAATATCAAAAAAATATTGTTTTGGGTTCTATATCATTTGTAATTTATATTGCAATTACTTACAATTTTATTAGGCTCCGTTGCAATTTTATTTATGTATAAATTAGCGATCCGCCCCGCCTACGTTCAAAAAGATGGCGTCACCGACTCTAAGCTCGTTTTCCGCCTAGACAGCGTGCTGTTATAAGACTTTTAAAACCTAAATCTACCTACCAGAGATTTCTTATCGTCTAAAATACTGCATAATTTGACAAATAAACATTTTAAATACTCAATAGAAAATCAAATCATAATTCTTGTTAATCGTACGTCATAATCTGTGTCCTCTTCACAGCCAATAACACAATAAAGCACACTTCAATTCGCGCAAATTAATTTGATCTTTATTAAAACCACACAAGATTGATATTGCCTTGTTAATGACAATAAATGACGTTTGCCATGTATTAATTTTATCTCACAATCACGAGTAATTAGAGCCCTTACACACGACGACTCGACGGCAGCGGCAATCACCGCAGGGAAGTCGCATTCCTTGCTTTTATTTATTTATTCTTTATTACACAGTGACAAAAAGCGATAATGTCTATCTCGTCTTTGGACTATGTCGGCATGGTTTCGGCGCAGTACATAATTCGCAAATTTCCAACCGATTTTTTACTGGTCAGCCTCGCACACGGCATCTGCATTGGCATTTGCCACATTACCGTAGTAGAAGGCGGAAAATCGAAGAGATGAAGAAGTTATTGTAATGTACACTTGTCTTATTGGAAAGAAAAAAGAAAGACTGCATCCATATATTTAACGCACATATGGTAGCAGACTATTTGTAGCACCAAGAGAATTGAGCGAACACGATGCAAAGTTCCAGTTGTTGTATAGAATGTCACAAAATACTTTTATGGAACGAACCAGGTTCGTTAGGTCATTGATAACCAGACAAAATACGCAAAGTTATAAACTGCCTACAAATGTGTGTTGATATTGTGTGCCTACATACTGAATATAAACTGCGCCGCGCCCCTATTGCACCGACCTGTATGCGAGCGTCATAGAAAATTTAGCGACAAGCAATCGGCATGCTGTACCGCGCGCGGTTTTTGCTCCAAGATTTTGCGGTTTTTGTGAGAGAGCGCGCCAAAAATAAGAAAAATTGAAACACTAAATGATGCGAGCATATTATCTAAATATACAACGTGCCATTGAAATAATGCAATTGAGAGCTGAAAATAGGTTATAGATTTTATCAGTTTCAATAATAGTTTTTCTTCATGATTGTAGTATATGTTTTATTCTACACGAGTCGTCGGCGCCGCGTCGTGCGCGCATCCCCTGAGCGCCCGGTCTGAGTAATGAGCACTGCAACATTTCAGACAGGACAACAAAACTTTCATTCGATACCGTGTTCCTAGTTACAAATGCAATTATAAAGACTTGTATTGAAGCGGCACCGCAACGACAGCGGTGTCGCTACCACCACGGCGGCGACGTCATGTGTAGCAAGCCTAAATCGGTATGACTGTTCATTGTGCTTCACCCAATTGTTGGGTAAATAATTTAATAATTAAATCCCTGCTTCCGACGTCACAATGAGTTGAGACGTAAGCCAGTTAGGGTACGGCCCAAGATTCGGGTGTAACTTCTGACACGGAGTTAATTAATTTTATTATTAAAGGTCGAGCGAAAAAGGGTTTGGAAAAGTCGATAGTCAATCGGCAATTTATTTGGCCTTTCAGTTATCTAAAAATGGAGATAGGGTTGAAGTTAGGGAAATTCTGAATAAAATCTTCGGTCAAAACAAAAAATATAAGTTAAATATGGTTTGACTTAATCAGCCCTTTTATCATCCATTGCTGTACGTACATGGGCCTCGTCATGCACATTGTCTTGTACACGAGGGATGTATAGTCTTCAAACGGCACGCTGGCGCCTGTTTGCGAGTACACTCTTTTAGAATTATAGTAGTTACTCAGCACTTGCTGTAGCTGCTTTGTTATTCCTTAGTCGATTTTTACGACACCAGCATGAAGAGCTGGAGTGAAGCTATTCTAAAGCCGGCCAACACTACACCTAATAATAGTCCAGACAGATGCGGCTTAACCCAACACGGCCACTAATAGAAAGTAAAACAACTGATAATTTGTTAGGTTAATCAACAATATTTAAATTGGCGCACTCCACAGGCCACGGTACTCCACTCACTTCTCTGGCCACCATACTCCACTCACTCCACTGGCCACGGTACTCAACTCACTCCACAGGCCACAGTACTCCACTCCACTCTCACAGAAGACTACCGTAAAATATATATTTTCCACCTTATCCTATTCTCCCAATGAATGTACGTATTTTGATAGTCAGTGAGATATGCCAAAGCCCATTCCCATCCCATCCTATTCCTCCCTAATTTCGCAATTCTTTCTCCAAATTTAAGTATTCCTAAAACTAAAAAAAGGTAGGCAGCGCATCCGGGGGCATGCCACTGTTTGTCATTCTGGACTGATGTCATCATGTATCTCGGATTTCTATGGATGAGTGTATCCAGTTACCACCCGGTGGACTGTCAGCTCGTCTGCCGCCTTCTGTCTATAAAATAATTATTATTTCTCACTCGTTGTCGCTACCGCGTATAACCTTGTAACGAACAAACCGTCATATTGGCGTAGAAGCCACGTCTTTTGTTCGCCGCTGCTTATTATCAAGTGCCGCTTTTCACAGCAATTAAGCCCAGCCTGGCGGGTAAGACATGAGAGCGGCTTTCGAGAGGCTTGAGTGGAGGATACAGTGAACAATCAAGTTTTATACGCGTCTACTAGATTAGAAACATAAGACTTAGACTGGAGACGTTCCTTCACGCTGTACATAATAAAAATAAATGTTACGTAAAGGGGATACTCACGGTTTATTATTTATTATGTGTAGTCGATATTTCAGTCTAAATTACATGGGCAGTGGTCGCGGCGACACTGCGGTGGTGTTGTTGCTAGGTAGACCGATTCGTCTGTCTGTCTTAGGTCACAGATTATATAGTCCTCTAGGGACACGGAAAACGGATCGATATTTTTCGGTATCGAGTACTTTTTCGTTCGATACCGATATTTTTAATACCGATACTTTGACTTTTTTATTTTTATTTTATTTAGTTTATTCATTTAAACAATTAAAATTGTAAATGAATGTGATTACATGAAGGACATAACATTTAAAATATACAAAATTACAAAAGAGTGAAACGCCAAAAACTAAGTCAATTGTTACAAAAATGAAAATGTCCCCAGAGTCAATGCCTAATTATAAATTAAATTACAATATTATGAAGTAAAATACATACCTATTTGTATATATATATATTACACAAACAATGTAACTTATTACACATACATACTTATACATAATCTACGAATTTTCACCAAGCATAACCCCCCCCCCCACCTAATGCTTCGGATGGGAGAGTCATACTTGGCGGACAAGCTTGTCAGGATACTCTGCAATTTTAAGCACATACTTCCAGGTCATCAATATTATAAAAGCAACCCGATAAAAGAAATGTTTTAACTCAGTTTTATTTAAACTTACTCCTTTTGTATATAAGACATTTTAAGTAGACTGGCAATTTATTAAAAAATGATAAGCTTGGTATTGCGAACAGTCTGACGACATTACGAGTGGGAACTATCGTATATTTGAGATTTTATCCACGCGATTTCTCTCTTATCAATATTTCCTCGTTTGTTTCGTATTCGTGTATTCGTATTGGCGAGTGTGGTCAATAGAACCATGACGTAAAGACCAGATATTGTTAATATCCCTAGAGTTTTGATATCTTCTCTACATGATGTCTGCTGTTTTATTCGAAGCACGGATCGAATAGCCTTTTTCTGTAGCACAAAAGATCTTTGGACATTATACTTGTAACTGTCGCCCCATAGTAATATACTATAACGTAATCTAGATTCTATTAAGGCACAGTAAACCTAAGTTGTGCCATGTATAATTAATCTCGTAAACATCTATTAGCATAGCATGCAGAATTTATATTTGTATCTATACGCACGCCTAGGAATTTTACTGCCTCAGCTAGTTCCACCTTAGTGCTATTTAGTTCGATACCAATTGTGTTGTTATTTTTAACAGTAGGCTTAAATAATGTTATATTTTTTTTGTTGACATTAGTTTGCAGTTTACCGTAAACCAGTCTTGATATACATTTAGTGCTCTATTTGGTGTAAAACCTATTTTTTATCCTCTGTTGTTATCACTGCATGGATGTCATCAGCGTAAACAACTAACACCCGGTATTAAATTGCGCACATGGTCTATAAAGACATTAAAGTGTTTAAGGCAGGTATCATATAGAAAATTAACAATCGATAATTTGAATATTAATCATAAGGGGGGAGAGTTCACGCTGCAATCCAACAGCCGCTGGGCGCACTCGACTGGCTACGTTACCCCTCTCTCACAGAAGGCTACCTTGAAATGTACTACATTTCCCACTTTATCTTATTTCCCTAATCTACGTACGTGTTTCGGTAGTGAATGAGATGTGCCAGTCTCCATTCCCATCCTATCCCTCCCCATTTTCCGAACCCATTCTCCAAATCCATTCCTATATCTTCAAAGATAGGCAGCGCATCCGGGGGCGTGCCAACGTTTGTCACTTTTTACTAATGTTGGCATGTATCGCGGATGTCTATGGGCGACAGTATCCACTTACCGTCAGGTGGACTGTATGCTCGTTTGCCGCCTTCGTCCATAAAAAAAAATAAGTAAAGTATCTATTGTACCTTGTGTACTTGTAGTTTAATAGCCCACTGTAGGACACAGACCTCCCCTAGTAAATCACTAGGCGTACCAGCGTTTATTATTCTGTACCTACTGATGTCGGCATGTATTGCGGATGTCCATGGCGAATGTTTTCTATAAACACGTTTTTAAAACGCTCTGACTGGCATCGATGTGAGCCTATTTATTCACCATTAAAAAAATTTGACATAAACGTAAAGCACATTTTCTACAATTTAACAGAATTTATTGGATTGATCTTATTTGAAAATTAGCGTATTTATTTTTGTGAAACGGAGAAGACGAGCACCCTTCAGCTCCACGTGTACGTAATCCCAGTTAAAATAGTATAACAGTATAATTGTGACAAAGCTGAGCGAGGACAAACGCCTCTAACTAGCACTGAATAGCAATAAATAACTGTAATCTTCTTGGATTATTTCGGGTGTGGGCAAAGACGCGTGAAATTAACTATCTCTGTTAAATGTACAGGGAATCTGTTTGTTTGTAAAGATTTTGGAAAAATAAATTTTCCATTTTAGTTAGCAAAAGAGACGCAAACTCAGTTTTCCGTTATTATAATTCTATTTGTATACATTTATTGTTATATTTGTATTATATATTTGTTATATATGTGTTACGTTTATATATTTTATAATTCTTACGAGTATAATACGACCTTTATAATGCATCTCTCTTCATTGTCTGTTTGCCCAAAGATTGACCTGTAGATAACCGACAGATGGACACAATATACTTCGTATAGTTGTTTCATCTCACGAAGACGGGTTACACTTAGTAGTGGTTGTGGCCGTACTACAGAACTACAACTCTAAAATAGATGCCCGCTGTTTAATGCCGATATTAAGCGGTTAACTAATGTCCCTAATGAAATCATAAAAGTCATTAGATATCTAAATGACGCTACAATTTATACCACGAGGATGTCGTGGAGTCGTAAATTATTTAAGACGGGAATAAACCACGTTTTCTCTCGAGTTTCCTCTAGCTTATAGCAGGCAAGTGTCATGGCGCGTGGCGAATGGCGGTCATTTGCTGCTTAGTTTAGCCAGACAACGTCGCCACGAAAATACACTTAAAGTTATGAAAAGATAATGATAATGTCATTATTTAATTATGCTATTAGGGGCCCTAATGAAGCTAGCAGCGCTTGATTGGTTGTCATATAACGTAAGTACAGACTATAGAGTATGGAAAGAAACGAATAATAGCTTCACATTAACAAAAAAACGTATAATGACGAAAACGGTCTAACTGGTTATAAAGTTATCGTATTCCGACCGCCGTCTATTTTATAATTCTGCTATAATTGAGCTGAACGAGACCACGGACAGATATACGAACACAAACAAACAAACTTATAAAAACCCTTTTTTGTATCGGAGTTTAATATAACGTCAATTCCATATTTCTGTCCTCTTTAGAAAAAAGGCTCAAGTGCATTGTGATGATATTCGAGAAATATGCAAAAAAAATTGAAACCTTTTTCATAAACAGTCAAGCTTTAAATTAATCAAATTTTTTAAATGGAAATAATTATTAATAAATAATTGGAGATTTCGATATAATGATAAAAATATCTATTGTTTATTATCTTTCTTTGTTTTTAATTTGCGAATTTAATGCTGCTTCTGCTTCATTAAAAATGTTACTAATACCTTTTCTTTATTTTTATTAAACTACCTGAGCCGACAGACGTTGTGCTGCCCAAATTTCAATAACACAATAATTTCAATAAGTTCATACAAAAATCCCATAGAAAAAAGCACTTTCAGTCTTTCCCGAATTTTCCGGGCAACTTTTCCAATTTTTATTTACCTATAAAACTTATTCGGACTATTACGAACATTTTTTTTTTTAAATTGCCAAATCGGTCGAGCCGTTCTCAAGTGACGCACTTACCAACGAACAGCATTTAATTTTTATTTGTATAGATGAAGCGAAGTCGCAAACAAAGTCTAGTTCACTGACACGAGCATCTCATATTCATTTATTTCATTATTATTGGGTTCTTTATGACGTGACACTGACAGCGGTGTCGTATTTTTTATTAGTGTCAAATTAACGTTACGCTTATTACAGCGTGGGGGATAATAACGAATGAAATAGTGGACGAGCGACACGGGGAACCATAAACAGCATTTAATTATGTGTGACAGTTCTAACGTACTACGTAATTTATTGGTTAAAATAATTTATTTTATTACAATTAAAACTAATAACTTTTATTGTGCAACTTTTTCTAAATTTTTCCGAAAAGAAAGTAAAATGTTTTGAATTAATCCGACTTTGTAACTGTATTTTTTATAAGGAAGTAGGTGGACGAGCAAGCGCTCCCACTTGATGGTAAGCATTACTGCCGCCCATGGACACTTGCAACACCAGGCATGCACATGCACATGCATGTGGGTAAGCGGGTGCGCCGCAGACTGCAAAATCCTATTCACAGCTTTCTCGAAGACCCCCATATAATAGCTTAATGGAAAGACCTCTTGAGACAGTTCGTTCCACAGCCTACGGGTTCACGGTAAAAAATGATTTTTGGACCGAACAGTACGCGACAGCTCCGTATCGAGGAAATGCGGATGGACCGCACTTCCGTCGCACCAAAGACGTGCGACGGAAGTGCGGTCTTTGTCTAATATACTGCCCGCTTGGAACTTCTGTTTCTCAAGACTTTAACAACATTTTTCGCTTCACAGAGTAGTTTACATTTTAATGTAACATAAAGATTTTTTAATGTGCAAAATTAATTGCGACGTTTATAAGACATGTACTTTCCATGAAAGAAATTCAATGTTATCAGCGTGTAGGGATTTTTAATTTAAACCTGTATAAAATATTCATCAATATATTTGTGACTTGAACATCAAAGCAATAAAATACAAACAATCTGAATACATATTTTAATTCAGATAAAACTCCAGCTTTCTGTGATACGGTACGCATATAAATAACCCAAATGATTTTATTGTCTATGGCTGAAAAGTTGATGTCGTAAAGTTTAATGGCCACCGAAATGTATTTCGCGATAGACGGGGCCATAAAGCAAACCCCTCTTGATCCCTCGCCTGCCCGATTCATATGAAAAACAGGGAATTTCAATAGCCTGCGCATAAAAGTAGCTACCTTTTTATATATACCTACAATATAAGTGAAAATTTAACCAAAATACTATTTATTTATTTTACTTTACTAAATAGGAAGCCAACATGATATGTACATTGGATACATGCGTAAGCACCTACATGATCAACTAGCTTTTTGCCTGCAGCTTCGCCCGCGTGGATTGGAACCGCCCCTCATTTTTATGGCCCTTCCAAGTCAAATATTAAAAAACGGCGATTCACGTATTTAATTATCACCGCAACTGTCCATTAATTTTATTATAGAAGGGTACAAGGAAACATCGCTGTCGCCGGATAAAAGTTTCATACGTCTTTGTGTTGCACACAATATAGGTTCTACGTTTGTAACTCGGCACTTTAGGGTCGAAAGAAAGAGTACTGTGAAGATGAAGAAGACGTTGCGTATTTTTTCGTTTCACAGAGTATTTTTTGGTTAATATTTTTTGGTAACAAAAATATTTTTATTTTCCTGTGAATAATGAACTGAATTTTACAAAGTTGTCGAACAATAGCTGTTAGTTTTCACTAAAGAAACGCAGTGTTACGAGGATGCAGATATATTTTTATTAAGCCCGTAGTCTAAGGGAGGACTTAAAATACCGATATTCTACGTACCGATACCAAGGACGTTAAAACTGTACCGGTATCAGTAAAAATATGGATATAATGGTATCGATATACTTTACAGGTATTGATGATGTCAGCCTTATAACGTGCCAAGACACAGGTCTTCCCTAGAAAGTTACTAGGGTTTCGGGTCATAATCCACCACAAAGGCCCAGTGCGGATTGTTTCAAATGCTCCAGATTTTTTTAATTCTAGAACCCGTGCGTTTCTTCTTTCATAAAGTTCTGTAAATGTCACACCACCATACTTTTTTTCTTATAATTTTAACACAGATTTAATTAGTAATTATTATTTCCTCTCATACATCTCCTTCGGTGGCTACTTTTAATATCACTGCCTGAATATGACCTCTGCACTTAATTGCTAGTAAAACGATTCGCATTAGGAAACCTTGCCTGTTTAATAGTCTCACAGGAAATTGAACTTTATTCCTTATCACATATGGTTAATATTTCAGTGGTTTCAATCCGTTGCACATTTTAATCCAGACTGAGGCACTTTTTGTCGAGTGCAATTAGTGCATCGCGTTAGAACAGGAAAATGGATGAAAAAGAGATGGAAAAGGCTTATGGTTTTTATGGAACAGCGCTTTGTCAGGCAGAAAAGGGTTTTCAAAGAGATATCATCACACAGTCATTTCGGTGTGTTTCTACGCTTTTATCTTAATCATGGTGGTGAAGAGCTCGTGGTGTCATTTCAGTGTTTCGGTAATACCAACGAATATTACCGACGATTGGAAACATGCTTGTAATAAACCATGGTTGTATTTATCATGGATTTTGTATTAACATGTATGTATACCTATAATTTTAATTGACGTTTCGATCGCTTTACACCAACCATGATCACGGAATGTCAATCAATGATGGTGCAATCCAGCCCAAACTAATGTAGTGAAACACATGAATATTAAATTTAAAATCATCGTAAAATCACTAAATACATTCATTACTTTCATATGTTTACAACAAAGATATTTGGCAATAATAAATGTATCCACATATGAGTCCCTTAAATTTAATAATAAGGTTGAATAATAAAATAATTTAATAACATTTTACGACTATAAAATATTTTAGCATTTTAATAAATTTTAAATAGTTTTGCTCTCCTTTTATAGCAGACGGTAGTTTATTATAAATTTTAATAGACATTGTACTCGTTTACGAACGCAAAAGAAAGATTGTAGTCCTTCTCGGTTGGTCAATGCTTGATTCACTTCTCAAAAGATGCGCGCCTTTTCTTAGCAATTAAGGTTCAATCCAGAAAAGTAGTAGAATTGCTTTTTATAGTTTTTCCAATTCCTACAGAAATGAACGGTAGGTAGCTATTGCTTTTCCATTGAAGTTTTGAAGACTGGTATTAAAGATAGTGAAGGGGGAGTCGAGACAAACGAGGACGTCCGCACAGATAACGAACGCCCCGCTATTATTGATGGCTGCACCTGTCCTGCAACTACCTACATAACTGCAGTAAGGTCTATAGTCTATAGCAGGGGTGGCCAACTTGTTTAGAACAGTGTTCTACTTTAAAATAATCTGACCTCTTGCGATCAAGTCAATTGTGCTTTAGTGGGATGAATAAAACAATAATTAGACAGCTTTGAATATCAATAATATGATAGTACAATTAATATCAATACATAACATAAAAAATATTCGAAGTTTGTGCTTTAATTTCTTTGATAATGTCAACCGTAACGAAAATTTTGATACCACCCAATAATTTTAATTTCGTTTCGCGATCCACCGGTCTGTCTTTGGCGATCTATAGTGTCTATCGTGGTCTATAGTGTTTCTATAGTAAACATAACAATTATGTTTACTATAGAAACACTATAAGTTTGAAGTAATGTTTAATAGTGCTGCAGTCTCTGATTCGATGGCCTTGCGTTATTTGTGAGTTAAATCTTTCACATCTAATAGTTTTTTGGACTTAAGTACATTAAGTCCACTAAGTTCGTTTATTCTGCCGATGTCATTCCTGAGACTAATAGACTAATATAATTATATAGGGTTGAATAAATAACATTTGCATCCTCTTAACAATGTCTTTCTTTCGTGAAAACTAGCACCTTTTGTTGTACGACTAAATAGAAACAAAAAAGTTTTTTTCGTTGTTGTTGTTGTAAGAGGCCTATATCCAGCAGTGGAGGGACATAGGCTGATGGTATGGTATATGTACAATATGCATATTTGTATTTTATGTTAGGATTGTTTATACCATTTTCCGTTCGCACTACAGCTGTGTTGTACTGTCTTGGCCTGTGTTTCACGTTCCTACATCTGCTAGAAAATCTTTCCACAGCTAAGCTTAGATAACTTTCTATACAACTTTTGTTTCTTTTCCATTTTTCTTTTCTGTTTTATACGTATAATAAATTATTAAATAATAATTTAATAACATTAAAATAATAATTTAATCCTAGGCCACTCAGTGGCCTAGGATTCCCTGGGTCGTGGAAGATCACTGAGAACCGAACAAAAGTTTTCTTTAAATAAATTAATCTCCGACCGGGAATCGAACCCGGGACAGCACAGCAGACCGGGTCAGTACCAACTGAGCCAATCGGTCGTCAAATGAATAAAATAAGAAAAGCAAGAACAGTATCTTCAAATCTATCGTTGAAGTAACTAGACCTCTTGTCAGAAGCCCGTGCTGCGATCATTTATCTATTCGTTAACGACAGGTCAAAAAAAAACGAAGAAGCTGATGACAATGACAAATCGAGTTCCAAAAAATACCAGTGACAAATGGAAACAGGGAGAAATAATCGTATAAATCAGTGCTATTTTATTTAGCGATACTCAATCGCAGCGGATGCGGAATAGAAATGGAGGCGATATATTTAGGTTTTTTAATAAAACCTCGCATTCGTACCCTCTCACTGCAGTCGTCGGTGCGATCCATCACGAGAGGGGTCTTGCGCACGTTGATCGCACTCTCACGTAGTGTGCCTTAATAAAAACGACATACCAATGTTTCATTTATATCGCCTCATATAAATACATAAGTATCTACATATACGTAGATTACAACATAATTATTATTAAGGGAAGAGTGCACGCTGCAATCCAACAGCCGCTGAGCGAATTCGACTGTCTTCGTCACTCCTCTCTCACAGAAGACTAGTTTGAAATGTACTGCATTATACGTATTTCTTATACGTACGTATTTCTTTAGTAAGTGAGATATGCCTATCCCCATCCCATTCTAACCAATCCCTCCCCATTTTCCCAACCCAAATACAGTCCTAAATCTCCAAAGATAGGCAGCGCATCCAGAGGCGTGCTCACTTTGTAGTTCTGGACTGATGTTGGCATGCATTGGGGATGTTTATGGACGACATTATCCACTTACAATCAGGCGGACTGTATGCTCGTTTGCCGCCTTCTTTGTTCTTTCCATAAAAAAACAATATAAAAAAATATATAATAGAATTTCAATTCAGTTAGTTTAAGAGCAATGTACAGATAAAATTAATTTTAATCACGCGTGCGTTAAGATGTACGCAATTTAATACTCCATCGTCAAAAGTAACACGAGTCATCAATAAGTGCCCCTGTCCTTAGGGGTTCGAGACATGTTCCGATTTGTAATTTCGTCCGTATACCACCCCAGGGGCTTGGGTAATTGGCTACTTTACGAACTATATCCCCCAAGTCATCCGGAGCCGGATTGGAAGAGATCAAGGATATCAGCTCGGCGATTAATAAAATTATTTGCTTAAGTTGCTGGATAACGTTTAGTTCAGAACTAATATGGTTATCGGAAAAATATGATCTTAATTAGAACGCTCTACACAGATTTCTGTAAAACCCTGCATTGGCTACACCACGAAATTTCTAAAAGTAATTGTGGTTTTTCAATATCCTGGTTTTGAAAATGTCCTTAGGCAGTGGTAACCAAGAATATGTAGATCTTCTGTAACATGTTTTAAATAACTTACCATTTACACCATACCATACTATCACCCTATGTCTTTTCACTACTAGATATAGGCCTCTTCTAAAGCTCATCACCATACACGGTCTTCGGCTCTTCTCATCCAGCCACCACCGGCAAATTTCTTCAACATTAACAAAGATATTTAATAATGTTTAAACATCCGTAATCCGAAATGCTTTAGTAAAGAATTTCTTTTTTATTTTAATTAATGTAAGTTCTCTCATTTGTCACTTTAAAAATCTTTGATAAATATAATGATAATACTTCTACCGTTAATAGCAATGGTTGTATCATAAGATTATCTATTTTCAATAAAATAATCACTGCATATTAAAAAGTAATATGTAATAACTGATTTCCAACGTCGAAAAGCCTCCGAAAACGTTTAACTTTTATTAATAAAGGCTCCGATGGCAATTACGGTCATTATTTTGACATAATTTAAAAGCAATTTTCTTTAAGAGTATCATTAAATTTTATTAATAATGTTACTTTTGTTTTTATGTGAATCGATGTCGTTATTAAAATCTATTGTCTGTCCAAGAATACAAAGAAGGTTTCTCAAACTTCATTAAGAGATTGATAGACATAGTATAATATATGTATGTGTGGGATATGTGTCTATAATAAAATCTATATATTATTATTATGTTGCGAATATCTTAAATTATATGTCCGATGATGGTAAAGAAAGAAATACGACTATAATAATTGACAATAAAACCTCTATGTTCATACTGGCCACTTTGAACTCAGTTATCTTTCGTTTGTCTTTGAATTCCAAATTCAAATTAATTTCAATTTAAAGCTATGACGTTCCTTTTCAAAATCAGTCATTCGTTTGTTTTTCCGTCAAACGCCTTTTGCTCAGATATCGTTGTGTTCGTGACCATGAAAAAGTTAATAATTCGTGTTATTTTCCAATATTATTATGAGTTCTGTCGTGACAGCAACGCAGCAGAGACGACACGCAATATCAACGATGTGTACGGACCAAACACCGCAAACGAACGTACGGTGCGTTTTGGGTTTGATCGTTTCCGTTTAGGAAATTTCGAGCTCAAGAACAAGCCCCGTGGACGACCGGAGACTAAAGTCGATAATGACGAATTGAAAGCAATAGTGGAAGCGGATTCATCCCCTGAGTTATCAGCAGCCTTCGGCGTAAGGGACAAAACGATATTGATTCATTTGCGTCAAATCAAGAAAATGAAGAAGCTCGAAAAGTGGGTACTGTACGAGCTTCCATTCAATTGGGAAAAGTGTATTGATAATAATAATTTATTAAGACCACCATTCATAATTAGATTAATTAGGTTATCTGTGCGTGTATGTGTAAATAAACCATACATAATTATTAATTACACTACAAAGGGTCGCCCTTCAAGTTTAACGTGAAACAAAACGCGAAGTCATTAGTTTGCGTAACGGAACGTAAACTAGTAAGTAAACGTTTGCTGTCTCGTAGGGCCGTCTCATAGCCGCAAGGCTCGAGTCGGAGACTTTGAACAATGTGAAATGAATGGACGAGGCTTATTCACTACTGATAGTGTAATAGCTTGTGTATCTTCAGTGCTGTTACTTGTACAGCATTATAAATGACACATCCTCTGCTACACGCAGCCTGTGGTCCGTCTGGAACTGAAAGGCATCGTCGCAATTCACGCTGCGAGTTACGTTGTGTTGGTGCTAATATACAAGTTTGTATACAAATGTGTATTGCCATCGCAAACGTTCCAGGTTTAAGAGCACTAAGTACACAAAATGTCATATACTGTTTTTTTTTGGTATATAAATAAATAAAGAAAAAAAAAATCAATTTTGTCAGAGTAATCGTCAACCTTCAATGACGAAGGTGGAGCCTTAACGAGAAGAATTAGAAGGAAAGAAAGAACATCCAACAAGGTTACTGATACAATAAAGAAAATTGAAAGTCAAAAGTTAGTTGTGAATAGGTTTATGCAAAAGGTAGACAGCGCATCTGCATCATATTTGGTGTTACAGATGTCTATAGACGGCCTTCTATATAAAAAAGTAACAAATGTTTAGTTCAAGGTTCGTCCCTTAACTTCATATTGTTTGAAGACAGAGGAGGACTATTTATGGGCAATTAAACGTCGCCCAGGGCATCGCGACGCGGCTTTGTTTGCGGCCGGACTCCAGGACGGCCATTAGCTTAGTTTCGGAAAAACGCGAACTGACGTAATTACCGCTGAGTTGCTTTCCACAGCTCCAGACAGATGCAAGGAGTCTGCATTTTAACAAGAAAAAGATGATCTGAATAAAGATATTTTTGTATGTCGGCAGAAAATTAATGGATTTGGGTATAACAGTTTGCATTAAAAATCACTTCGACGTTTGCATTGCATGATTTTTATTAATTTTGGAATAATTTAGAAAATTATCAGAAATTTATCATTGGTCGTGTGGTTCAACTACACGCTCTCTCTCCGTGGTCGTTCCCTCAATGTTGACGATCATGACTCTGCCGACGAAACCTGTCTACGATCGTCCTCCATGTTCGCAACACATGTTCTTTGGCGTCACGGAGCGCCTTGTACATCGCCTTGTACGCCTTGTACATTAACAGTACTGGCTACTTGGTCAGTTCATCGCATTGGACTTCGCCCTCGTGGTCTCTTGCCTTATAATTTTCTCATTATTAACAACTTTTTTAGATTTTCTGGCCCTCGTACTCTATGGCCAAAATATTGAAGCGTCCGGCGTACGCGTGCCGATGAAAGTCTCTGTTCGTTATTCATTTTTAGTTCCAGTAAGATGAATACATCTTAAAGGCCGTCCAAGGAACCCTGAGGATACTTACATTTCCGGCGTGGTGTTTTATAAGGCCATACATCTTTCATGCACAAGACAACGTGGCATTTTAATTAATTTTAAAGGGCTGGTTACGTTACGGTTACCATCACAGATAGATGATATCGCATTTTAATTAAAGAAAAAATAAAATTTGTCTTAAAAATTGCAGGTGGTTTCTTTCCTGATAAGTACTTCCAAAATTTTAATTTATTTCTAATATTTCAAAGGAAATCTTACTGGCATTGTAGTCATTAAAAAGAATCTAAATATTATCAAGTACAGAAGTGAAGCATATAAAGTACGATATATCTCGATTATATCGAAATTATTTATCGTGCTCATATCGATTTGATAAGTGAGCCTTCTGTATGTGAGAATAAGTATATTCCGTTCCAATCCAATTGGTTCAAAATGTAAAAAAACATGGCGGCCGGCGGTAACTGACACGTGTCTTCAATCAAAGAAATATCTCAACAATTTAGCTATAAATCTAGGGCAAACTTGTACACTCGATGAATCAAATTATTAATATATAAAAAATTATCACCTCACTATTTCATTTAAGGCGGTGTCAGTTACCGCCGGCCGTCATGTTTGTTTACATTTTGAACCAATTGGATTGGAATTGAATACACTATTATATGTATTCTGTAGTTTTACTATTTAGTTAAAATTATGATGGCAAATGATAATTCAATTAGTTCAATTACACTACTGAATTATATTTATAACTTTAAATAGATAAGGGACAGTTTCCGCAATGTTTGCTTGTCTGCTTAACAAATACTTACAATTTGCAATTAACCACACTTGATCTCACGCCGTTTGTCAAACTGAATCACGTGAATTGTTACAGAAATGTCTATTACCATCAAGACTAGTTTCATTGGACAATTAACTTCCTGACCACGCGTAAACAAATTCCTACAATATTGCTTTTAGCTTCGGTAAAACGCTCTAGATTTTTTCAACCTTTTCCTTTCTCAGCTTTTTCAACGTCCCTCTATAGGGCACAGATCTCCCCTAGGATATTACAGGGGGGATTCGAGTCATAATCCACCACGCAGGCTTAGTGCGGATTAGTGTGTTCAAACTTAGTCCAGCCTAATTATGATTAGACATATTTTTCTTTGTTACCAGTCACTTAAAATATTTAAACTTTCGATTTCTTAAAATATTCGCTGTGTTTTGTGGCATGATGCAGAAATCTTAGAGCCCGCTTCCATCCTCATTCCATTTAATCCAATCCCATCACATGAAATAGGGAATAGAAAAGCATGAAGAAAATAGATCAGTTTCTAAATATATGAAGAGAACGGTGCTCGGAGTTTTTTTATAGGATAAGATCTGACACGTAGCTCATTGGATCACCATGTTAAAGTGGCAATGAGACTATCATATCTGCCAAACTATTGAAGAACATTACATTCTTTAAAAAAAGAGTCTTCTTCTTTTTTTCATATATCATAATAATTAGAATCTATGTGTAAGGTACGTATATATAGATTTGAGAGAAGAGTCTGATGGATCAAATTCTGGATTTATGTAACTTTTAATATATATGTATTTAATATCTTTTAATATAATAAAGATTTACATTTAACTTCCAAACGGATACTACAGATCAGCCCCGAATGACAAACGTTTGCGCACCATCGTATGCGCTGTCTACTTTTGCAGATTAAGGAATGGATTGGGAGGTAGGGTTAGGAAAATGGGGAGGGGTAGGATGGGATGGAAATGGGCTCAGGCATATCTCATTCACTACCGAAGCATGTATCTATGTACATTTGGAAAATAGGATAAAGTTGGAAATGCAGTACATTTCAAGGTAGTCTTCTATGAGAGAAAGGTAACATGGCAAGTCGAGTGCGCCCAGCCACTGTGGGAATGCAGCGTGCACTCTATAACTTTACATTAAACTCTATATGGAAACTGCAGATCTTGATATATTTAATAATAATTTGTCTAGATTTGAACATGACATGCTTACTTTCATTCTACCTGCATTTTCCTATACTTTTTGAACCAAAATGAGTTTTCTCCACAAGCACCATGATTACTCGCCCTTTTTCAACACGATAATAAAGAAACTCCGTGTTTTTCTGCGCACCAACACGTAAAACAATGCGAATGTGACAACCATTAATGAACATGTATACAGGGCCGGATAATGCGGCTTGTCAACGAGTTTAATACTTTCGGCGGTGATTTATGAGGCGATTACACGCCTTCACTCCGCCGCGCGATAGTGTACACCGGTGTCACGCTCTTAAGGCGAAGCACTCTCTTCATATTGCTAAACTATTGCCGCGTTTACTCATTACAGTCATCATAGACAACAAAAATAATAACATTAGATTCAATGAAATCTAAGTTATACCTACATCTCTTTTAAAATAATTCTCGAATACAAAAATTTGTCATAGTTGATATCTTGTATAAAATTTTACATTTAATAAAAAGTAGTTTTTTTTATTGCTTGGTTGCTAAGTATTAATGCACCCACCATATAGGCCTGACCTTGCGCCCTCAGATTTCAACTTTTTTCGGTCTCTTCAGGATTCTTTAGGTAGTGTAAGGGTTAAAAATTATCAAGAGAGGACTGTCAAGACTACTTGTCGCAATTTTTTGACCAAAAATCCCAAAATTTCTACAGCAACGGGATCATGTCACTACCTATAAGATGGCAAACAAAACGGCACATATATATATATATATATATATATATATATATATATATTATAATTAAATATAATTAAACTTTAAAAAAAATGTCTTGAATTTGTATATAAAATACGAAGAAAGTTTTCCCCCCGACCTTATACATACATATTTAGTTTATATTATATAAAATATGGAGCCTTTAAGAAATTGACAGATATTAATTGCTTTAGTGCTCCGTTAATCTTTATTTTTATATATAGTAGTAGAATGTAGTTATATTAATTGTATTTTTTCCGTCTCCCCCTTAAGCGGTAACGTTATAATTTCGCGCTGTAACAGTAAGTCGAAGCGCGCTAATGTGTACGCGGACTAACGACAGCGGTGCCGTGTGCTCGCGCCCTAATTCATATTTGATTACCGCCGTACGTGTGTCCGCCGCTTTACCCACTTATTATCCGCGATTATCGCGGCTTAAAAAATGTTATGACGATATTTATTACTTTATAAACACTTCCCATTTTAAATTACAACGCGATTTAGTTAATGAGGCGTTTCGACAGCGAATCTTTTTAAGTAATCATCATTACCATTAGCTGTTATTACTTTATTTTTAGGGAAGCTAGAGTTGTTTATGGTACTAGCCATGGTTTGCGTTTTCATTTGCGTGAATTGAATGCCCTTTCCCACCCCATACTATCCTATCCCATAATATGAGAATATAGTGGAATAAAAATGACTCCAAATTACATTATACTCTTGACTCTTATACTCTTGAAAGATAAGGACATCTTCACGCATATATTTATATTTGCACAACATATTTTACGTATTGTACAAAATATTCTTATATTTGTAAAGTTAAATTAAAGAAGTCTCGTTCACTATGTTTTGAGTTATACGATTCACAAGCTTTAGGAACAAAAGTATTTTTTTGAATAATTCGTTTTGTAATCAGGAATTGTGAAGAGATTTTTCTTTCGAATGGGACAAAGAAATTAATTTTTTTCTAACAAATATGCACTGTCGACATTGTGATTTAAAATTTGTATCAGTACCGTATCAGTCACCTGTTGTATCAGTACCGTATCAGTCACGTATCAGTCACCCGTTGTATCAGTACCGTATCAGTCACCTGTTGTATCAGTACCGTATCAGTCACCTGTTGTATCAGTACCGTATCAGTCACCTGTTGTATCAGTCACCTGTTGTATCAGTACCGTATCAGTCACCTGTTGTATCAGTACCGTATCAGTCACCTGTTGTATCAGTACCGTATCAGTCACCTGTTGTATCAGTCACGTATCAGTCACGTATCAGTCACGTATCAGTCACGTATCAGTCACGTATCAGTCACGTATCAGTCACGTATCAGTCACGTATCAGTCACCTGTTGTATCAGTCACGTATCAGTCACGTATCAGTCACGTATCAGTCACGTATCAGTCACGTATCAGTCACGTATCAGTCACCTGTTGTATCAGTCACGTATCAGTCACGTATCAGTCACGAATGTTTCTGGGCACATACTTCTATAACTTTGGTATTGTTTTGTATTCAGAATGATATGATCTAAAGCATAAGCGATAATATTGCGTCTCTCTTCGTTTTATGTATATTTTATGTATGTTTTATGTATTTATATATATAGTAGGTATATAATGGGGAATGTTCTGAAGAGCTGTTCAATTTTATGGCATACCTACTTCGGGTTTTTACCATCGCACATTACAGTGCAAATATTTTATACCGCGAACACGAAAGCTGTGGAATGAACTGCGAGCTGAGTTTTTCTTTTCTGATGGGGCTCTTCAAGATAGCTGTGAACAGGACTGTAAGGTCGACAGGGCACCCGCATGCCCCGTGGTGTTGCAGATATCTATGGGCGACGGTGACCACTTACAATCATATAACTCGCCCTGTCGTCTGCCATCTCTTCTATAAAAGAAACAGTATGTCATTTTCATACGGTACGAAAGCTATGCACATTATGTAGTGCTAATTACTGAATTTAAAATGGGATTATCTCACGGCAGTGTTGTGAGGCCGAAGCGACCGTAAACAAAGCTAACTAACGACAAAACAGTCTGATTACGTCCGCACTCAATGATACCCCGTAATGAATTCAGAGCTGCTCCGCTATTTCAATTACCACCGCCTTCGGACACCGTCTCCCCTTTCTGACCAAACGACACTATTTACGACTTTAAAATACATCACCAGTTTTGTTAACCCAGATGTGTTTAAAGCTATTTTTATTCCGAAAATTATTATGGTTATTATCAAGTACTTAATTATACATGGAAAAAATATTTACTTACTATTTGAAACGGAAAATGTTGTAAATATTTACCTCATAGTTTAACCGGAAAATGTAAATATTTATTTCTTAGTTTAACCGGAAAATGTTGTAAATATAGGACAGTTGGCATATACGTGTACTGTATGTATGTAACTCTTGTTAGAGTTCTCTCTCTAACAGACTCTTGTTATTGTTATAACAACTCTTGTTATAAGCAGATCAAATTAACCAAAACTATGTGATAAGGATCGCAACTATACCTTTATAAGATATGAGTACTTAATTTTAATAAGACAAGTTCTGTTGTTTAAAAATTTCAATAATTATGATATTAATAATTGTGAGGTCAAAACACAATCTAATCATGGACTGTGTTCTATCTCACATTTGCATTTGTAATTTTGTTCGATAAATATATTAGTGGTAGAAAAAAAAGAAAAACATAATAATATATGACAGTAGGCATAACAGACGTTAATCAGTACATTCATTCGAAACGAGAAATAGAATGCTTGCTTAGCGGATTCGTCGAAATATACTTATCGCGAAGTGGTTACGTAGTACAGGCTAGGTGTCTGAGTCTCGCAATTAGACGATTCTAGGCTCATAGTCTGGCTTGTGACCTAAATGACTAAGAGCGGTGGGTGGAGGATATCCATACTGTCTGAGTGGTTGATAGGTAATGATTGGTGTAATTGGCGCGCATTTGCTCCCTGAGGGCAATACACCGGTAGAGACGTAAACCCGATTGACGATTCCTTTGTCGACTATTTATGAGTCAATTAATTTTGTATAGGGCAAATCCTTTGGATTTTGTATAAATTTTATATTGTCAATCGAGTCTGGGGTAGCCTCTTCTGTCAACTCGTGACCACGCCTGGTGTAACCCGTGCCGAAACGTAGAGTAGTAATGAAGTGTAAACAAAATCTTTAATTTTACGCCTTCAGACCCGATTTACAATACAAAATCCTTTGGGTGTTTTTGTGACAACATACAGATTATCTCAGATTCATCGATGTGAGTTTTCTGACAGGAAAATGTTAAATAAGTCTTGTAAAGAATCTTGTAAAGTCTGGTAAGTATTGATATTTTACCATACGTATTAAGGCGTATTTTTGTATTTTTGCTATTGTTTTCCTGAATATCATATCAATACAAAACATAATAAATTAAAATGTTCACAAAAAATAAGTAAAATTGTACGCCAATTAAATCTGAGTCATGAATAGAATCCATGTTTTTATTTTTGGGAATATGGACACTTATTAATTAGTTTCGATAGAACAATTTAAACATCAAACTACATTCGTCACCATCCACCATACACGACTTTACAGCATAGCGATTTTTAGTCGCTTTCTCCTTCCAGTTGCGATGCCAACCGCTCTCGTATCCTGGTTTATGCCATCCAGCCACCTGTATTTAGGTCTTACCCGATCTTTCCGTAACAAATAACCTTACAGAAACGTATTTTGATCTTCATTTACATCTGAAAGACATTAATGCCCTCATAACCCGTTTTCTTAATCAGTTAAAGTTGGACGAGTGGGTTGATATTAAACTGAGTCCTCGGCTCGCGCAGATTCCCGGATTAACGCCTTCGTTCATACCACTGCTACCGATGCTTGCTATGGTATAACACAGGGTGTAATTTACAAGAGATTCTGTGGCGATACAGTTAAAATAATTATTTCATTTTATTGGTATTGACTTGACTATAAAGTAAGAATATCGGGCTGGAAACCCTTCGCCAATGATTCAGGGAAACAAAACGGTTAAACAAAGAGGGAAACCGACCCAATTCACCTGGTCTGGCCTCAACCTGGACTCTACTGGCATGCACCGGTTTGAAATACCTTCTACAGTCATTGTGGGGTCTGCTAGCTCTTCTTCTTCCCGGCCAGGGCACATTGGGCAGGTCGTCGAAGCGTCGAACTCCTTGTGGATTCTTAGATATTAGTGTAATTACGGTTGCAGACAGGGTTTAAACAGACAGGTTTAGAGAAACAGACCCAGAACTGCGTCCATGACTGAACCAGTCATGGACCCATCATATTATCTTTGTCATAGTACAAGAATTTCCAAAATGATCGTCAATTTTCGAAGACGAAGAAGAATCTGCTTCGATGCAAACGTCACGTTTACTAGTTTCAAATCTGGAAAACTTCCCAGTTTCCAGAAGATGAAGCTATTTTTAATCCAGTACAAGTCTCGAGCGAGTTCAAAAGGAAACAACACCATCCCTTTGAAGTTAGAATCATACAGGCAATTTACCTGACCTGGATTGTGTGCCGGCTCTTTTAAAATACTTTTTGAAGACTTGTAGCTGTCTCCGCTCAAAGCGTGTGCCTTGTTCCAACAGAGTGTTGGTTAGTGAAAAGCTCTTGAGCCTTTGTGCACCGGCTTATACCGTATGAAGTCTTAATAAACTCCTAAGTGTGAATAGTTGGACGGCCCTCGTAGGATTCGTATTTATGCGAGGGATTTATGTAATCAGAGTACACACAGGGTATTAAGAAGTATATAAAGAAAGTCGTTTTATAAATATGTATTAGAAGACGTTGGATATAAAAGAGTCAGAGTTTTAAAAATACTTTATTTTAAAGTTTTATTTTGTTTTAGTGTGCAATAAAGAGTTTTTCCTATCTATACTTTGAGAAAGGCGAGTGCGCCCGCAGCCGCTGGGCGAACTGTACTGGCCACGTTACCCCTCTCTCACAGAAGACTCCCGTAAAATGTACTGCATTTCCCACTTTATCCAATTCCCTTAATGTACGTGTGTGTCGGCAATGCCAGACTCATTCCCATTCCTTCCTATCCTATGCCTCCCCATTTTCCCAACCCTTTTTCCAAATTCATTTTTAAACTCAATAAAGCCTGGCAGCGTTATCTCCCAGTCAATGTTTGGACTATGCAGGACATGAAGTGGTAGTAGAATAAATAAATGTTATAAATATAGAAGATAGAAAAAAAAACTAGTGTATGTGTCGGGGAGAAAGTCTTTTCCTATTTTGTATGTATGAAGTTGTGATCATTGGATCACAACTTAGGAACAATACATGTATATACTTATGTATAAAGAAATATACCACAATGAAATATAAAGAAATATTTATACATAAGTATATACATGTATTATTCCTAAGATATAAGTATATTTTTATATAAGTACATTATTATAATAGTCATAAATATATATATATATAGGGGAATGTATGGCAACTAAATTGGACCACCCTCATATCTCAAAAAATATTTTTTCAATTTCAATATTGGCAACACCAAGCGATGTGCATCAAAATTGATGTCTTTGCTCTGTAAACTTTTCGTAATTATGCCTTTAGAAATATCTAAGACAAACTTATCTGGGAAAATGATCTTCCAGATTTTGTAATATTAACCTAAATAAGCTAGTAGACAGAAGACCGGACAGAAACAAAAATTAGAGCTAGAAGACACCAATTTAAAAGAGAACCAGAAACTTGTCATATTCAATGTAAAATCAAAATGAAAAATAAATTAAAATAAAACCATATAGTCAAAGAATTTGTACGTATTTTAAACATGAAATATTTTAAACTAGCTTCTGCCTACGGCTTCGATCGCGCGGACTAAACAGCTATAAAAGATTTTTAACACATATAAAAGCATCGACATGATGAATTTCACGGATGTAATTCCATCCAGTAGTTTTTGAGTAATTCTATTGAGTCATTTTTTATTTTCCTCCTTACCTCAATTTTCTTGTGTCATATGAAGATGACACATATACCAGTTCTCCTTCTGGATACTTCTGGATACACGTTAGTGAAAACCCGGTCAAAATCCGTTCAATAGATTTTATGTGATGCTCAAACAAACAGACATACAGACAAAATTTTTGAAAACTTGGGTTCGGTAACTCCTAAAAAGACGCTCCTCCCCATTCTTTAAAAATTAAGTCAATTTACAGACTCAATCAGCCCTTTTACTGTTTTATAGAAATCTATAGAATATGTATTTATTATTATATGTAGGTATAGATGAACAACAAACAGAACTAAATTCACAAGCGAAGCTATCTAACAATTCTAGGCAATAGCCAATATTCAAGTGGCGCGGCTGGCGGTGCTCACGAGACATCTGATGTGATTGTCTGGTATCGGGTGACAGGGGTAATGTGTTTAACACGTACGGTCCGACAAACTTACGTATGCGTACGGCGAAATGCGGAACTATCCGCCGTTATTTGGAGTTTGGCTCAGCTACCATTTAGATGTATAAAATATCATCTAGTTGGTTTGTTAGTTTAATGATAATTTGTTAGTTTTAATGATAGAAATTGAGTATTGAGAGATAACAGATTTTTTATTTAACCCTGTATTTTATCTTTTATTAATTTACATATTAAACCAGTCTGAAACGCGTGTTTTACTTATTTCCAAGACCTGTTTGATGTATAAATATATGTATAAAAAAAGAAGAAAAAAATTAAGATTTTATTTCTACATGAAGATGTATTTCACATATCCACTGATGATGTTGGCATGTACCGCGGGTGTCCATGTGCAACAGTATCCACTTACCTTCAGATGGACTGTATGCTCGTCTACCGCCTTCGTCCATAAAACAAAATTGCCTGGAATCCTTAGCCGCGCGTGCTAGTTTTATTTTTACCTATTCCTATCCTGAAGAAGGTATTTTTATCCAATTCCACATTAACTCATTGTTACATAGAAACTTTTATTATTTTTAATGGAACTGAAAATGATTGTAGCGCCATCAGCTAACTGCACAGATATGTTGGTTGGAGTGTAGAGCTCGGCGCGACTGCATAATTGTTTTAGCGTCCCTCTTGACGCCTGCTCTGAGGCTACTGTGACAGGCAGACCGTGGTTGATTGATGAAGTCTGAATAATTTTTAGTTAGTTTCATCGTCGGTATCCGCCGGTGACGGAGCGTTACGAAACCGTAGCGGTATTTATTATACCTATTGTATAATACATATATTTATTTTTATCTTTTATCAAAGAAACTAGTAAAATACCAGATACTCTCCGTATGTTCTAGAAGAAAATTCTTATACAAAAGAGACACAGGCTATGATATAGATACAAACTAATTTTGTGCTAAACATCTCACTCCGGTTATCAACTAATGCGCCCCACAAATCCTGATTGTTTATAATCTTAAAAGAATCTTTTAAATCTACCTGGTACGTCGTTAATCTTATAATATACTTATAAAAATCGTAAAATTTTATTTGCTCTAAAAATCGTTGCAAATTATCAAACGAAACCCCTTTTAATCAAACTAAAATTATATGGAGATATGTCGGCTTGCAAAGCGTGTGACGTACGCGGTGTGAAAATAACGCGCTCTGCTATTCAGCATCCTTATTCTAAATTTATCTTTACTACACGATTTTCTTCATCTCGCTTACACCCAGCATTCATGAAAGAGACGGAACTTCAAGTGAACACGACGATTAATCAGAACAAATAGGCGATTATTATGGGATAAATGGTCTAGTAGCTTGTATGATCTTCTCGAGTTACGCTGGCGTTACGAAGACAGCCGTAAAAGCTAGATAGGCAGTTTTATTGCGGGTAAACATATTTGATCTTATGAATTGTACTAGAAAGTTTACTATGTCATTTTTATACTATCATCTCACATTATTTATGGTGAGAGAAGTTATTTTGCAAAAATCTATCATGCAATAATGAAAGATTTGATATTTTACTTTGTCCCGAATCTTTTGGGAGCGGTTACCTATCACGAGATTTTTATACTAATTGAAATAATATTCATATCGGATGCTTACCTATGAAATGAACGATTTTATTACTGGCCACTTTGTTTCGATATTCTTTTGTTCAAATTCGAATTTGAAAATAAAACCAAATGCATTTAAAAGCTACAATGTTCTTATTTCAAAATCAGTATTTCATTTGTTTTTCTGTACCTAATGACTTGAAAATAAAATGGAAAAATTGAAAATTCGTGCTATTTTTGAATATGAGTTTGGTCGCGACACCAACGCAAGTCAGACAGTTCACAATATCAATAGTGGTATGACCAAACACCACAAACGATCGCACAGTACGTCGATGGTATGACCGTTTCCGTTCTTGAAATTTTGATGTTAAGATTACCCCACGGACGACCTACGACCAAGGTTAATAACAATGAATTAAAGGCTATAGTGGAAACAGACCCATCTCAAAGTACAGCCGAGTTAGCAGCAAGGTTTGATGTTAGTGATAGAACAATGTTGGTTCATTTGTGTCAAATCGTAAAATAAAGAAGCTCGAAACGTGGGTACTGTATAAACTGAACAAACGTCAGCGACAACAACGCGTCGAAGTGTGCACTGCGTTGTTAAATCTACACAAAACGAAGGAATTTTGAATCGCATCATGACTTGTGATGAGAAATGGATCCTATACGACAACCGCAAACGTTCGTATCAGTGGCCTGATCCATGAGTTGCAGCCCCACAATGTCCAAAATGCAAGATAACTAAAAAAAAGCTACTGGTACCAGTTTGGTAGTCCTGTGTCGGTATTGTCCACTACAGTTTCTTGCTAGCCGGTCAAACGATTCAACCAGTTGTGTACTGTAAGGAGCTGCAGACGATGATGGAAAAGCTGGCAATAAAGCAACCAAGTTTGGTCAGTCGCTCATCTCCGCTTCTTCATGACAATGCCCACCCTCACACTTCACATACGACAGTTTTAAAATTTCAAGAGCTGAACTTTCTCTCACCCACCCAATATACTCACCGGACCTTGTCCCGATAGATTTCCATTTCTTTCTAAATTTGTACAACATTTTGCAAGGAAAAAAATTTTATTCTGAAGTAGCTGTGATTTTTATTTTTTTATATGGAAGTGGGCGGACGAACAAGCGGTCCCACGTGATGATAAGTATTACCGCCGCCCATGGACACACCTGCAACACCAGGGGGTATGCGGGTGCGCCGCCGACCTTGCAAAATCCTATTCACAGCTATCTTGAAGAACCCCATTGATTATGATTAGGGCTTTTGAAGAATTCATTGATACCCGTCCACGAGACTTTTACAGGAGTTGCATCAATCAACTGACCGTGAGGTGGCGAAAGTGTGTAGATAATATGGGTCTATTTTTTTCGCCTAACATAAATATAACAAACACACTACCTAATAATATTGTATATTTATAGAGATTTTTGTCTTAGTAATATTGTTGTATTGCCGTAGCTGTAGCAGCTGTTTTCGTCTACTGCTGGATCAATATCCAGCCTCATAGGAGGTCAATACCTCCTCATGCATATTGTCTTCTGCATAAGGGATATATGGCCTTAAAACGCCACCCACGTTGGCGAGCCCACTCTTTCAGATGTGGTGTAGTTCCTCAGCGCTTGTGGTAGGTAGCGAGTTTATTATCCATCAAGTAAAAAGTTTAGCGTTCGTTTAGTAATTAATATAAGATATTTTATTTATAGAATATGAAACATACAAAAGTATGAAGCAAAATAACAAACCCTTCATTAATCTATTTAATACAATTTATAAAACTATAAGTTTTTTATAATAATTAAACTATAATAATTTTCTAAAAGAACCCAGTAGTATCTCATTTACTTTGTCACGATCGTCAATTGTACCTATTGCTCTGTACAATACTCCCTTCACCTGGGTACAATGTCAGCCGTCTCAATCTACTGCTGTTTTAGCCATGCTCGTCTAGTTTTTTTTATTTAATACCATCAGCCTGTGTCTGTCCACTGCTGGGTATAAGCTTCTCGTAAAGTCCTCCATCACACGCGCGGTCTTCAGCTCTTCCCATCCAGCCACTACCCGCGACTTTCTTCAAGTCGACAGTCCACCGGGGACATTCCATGCTTTTCCGATACGTGGTCTCTATTCGAGTACTTGCTAACAGCCAAGTCATCATTGATAGCGTCTTCGCTTGAGTCACTTGACTATCTCCTTATTCTTTTAATTTCTGACCATTGATCCAAATTAGTAATCAAGATGATAATAAGGCAACAACAGACGAGTGGGTTTCGTCTACATTTCGTCAGCGGCCGCTCACGGACCGTCGACGTATTGTAGTTCGTGTGAAACCCGTAATTACGGTTTAGATTGTTATTACACTCGTGGGATATAGTCGACAAAGCGTTTAATGAAATCACTGTCGCATTTAAATTTGTAAATATTTTATTTTTTTGTACTTAACTAGCGGTACGTACCTGCCATTTCGTTCGCGGGAACTTCAGAATGATTCCCGTGGGAACGCTGTAATTGATCTATCACATATATCATTAGTGCTTTATACTGCAATAACTTTTTTTTGAAAAATAATTAAGTATTTCATGTACTCTCAGACTGTTACGATTGTATTACTCACTTAAAAAAATTAAGTAGGTAAGTAATAAATTTTTAAAAAGTTCGTCCACCCGTATTCTCCCATCCTTGCCAATCCCTTTTCCAAATCCATCCTATTTCCAAACGTATTTATATGTCCATTTCATATTAATATTTACATAAAAACCAACATCAATTTAAAAATCTGTAAATCTACTTCACTATTGTATTTTCTTCAGACCTTTTCAATTTATCTAAACGACATTTAACATTTAACATTCTAATTTGAAATACTTCATTTTTTTATTCAAATTTTTTTTGTATCATAAACTAGACTAAATAAGTTTTTATCCATGTCGTACACGTCTATAATTGGGACACATACCGTACTACATACATACTTCAGTATTGTATACTCAAATCATGTTTTATATATATAACGTTGCCGTGCCTCCATTAATAAATAAAAAAACAAATAGCAACGAATAGATTTTTTCCGCAGTCGACTGTACACACAATTTAATTAGATAACTTCGTATAGACAATAGTGGTAATAGTGACCCTGTTTATGGGGGCGACTGTACAAAGCTAGACGTATTCCCCGCGGTGAGTCACTCGTCCAGTCGTCACTCGAAGTCTACACCCACATCAAACTCGCTCTATTTGCTTGGGCGTAAGCAGAACATCCAACCACCAATACTACGGTAATTATTAAAGCCTTACACACATTTGGATGCATATTTATTTATGGGTATTATATAAACGAATACCAAATAATAAATCTTTCTAAGAATATTAAAATGACTGTACCTAGAAATATACTAACTGCATATTAACACACCAAAGATGATGAAATTGACCATCTTCGTTCAACCAGGCCGTTTATGAGTTTGCGGATGTCAAGTTTAGGTAAATGTTCGCGTCTTGGTAGTTTATTTTGTTTCTACCGCTCATTACGGATAACACTTTTTCTTACTCCTGCCCACGAGTTAAAAGTGTGTGACCGCCAGTCGATGAAACCGTACGTGGTCATGCACTGGCTCGCGAGCAAGCCGCGTGGTCGTCGGCGCTGTCCGCGTCTATAAATCCACGAGTCGTTGAGACGAAACCTCGTATCTGCTGGTTGTGTACCGGTTCGAGAGGTTCGCATGAAGTTATGATCCCGAAGATTATCGTCTGCCTGCTTATCGTCCCCTTTGTACTAAGAGAAAGAGAAGTACCAGACCCCACAACGACCGTGGAATGTGCCTCTTGCTGGTGCATTGTATTTCCGCATTAAAACAGAATTGTCACTGTCGTCCACTTGGTTATTTGCAGTCACACGCTCTACTTTTTACCGTGCCTCATGAGGACAGGGAAACATATACAATCATAGAGAATAACATAAATATTTATATGTTATAGGTTTAACACATCTATCTTTACTTAATCGTATGCGTATCGTTTTTCAATAGCAAGCTCATTAAAACACAATTGTCATTACCGCATCACGTTATTCGCAGACACCACTCATTACCGTGTCTCATCAGAACCATAATATAAACATAAAAATATATAAATAGGTATGACATGTCGGACTGTACATAATCTCGTGCTATCGTTTTCCAATACCAATACAACAAGCGCATTAAAACACAATTGCCATTACCGTCCACTTGGTTATTCGAAGTCACGTTCTCGCCTCATTACTGTACCTCATCGGGACAATAATATTACGTCATGACGCGTTATGACGCGGTACTAATGTACCCACCAACTCAAATGTTTATCACGTTGTTAACATTACTGTTGTTGATTTTTACAGCGGCCATATAAAACATTAATGTTAACCTTTATTTATTTACTTAATAATATATTGTATACACATAACATGAAATGAATAAATGGATAGAAAAGATGTACAAAAGGCAAACTTACCTCCTGCAGAGATTTCTTCCAACAGACTTGGGAAAGTGAAATATAGGTCAAGGCAGAAAGGCAGGCGTAGTACGGTCGAAAAACATTCATTATTGAAATAAATATCGGTATTCGTATGGCCGTAGTCACACGTCATCATTAGTGTGTTTTTATTTTTTTGAGATAGGACGTGTGACTACGGCTATGAATATCGATATAAAATATATTTAATGTAGTAACTGCAATGGGTAGCTTGGGTAGATTTAATCATACAAATATATTTCATACTAGCGACCCGGCCTCGCTTCGCTTCGGTTTATAAGTTTTTTTGTTTTCAAAATTTCAAAATAAAATGTAGCCTATATTAGACACGGATATTAGATGTAGCTTCCTATTTGTGAAAGAATTTTTGAAATCGGTTCAGTAGTTCCAGATATTACCCCCAACATATAAACACACAATTTTACCTCTTTATTATGTTAGTATAGATATGTTTAATGTCATTCTAATAAAAACAATGTTTAAATCTTGTTTAAAACTTTGCAACTTAAGCGAGACGGAAGCCCGAGCTGCAATTCCCGAGACCGTATGGCTCCGCCAAGAGCGAAGTCCGGAGCATCCCAACAGCGTAACTCCAGCCCACCCCCACTTTAACCTAAGCGAGGCCGAAGGCCGATCCGCGTCTCGTGACGCCGAATTCTGAGACTTCTAAAACCATGACGCTCCTTTGGGTAAAAAAACACGTAAATTGGAGGAAAAGATAGCGTGGGAAATGCAGTACAGTTGTCTTCCGCGAGGGCGAGGTAACTTGGCCAGTCGAGTGCGCCCAGCGCCTGTGGGATTGCAGTGTGCACCCACCGTTTCCTAAAAGTTCATAAAAAAAATCAAGCAAATCACATGATGTCGCGCACTATAAGTTGTTTCCAAACACGACAAAAAGGTCCAACATTGTGCTACCCAGTATTAACCGTTAACCGAGCGGCTTGCAATAGCTCAAGTCATAAAGATGGGTGCAGTTCCACGAATACTATAAGGTTGTCACACCGCCGCGACATTCGATTTTCTACTTGTCTTGCTACGTACACTCTCGCGAAGTTTCAAATGATGGAATAAATGGAATTTGATTTAAGTACGTTTTTAGTTTATTTTTATATTGGTGGAAACACAATACAGATAATAATTAAACGTTTAGTGATAACATGATTAAAATTGGCGCAACGTTAGATTCGCCTTCTACTTTTTTAAGCTTTTTTTTTTCACTTTTTACGACATCACAAGAAAGGCAAGAAAGAAGAATGGGAAGATAATATAGTGAAGTTCAAGCTGATGCATGAAGTAGCAAAAAGTGGCAAGAAGGAGAACACAAATTTTGTATTGAATAAGAATGAAACAGACAAAACAGTGATGAAAATATCGAATTAGGAATTTCTAATTCTATTAATGTTAATAATTTGTAGTTTTGTACTTATAACTCGTTAAATTAATATATTTATATTCATATTTTATACTAATCTACGGACTGTAAGCATGCCCTTATTAATTTATAATTTATACTGCTTTAACTACAGCGTGCCAACATTTGTCAGTTTAGACAAATGTTGGCATGTATCGCGGATGTCTATGGGCGACAGAATCCACTTACCATCGGGTGGACTGTATGCTCGTCTGCCGCCTTCGTCCATTAAAAAAAAACTACGTCACAATGTATTAAAGAAAATTCAAAGTGGAGAATATTGCTCAAATATAAGCCAATTAAAGTAAGTATTATTAAGCGTATATTGTAGTTATGTACGTATGTATGTATATATGCCTGTATCTAAGTATATTTTTTTAAATTAATATGCCGCAACATCGATTATAGTTTTCGTTATAATAATTTTAACCGTTCTTTCACCTCACCTTTTGTTCCATTGTGTAATAAAGAATAAATAAGTAAAATAAAGTTTGAAATAATGTTATTGAAATCTATAGGTACTATAATATAATAAAGAGGTAAAATTGTGCGTTTATTTGTATGTTGGGGGTAATCTCTGGAATTACTGAACCGATTTCAAAAATTCTTTCACAAATAGGAAGCTAATTATCCGTGTCTAATGTCTAATATATGCTATATTTTATTTTTAAATTAAAAAAAAAAATATTGAAAATAAAAATCTCTTATAAACCGAAGCGAAGCGAAGGCGGGTCGCTAGTAAAATAATTTTGAATTTTCTGATCATGTTACTAGTAGTTGGCAACCCTATTTCGTGGTGTGCGCGCCGTGACAGTCGAAGCAAAGAGTGGTTTTGTTCGCATCTGAAATTCATGAGGCGCCATAAGAATATATGAAGATTTTTGATGGCGAATCCTGGGATGGTTATCGGGAAATAAAAGTTGGGTGATAATTTCAATAGGGAAACAATATAAGGTTAAAGAATCAGACTGCTACGATGACCTGGGTTATTATAATTAGACATACGAGTAAATAACACTAGTAATACGAAAATTTGGATGTTTGTTAGTCAATCACGTCGAAACGGTTGAACCGATTTCGTTGAAATTTGCTAAATAGGTAGACTGTAATCCGTATTAACACATAGGGTATTCCTGTAATCCACACGAACGAAGACGCGGGCAAAAGCTAGCCATATTATAAAGGTTGAAAAGACAATGGAGGCTCTGTATCAATACAAATTGAAAGTAAAAAAAGTGTTGGAATGAACTGTATGGTAAGATTTTGTCACGAAATGGGGCTCTTCAAACATGTTGTGAATAGCGGACTCTGTGAAGTCAGCAGCGCACTTGCTCCCTGCAACAGCAGCGAAGGCGACCGTTTACCATCCCGAAGGCCGCACGTCTGTCACTTTTTTGGAAAAGAGAAAAAATTAACTAGGTTTTGAAGTATTGTAGTATTGAAGTATTTACCTGATGGTTAGTGGATACTGTCGATAACATGCCAACATTAGTCCAGAATGACAAACTTTAGCACGTCCTCCAAACCTTTGGATACGGTACATATCTTTATAAATTTAGGAGCAGATTTGAAAAGAAGGGTTCGACAAACCGAATGGTTTCCTATTTCCCATCTTATGGGGAGGGATGATATGGGAAGTAGCAAGAAGAAGATTATAAGAATTTCAATCTACTCGTATGAATATTTTCTAATGTTTTTATATCAAGCAGTTCCAAAAATACTATAGAACTAATTTTCATAAAGTTTTCGTAATTTTCCCTGTATTTTTATTATAAATAAGCCAGACATATTGTCTCTAAAAATATTAACTACCACATGTCGTTTTTCAGTCACGTAAGCAATACAAGTCAACTACAGAAAAATTCTTTTACTTATTCATAGCCTCTTCTGTCCAATATACAAAGTTGTGAGGAGTCCCGACACACGCACACATTAAGTATTCTCCTTAGATCCGATCCTCGTTCGCGAAATCAGTAAAATAGTAGCGTTTGGAGTTGTTTAAAATTCAAAGATCAGACGTGGGGCACAATCCTGAAAGGAACATTTCTTTTTATAGGGGTCACTCAAGTAAATAACTCGTCTTCATTTTGGGGTGTGCCGCCTCTGCATTCGGATCACGTACTCTTTGGAGAGTAGACTATTATATAACCGATCCAGACTGGACATTCCATTTATTAAGCAATTAATTTTCGCAGTCGTAAATAACTAAGGCTACCAATTTTGCATCTATAAACAATTATGGGCAACGCTTGATGGTTGAATGTAATCTGAGCCTTAGCCATGAGTTATTCCAGCACTTAACTTCATTACCTCTATTGCGGCTATGAAATGCAGATTCGATTACATCTAGCGGACGTGTTTTGAAATCGCAACAATTTGAGAAAGCGGTGCAGAATTAATTGTGAATCTTGGTATTAGAGAGCTCTCATCAAAGAGAAAAATAAACCTACATCAACTATTGTTCGCTTGTTATTACGTAACAATATTTTCATTTTTCCTGTAGAATGAAGATGACAGATGGATATTTCGCCTGATAGCAACCGGATATTGAACCTCGTGGACAAATATATTTGGTGATTCAGAAATTGTAATTTCTAAATTACAAATAATTCCTCTTCTCTTCGCATATGGGATTGTCTATAGGTATTGCAGATAGTTTTATTAATGTGTCTGTTAGACTTTTAGACTTCTACATAAAATCTGTAACCACCATTAGTTATACAGGCGCCTTGTAATAGCACTATCCCATATTTTCCGGTGGGTGATGTAAAAGGCGACTAAGAAATAACAAAGGCGCTACCACAAGCCCTGACGAACTACATCGCCTCTAAAAGAGTTAACTGTCAAATTCGCTTGGGCAGCGAGGCGTTTTAAGGCCATACATCCTTCATACACAAGACAATGTGCATAAAGAGGCCTATATCCAACAGTGAACAATAAAAGGCCTTTTACGGTTACAAGTTGAGGTATGAAACTGATATTTAATCCTGACATAAAAACGAATGTATATCTGTGCCGTTGTCTAATCTATGTGTATTGCGGAGAGCGTGTGAGGAGTGCACGATTGACCTGTCACAGAGGGGCACGTGACAGTGCTGGTAGATTTAGAGGTTAGCTGCAGACCACTTCTATCTGCTGGGTTTATTTCGGAGTAGAACTAGAACATCTTTGTCATAATCGCTTTTAGTTTATATTCTATTTATAACTGACACGGCATTAAATTAAATAGTGAGATTTATAGTTAAATTTTGAGATATGTCATTGATTTGGTTTTGTTTTCGATAAATTGGATTGAAACGGACTACACAAAGTTTTGCTGACATTACTTTTTCAGTAGTTCGTCAATCGCTACCAAATATAATAGTCGATTCGACTTCACTTCACTTAAAATTGTTGTTTTATAGCGCTAACTAATAAAAAAAAAACAAATTAATACTTTTTAAGAAATTTACCTTTTATTGGTTCTCTCTTGTTTAACTTTCCACCGTTAAGGTTTAAAAATATTGAAGATATCGTCGTCTGTCCGTCACACGTGAATGTTAATAATTACTGTATTAATAACGACACTAACAAATTATCGCGATTCTATTAAAACTTGAATCTCTAAACCTAATAATTTTTCAAGTATTTGATATTTAGTATCGTATGTTATTAATTTCAGTATTTCTTAAAAAGGGGTCAAACACCCTTTTTTAGAACGAAGACAGTAAAGATGCTTAATAAAAGTCTTTAAGTAGTGATTCTCATTTGTGGTCCTTCTTTTTTAACAATACTCAAAATTTTCTTCTTTTATTTATGGTAATTTCTTAATAAAGTCCATAAATTGTAAAACTTTCGGTAAACTGTCCTAGAAAAGTGTTTTTATTCTATAAATTGGCTCCTAAACTAATCCTACTAATTATTATTCCACCCACGAGTTTAAACTTAAACCTATAAATTTTGATTAACTTTGAAGTTAAATAAATTTAAAAAGTTCAATTGAATACCAAAAACCCATTGTTTTCAAGCAAAACTAATATCAGATTTAAAATCGGGCGAGCGCGTGCGACATAAAAATACTTGGAGTTGAAATGTTCTGCACAGATTGCGATAGCGGTCTTCATCGTGGATGATTCCAATTCCTCCCACATTGGAGCCCTCAGATATTACTGAGTTCCTTCACCCTTGAAATTGCGAAAGATTTTAGCTCGTCTCCATTCCGTTCGAATAATTCCAGAAAGGGAGATTCCACTTTATTGATTAACCAGAGAAGCGCTGGTGGTTCCGTATGTTCCCGATTCTCTTATACAGTTTTCAATTAAAGCTACATTCTTATTTCTAGAAATATTTGAAAGAAAGAGATTAATATTAACTGCACAAATAATAATATGGAAATTTCCGAAAGTACAATGATGAATAAAAAAACTACATTTTATTATTTTTAAACACACTTAATAAGTTTTTTTTAGTTTTGTAGTCTATGTCATTTTCATTTCCTTGACACCATTATGCTAACAAAGCAAAGTCAGGTCGAGGCGCTAGTATAAAATAAAATTTTAAATAATTATACTTAATATTATGTTTATACGTACGATGGAGTTGCTGTACTCGAGTTTATTGTTTTTCTAGCAATAATTTTAAGAAATAACATTTTTTTTTGTTTGTTTCAGGTATGTGATAGCAGCACCCTACCATGTGTTACTTTCTACATTACAAGATGACTTATAACGAGTAAGTCACCGTCTTGTTCAAAATAATTGCCATTTATTTTATAAAAACGAAGTTTACAAGATAGTGACTTCAATGTTAAGACAATTTAGATATTCGATTTCATTTTGGGGAATATGCTACTTTCAGAATATGATATAATTGCTCTCTTCTATCCCAAATTTAAAACCATTTCTGTAAATAATGAATAAAATAATACAGTAGGTAATTAAATAAAATATTAAAAAGAACACATATATAAACTGTATTAACGAGTGTATTAACAAAATTCACGGAAACCCCTTGGGCTTTTTAAATATTCAAGTTTACATATTATGTACCCGTGTTGAAACGTCGAGTAGAAATAAAAGGTAAACAAATACCTTAGGTAAATACATTCAGACGTACGTACGTACATCTGAATGTACGTACGGTGCCGAAACGTGGCCTCTGACGGTAGGACCGATCCATAAGTTAAAAGTCGCTTATTGAGCTGTAAAACGAGTTAAGCCCGGGGTTTCATTGCGGGATAAGACGCAAAACAAAGAAATTCGCCAAAGAACTAAAGTCACCGACAATCATAGAACCTAAAGCTCATAGAACCAGCATCCTGAATTGGCATCGGAAATGTCATATTTACCGCAGGGCCTACAGCCGATGAGGTCGATGAGACCACGTACCGGGAAGCGCAGTGTGGAACGCCTTCCAGCGAGGTGAACAGACGACGGTTTGAAGAAGTTCGCCGGTGATGACTGGATGATGCGAGCCTTGGGAGAGGCCTATATGAAGAGACATTGGCTGATGATATGGTTTGGTTCGGTATCTATTGATTTGTTTCCCAAAAAATGAAATAAAAATAGTTCTTTCATTCAACTTCTAGAAAAAGAAGATTCGGTTACTTTACAATTTTATTGTAATAATCAAATACGAGTACATTCATAGGCGGGAAATACAAGAGTACGATTTCCAAATTTATGAGGCGCAGTGCCGCCAGAGCACCGATATCAAGAAAATGTTCAATCGACGATATTGCTCGCGGTCTGACTCCCACAGGTACGCCAGAAGCTTCATACATATACCTACAAGCATGTGTACTCACTGAAATCTCTGAGAGTGTCCTAATACTTATTGAAAAGCTTTCGAAGAGACCTGTATCCGATAGCAGAGAGACATAGGCTGATAGTATTGTATTATTTACAATAAACCGAACGATGTTTCACACTTACATTGGCTTCTTTAAAAGAGCAAACTGACATTTTTACCGGATTGCTTTGCGATGACTTATTCTAATGTTTTAAAATAAAACTGTATCAGCACAGATTGTGAAATGGCTTGTGAATAATTAATGACCTTGGCAGTCACCAATTCCAAATTCCACGAATTCTTAACAAAACGTCTCGATTGATTTGTTCGGTTCAGTCCCTTTGGTTTCATGCAAGTATTTTGGTAACAAATAATTTTACCCGACAAACTCGACAAGAAGACTAATGGATCGCATTCAAACCAGTTATATATCACTGTGTTCCGCTAACGAATTCATCGCTCCTTGTATTTTTGACTTATTTTCACAAAACTTTATTTTTATTTCTCCGTCTCAATCAGCCTCAGACGAAGCCCTAATGTCGTCAGAATATTGCGGGGAATATTGTCATAAAAGAGTGGGAACTCATAAATATGAGTGGGATTCGATCGAGTTAATTCCTTTTTACAGTTCGACTGGCCACGCTGCAATTATGCAATGACCACGTTACCCCTCTCTCACAGAAGACTTCCTTGAAATGTTCAACATTTCCCACTTTATCTTATTTCCCTAATGTACATACGTGTTTCGGTAGTGAGTGAGATGTGCCAGAGCCCATTCCCATCCTATCCCTCCCCATTTTCCCAACCCTTTCTCTAAATCCATTCCTATAGCTCCAAAGGTAGGCAGCGCATCCGGGGGTGCGCCAACGTTTTTTCATTTTGGACTAATGTTGGCATGTGTCACGGATGTCTATGGGCGACAATATCTACTTACTATCAGGTGGACTGTATGCTTGTCTGCCGCCTTGCTCCATAAAAAAAATAAACGGACAGCAAAAATACTAAATGGGATATGCTGCAAATCATGGTTCACAAAACAACTTATTTTTGAAAAACTAAAATAAATAATTTTAAATTACTTGTTGTATATATTTATTTTTACAAATGTTATATTTTTTTAATTATATTTTTTGTTACATAATATTTTTATGCATATAAAAATTTTATAATATGCTTATAAATTTGAAAAATTATCTACTATAGTATTTCCATTTCTTTATTTTCTCGATGACAGTTCTAATTTGATAGTTGTAGTGTTGTGTGACCAAATAAGTAATGATATCGATCGCATATATTTATTATATTTTGAACAAAGACAAATACAACAAAAACATTCAAATATATTTTTTCAAGGTGGGAACACTCAATGGCCCACCGCCATTTTGTGTTTGTTTTAATCTGTCACTCGCAACAAGACGGTCGTGCTAGTCACTACATTTCTGTTCGCTGAGTTTTTTCACATTATCCATACGTTACGTTGTGTATTTTGTGTTCCTCCGTGTTGATTGCTGCCCAGCTGTCAAATATCAAAATGCCGAAAGGATCTGTTCTGAAAAGGCAGGCGAGAGAACTGGTGATCAAGGTTCGTAATTACTTTGAAGCAGAGTATCAAAATGGTGGCCCGCTATTACCACTGTCGCAAGTGCGAGAGCGTGTTGCGGCCGCATTAGGAATTAGTGGACCTACTGTTTCAAAAATTACTACCGAAGCTTACGGTACAAGCGGCATGCAGGAAAATAAGCTTCGTACGCCGAAGAAAAAACGCCAACCACGTCGTGTGACATCGGTTGACAACTTCGACGCTGACGCTATTCGCCGTCATATATATGACTATTACTTGCGCAAAGAAATTCCAACACTTAAAAAACTTGTTGTTTCTTTACGTGAATGTGGTTTGTTCCATGGCCAAAAATCGTCATTAAGCTTGGTTTTGAAAGAAATTGGATTTTGTTATAAAAAATCGGACAAACGTAAAATATTGATGGAGCGTCACGACGTTGCTATGGCTCGCTGCGAATTTTTGAGCGAAGCCAAAAAGATATCAGATTGGTCAAATGTTATTTTCACTGACGAGACTTGGTTAAATGCAAACCACACAGTATCTAAGAACTGGACTGACGACACCGTCGCTTCCACTAGTTCAGTGCCAATGGGAAAAGGTGAACGCCTCATCATATGCCATGCAGGGTCTACGAAAGGATTCATGTCAGATGCTTTACTGGCCTTTAAATCCAAGAAAACAGTGGACTACCACGAAGAAATGAACGCGGAGATTTACGAAGGATGGTTTAAAGAAATGGTGCAATCTCTGGAAGAACCGTCGATAATTATTATGGACAACGCTACATATCACTCCAGACAAATTGATAAAATGCCGACGCAGGCCAATAAAAAACAAGAGATAATTGACTGGCTCCAACGTCATGGCGAAAATGTGGATAATACTTTATTAAAAGTACAATTAGTGAATATTTTAAAATCGAATAAAAGCCACCCTAAAAGATATGTTATCGACGAAATAGCTGCCGAATGTGGTCATTGGGTTCTTCGACTTCCGCCGTATCATTGCCAGTACAATGCTATAGAACTAATATGGGCACAAATCAAAGGACACGCCGCTCGAAACAATACCAATCCCCCTTTTACGGCAAACAAGATGTTAGATTTATTAAAAAATGCATGTGCGGAAGTAACTGCCGAAAACTGGGAATAAATTGTGAGAAGAACCCAAAACATTATAGCGTCGGATTGGGAAATTCATGTGGCATTCGATAATATAGAAGTACAGGAACTTATAATAAATGTTGGGGAGAGCTCATCGAGTGACAGTGACGATTCATCAGATTTTGATTAAAATAAATAAATAAAGATTACCTGTCATTATAATTATTTCGTTTCATTGTCGAGTACCTACCTATACCTACTTATTTTACAACAGCTTCGAAAATTTTAAAGAAGTTGGCATTATCAATCAAGAATTAACACGTGTAACATCTTGTAATGAAATATAATATTAGTTAATAAATTTGTACAAAAGTATCCGGCAGTAGTTTAGTTTCTTACATTTTGTAAAAAAATATCGGATCTGTTATCGTGTTACGTTTATCGATAACTACTTCCCTAAAATTGCTTTCTGGCTGACGTGACCTTGTTAATGAAATATGACGTCTTGGTGCCTAATTTTTGTTCGGAGTTTTAGGCGTTGACGCTAGAACAAAGTTATATCGACCACTGTGTGTCAGCTGTCATCGAGAAAATAAAGCAATGGAACTTGTATAGTGTATCTTAAAACAACCGGTGTTGATAAATGATAATTTATTTATAACGCATCACACATTTAAAAATTAAAAAATATGGTTGGTATTTAAAAAAAAAAAAAATTTTAAAATCGTAATTACTACCACATAAGCATTTGTTGAAGATATCAAAACGAAATCTCATTTTTTGTAAACAATAAGTGACACAAACTAAGCAAATCTAACAGAAATTAAATATTACATTTAGTGTTATAATTTTAGACTATTATTTATAGTCGAAAATTACAAACAATGTGAACTTCCAGATTAAACAAAGTAACAATGTAACCAAACTATGTATTCACACGACCACGAAAACCGATAACTCACTCCCAATAGTAGCGAGGTGCACGGCATTGACCGTGCGGATGTTTTGGCTCACATCCAAAATGGCGCGCTCTCTCTCCGTGCGTTTTTATTTCCCCACCCCTTTAACTTTACAACCGGGCCACCGTTGATTTACGTCCAACACTAATAACACTAAAGGAATAAGATGTTTGTCTTTATAAATAGAGAGTGGAGGGCACTCATCACTCCGTGCATCATTGGCTGCAAACTTACGTTAGGAGACACACTCATCATGTCAACAGATACGAACATACCTACACTTATATCGGGTATTCATGTTATTCTGTTTGCATGGATATTTCGGTCATTTTGCACTACCTATATCCCTTTTATTTTCCTCTATCTTAAGGTTGCCTCGAAGAGATCGCCTTAGCGATAAGATTGCCTATTGTATTCTGTCATTTATTATTTGTGCACATGTAATAACCAATTGTATGCAATGAAGAGTATTTATTATTAATATTATTATAACAGAATAACTAGATAATCAAAAAGTTATATAAAATTAGCAGCACGTCACTGAAAATAAAAATGTATTATGATAAACAAAGAAGACGACGAACTGCGGCAAAACTGGTATAGGTATAAAATATTTATAGGTGAGCAAAACAAACTATTCTTGTACAACTGAAATAAATAATGTTTACGAGTAATTACTAAGAATGTCAACACAAAGACGACGGAGTCCCGGTTCGCGGGACTCCTATATCTGGTCACCGGAGAACATTAACCTAACCCACCTTTTTTGCTGTCATCGATTTGCTGCCACACTATTTCTGCTACTAATTTAATAATTATTTTCATGGGGGGAGAGTGCATGCTGCATTCCCACAGCCGCTGGGCGCACTCGACTGGGCACGTGACCCCTCTCTCACAGAAGACTACCTTGAAATGTACTGCATTTCCTAATTTATCGTATTTCCCCAATGTACGTACGTGTTTCGGTAGTGAGTGAGATATGCCAGAGCGCATTCCCATTCCATCCTCTCCCTCCCCATTTTCCCATTCCATACCTTAATCTGCAAAGGTAGGCAACGCATCCGGGGGCGTGCCAACGTTTGTCATTCTGGACTGATGTTGGCATGTATCGCGGATGTCTATGGACGACAGTATCCACGTACCATCAGGTGGACTGTATGCTCGTCTGCCGCCTAGACATTTCTCTAAATTACAACTGAATCAGACTAAAATTACTATCAGAGCATCTTACTGTTATGATTTTTTTATTATAGACAAGTGCGCTGACGAGCAAACGGTCCCACGTGATGGTAAGTGTTACCGCCGCCCGTGGACACCTGCAACACCAGGGGGTATGCGGGCGCGCCGCCGACCTTGTAAAATCCTATTCACAACTCTCTTGAAGAACCCCATATCGTAGCTTAATGGAAAGACCTCTTGAGGTAGTTCGTCCCACAGCGTAATTATGCATTATTATAGGGATAATTAACATATAGGTACCTATTTTTCGCATGTTTTCTTATTTTCACCCGAATTAAATACTATTTTTACACCGTATATTCATTTAAATTACTTGTTCATACATAATACAGTTCATACGATTCAAATCAAATCAAATTCTTTATTTGCTCGAGGTAATGGTACACAATATTATTGGTCTTATGTAAAATGGGAAAGCTTAGCATTTCATAATACCTGAAACCTAAAAAAAACTAAAACGAATAACATTACATTTCCGTGTGAAATGCTGGCCATTTTATATCTTCCTGGTGTAAGTATTTGTAGCAAATCGAGTTATAATAATTTTAGTAAAAGCATCGATAATAAATTGAGTTACAGTAAATGTTATTAAGAGAAGTGAACACATGGCAAGCGCAGTGCGATACTGCAATGCGTGCACCTTGCACCATTGCCAATGTTGCGATTCCTGCACACGAGATTTGGGATCTATCGCGAGTAACATCTTGTGATGAAAACGGTATATTAAAGATTTCAAATCAAATCGTTTGTTTTGCAAGAACATAGATACCTACTTGTGTTACAATCAATATATCGTCGCTTAAGTTCTAACACCACGTAAGTCATATTTGGCTGTTTTGAGATTTTGATGCCATTCGCTAAAGAATCGAAAGACGCGTCGTTTCGACCAATCAGAAACAAGAAACATCCAATAGAAACTCATGAAAATGGAATAAAGGAAGAGCATTCATCCCAATCCCATCCATCAAACAATCCCAACCTCTGGAAACAGCACGCAAGTCAGTTAGTTTATAATGGTATCAATATTATAATGGTATGTAAAATTATGCAGATTTTTTACTCTCCTGTAAAGTTGCTAATTTTGACTTACGTTGTGTTTAGGTACTTATCTTCAGTTATGTCCTCCCTTAACAAGGGTGCAAAATTTACATAATAATAATAGTTTATCTGCAAATAATAGTTTATTGCGATTTTTTAGAGCGGTGATAGCCTAGGGGTATCTCAACTCGACTAGCATTCGTGTGATCGTAATTTCAAATATTTGGCCCGTACCCCGAACTTATACCAAAAAAAATGTCACTAGCTCGGTGGTGAAGACATCGTAAGGAAACAGGCATACACCAGAAATTTAAAAAAAAAATGGATTATGTGATCCACCGATCCGCGATAGCCCACGTGGTGGATTATGGTATGAAACCGCCCAGTTATTTACTAGAGGAGGCCTGTGCCCTGCAGTGGGATGTTATTGACTATGTAAGTACTATACAGGTGACAATATCAATCAGATGCTACACATTCTTCTGTAAAACATCGTGCAAAATCTACGACGTAAATACGGATTTATTTATATGTAAGAAGAATATTTCAAGCCATGCCCCATGTCTGAACTATTAAATATATATGTATATTAAATATATATATGTATATATGTACGTATATCCAGTAGCAAATATCAAATATAATTAATGTTATAATAATTATATTATTATCTTACAATTTCATTTTACAATATTTATTTATATTAAAAGAAAAATTAAAATCAATAATATTAGAAACAAACATAAGTAAACTACGTGTTTCGGTAGAGAGTGAGATGTGCCAGACCCCATTCCCATCCTATCCCTCCCCATTCTCTCAACTCTTTCTCCAAATCCATTCCTATATCTCCAAAGGTAGGCAGCGCATCCGGGATCGTGCCTACGTTTGTCATTTTAGACTAATGGACTAATTTTGGACTAAGGTCCATAAAAAAAAAAGTGATGACTACAGTGGAGAAGACCTAATCACGGGAAAATTAATTTTATTATTTAATTATGAAAAGAAAGTATATTACTTAATGGGAAAAAGCAATAAATAAATGAAATCATAAAATTTTAATTTTCTTCAATACATATTGAATATCTAATTTTCGAAGATCAAATGAAATGAAATGAAAATTAAATTATTTTCTAATGAATTTTACATAAGATATACATACATACAGTACTTATACATTAGTAGAAGAGATTCCTTCCAGGAACACGTCCGTCTGTACATCACTGTACATCATAGATATTGAAAAAAACTAATATGGGGGGTCTTTATTAGAGCAACAGAAGCCAAAACATCAGTTTTCAGAAATTTTGTATCTCTGTATGTTTGTACACGCATCACGCAAAAACTACTGCATGGAATTGAATGCAGTTTTCACCGATGTATTGCTAGAGGTCGAACTTAAAATATAAGCTCCATTTTACCGCAGGAAAATATCTTATTCCGATTGTTTTAAATTTAATAAACTGAAGCGAGCAACAATAACTTATATGTCTCGTAGGCAATTCTTCTCTAAACCTACACGAGTTGCATTTACAATACAATTGCATTTTAGTGCCTTAGGTGCCGTCAACAGTCAAGGGGTCAATAACAGGTATGCAAGCTCACTGAGAATTGATTATACAGTGTCGAGTACATTATGACGTTTAATGATATATCTTACATATGCAATTGTGCATACTAACTATATGGTATTTCACGGATGCAGCTCAGATGTTCGGTTGATGTACGCAACCGAATTAGACACTGAAAAGTCTCAACAGTCCGGTCATTTTTTACGTTTCTTGTATAAGTCATTAAGGTCGAGAAAACATTTTAAAGACAGTTTCAGGAAATTCTTGATCCGATAAAAATATTTATACAAAAATCATCCAAGATAGAAGACAGTATAGCTTGTTGGTTGAGAAGTAAGTAAGTAAGTAAGTACACTTTATTGCACCCCAAACAATACAGTAAAAGTGATACAAAAGTTTTAATAACTAAATATTATACAAAAGGTAGGCCTTATCCATAAAGCGACCTCTGGGCGGCAGGACACGGACGGTATATGAACATAAGAGTAATAGATAAATGGTGCACATATTATAATTACTAGATACAAATATGTAGGCTGTGGAACGAACTGCCTCAAGAGGTCTTTCCATTAAGCTACGACATGGAGTTCTTCAAGAAAGCTGTGAATAGGATTTTACAAGGTCGGCGCATACCCTCTGGTGTTGCAGTTGTCCATGGGCGGCGGTAACACTTACCATCACGTGGGACCGCTTGCTCGTCCGCCCACTTGTCTATGATATATATATATAGTTATATACATATCAATAAAATCATGAAATAAATTCCAAATAATAATATGAAGACATGTCCATTTAAATACAATACATTGTTTTACAGTAATGAGAGCACAAATTAAACACAGATATTGTGAAAAGGATATTAAGATCTTTGTAATTATTATTATTGCAGGGTTTGAAGATTGAGATGGAGAAAATTGACTTATAAGGAACATTCACTTTCCAATTTAAAACAATTCCAATGATTTATCTTAAAACAAACAGACTATTATAAATTATAAATATACAAATTAACTGAATGTCTTAGAAACTTCTCGGTGGGTACTGTAAATAACAAGGTTTTAAACAAATTCTCTGTATTTTAAGCATAACATTTAAAATTAAGCCTCTGTTAGACACAATTTACAAACAAAATCTGTTTTAAGTTAGAGAAAGTAATCGAGGGGAAAACCGTGTCGGACAATGTTAACGTAAATAACTGGAGCGGCAAATTGTCCATTTTAAATGTATGTAAAGCTGCGGATTTTGTCGGTTTTTACATAACGGCCGAAGATTTCGACTCTTGCCATTTATATTCTGGTGCGGTCCTCTGCGTACGACGCGGAGTAGCGAAAGAAATGAGCTCACATTTAGAATAGATAAGCCAAATAAATATAAACTGGCGACCTTCCCACTCTATTCTTATTTATCTCAAGGACATAATATATTACAGTGTGACTTTCATGAAAAGGTTTCCTTTAGTTTCTTTTGCTAAGAATCGTCTTTGATAAAGTTTTTCTATAGTTGAGTTACTGTACTATAGCTTGTATGCGCTGTACTATATATTTTTGATGGAAAACAGTTTTTTTTTTGTAAAGAAAATTATCAATATATTTATAAAAATGTTTATACTTATATTATAGTCAACAATTTTCATTTGCGTATTTCGTAAATCAAACAGAGCTACTTAGTATAAACTGATATAAGATCTGTGAATGAGTCATAATCGTCATTTGCGTCATAATCGAGTGACAGCTACAAACCCGTGTGACTACGCGACTTTTACAAAGACATAACTTCTTAACAGCCTTGAATGAGTTTACTTTATAAACTAATTATAAAGAAAATTGAGAAATATCTACGATATCTGCCAGATTTTTTTTATCAAATATTTTTTTAATAAAAAGTTAACCACTGAATCGATTTGGATCCTGTAAATTGTGTTCTATTAAAAGTATTTTCTTTGCTATAATAAAGTCACCAGTCAGCCGATAACAAACCACCACATTTATTAACAACATAATCTCAAATTCAATATACTTTTGTTTTATTTTATTATAATTACTTATTATCTGTTTTTTTAAAACTATTGTGACTTTTAAAACAGACATTAAATACATCTTTTATACTGGGATAAGGGTAAGGGTGGCTTGCATCTCTGGACGTTCTTGAGCGTTTTTTATTGTATGCGCAAACAATATACTTACTCAGACATTACGTAATTGTAAAGTTGTGACAATGAATACATTTTATTTCTTTCTTTCTTTTCATGAATAGTAAATGGAATACAAAATGATTAAGTCATATCTAATTTCCTTCGTTTTAACAATGAATGTCTATCGTCCTCAAAAAAAATATTTTCTAATATCCATTTATATTCCAAAGCTATGTTTCAAAGAATAATCTGCGGCGCGTCATGTTTCAACATTTACGGCAAATCCTCACGTTCCGCGACATAAGCTGTCGTTATCTGCCGCGAGCTTCACCATTTTTCTGACTCAGTGTGCCTCGCGAATATTGTCCACCGCTTAGAACATCGCACCCTCCAAATTTGCATACATTTACATCATAATCCTTGTTTTGCGCTCGAGTATTTGAATCAGATATTAATTATATTTACATCGGGGGGAGTTAATGCACTGGCCGGGTCACAATAGTTTTATTGACTTTCGAGAACTTTCGCGTTGATTAATGCATTTGTTATATAATTTATGTTTTCCCGCAGTTCGTTGAATAAAGTTTCGAGCTGGAATATGATTTATGGGTTTTGTATTATTGTTTACAACAGTTACATTTTATATATCTCGATGCTAGTGGTTTTTCCCTTGTAATGAGATGGTAATTGGTAGGGTTTGTCATTCGCATTTAACTTACCTTTGTTGTTTCCAAAGAATATTCTAGTTTTAGGCGCTAAAAAAGTTTATTAAAATGAAAAATTGTGTTTAAAGAATGGAATACAGTGAATTTAGAGGGGCATGCAGAGAAATGTGGTGTACGTCCTGAAACTGATCGATAAATCGTTGATATAACTTTTAAAACTGTCGCGTTTTGTACACATTTTATATTGCAAATAAGAGCGATAAGTATAAGAGAAGACTTTGCGTGATAGCGAGCCTTGAGAAAAACTGATATTTAGCAGTCTAGACACATAAACTGATGAAGATATAAAAGATAAGATATAAACCTATTGTCTTCATAAATTTGATATATTTTTTTATGGAAAAAAGGGGGCAGACGAGCATACAGTCCATCTGATGGTAAGTGGATACTGTCGTCATAGACTTATGTCGTCGTCATAAGTGGACATAGACATCCGTGATACATGCCAACATCAGTCCAGAATGACAAACGTAGGCACGCCCCGGGATGCGCTGCCTACCTTTGCAGATTAAGGAATGGATTGGGAAAATGGGGAGGGAGAGGATGGGATGGGAATGGGCTCTGGCATATCTCACTCACTACCGAAACACATACGTACATTAGGGAACTACGATAAAGTAGGAAATGCAGTACATTGCAAGGAAGTCTTCTGTGAGAGAGGGGTAACGTGGGCAGTCGAGTGCGCCCAGCGGCTGTGGGAATGCAGCATGCACTCTCCCCCTACCTACCCCTACCCTACCCCTACCCTACCCCCTACCTACTCACGGTTGATATTTTCAAATATTGCAAATTAGTATCCACCTGTACTTTTTCCAAAGACACAAACACGTTCCAAAGCTACAGCTTTCATATTCGATATTAAACGTAAGCCGGTACGGGACAAATTAGTATTTATGTTCTTATGGCTTACTTACATAGCTCTTACGCGTGTAATCTCACGGGTTAAGCGCATGTCTCGAAGTGGACTTGTTCGGCTTGTCAGCGTTGTAATATACTCGTAAGGTAATGCAGTCCAGCAACCTTTAATCCATCACGCTAGTTACACGTCAGCTGACGTGGACACATACGCACACTTATAGGAAGCAGAATGATTTCAAATAATAATGATGTACAATCTTCGAATGAGAGCATGCCATAATTTAACGATTCCTAGGTATACCATACCTATCTGGGAACCGTTAAATTGAGTTTTATCATGATCTGGTTGGAAGATGTAAAAAAAAAAATTAAAAAAAATCTAGATTTTGTAAAAAAAAATTAGGGACAATAACGATTTGAAAGGTGTCTTATATTCCTTCTAGATCACAGCAGCCATACTAAATATAAGTCCGAAACGTCCGGTTCGGACTTATATTTAGTATGGCTGCTGCGATCCAGTAGAACAGACTTTTAGTGGAAGTTTTGTTATAACTTTTTAGCTAAAATGCAGGAGACACAACTGTAACACAAAAAATATTAAAACTGATCTCTCAGTACATATTGTATAGATTGAGATTCACTGCTAATTAGAGAAGAAATAAGTAAGTAGGTGTGTAAGTACACTTCATTGCACAAATTCTCAAAGTCAAATTCTTTATTTGTATTAAACATACATGTTACAATTTGTAATGAGCTCTGACTCCCAAACTAAAAGAGAAAAATCTGTATTTTGGGAGCCAGTACCTTCCAAACCAAAAGAACACCAAAGTACACTAAAATAAAACAGTGGAGGTCATACAGAAGTTTAAATACAATACAAACGGTAGCCCTTGTAGAAGCAAAGTTTTGAGATGTTACATCGAACACATCAAGATAATATACACTAAAAAATGCATACACATCCATGCACACGCCCACGGACGTCCACCGAAATTCATCTATTCTTGTAATGTGCAGGAAGTCATTCGTTCCTTCTTAATGTACAAACCTTTGTGCTCCATTGAATAATTACTTCGTTCATTACTGTGTCCCTTCATTGGGTACATTTTATGAAACGACCTCTCGAAATGCTCTCCGTCTTCTGTTTCTTTATTATTAACTTTCTTTTTATTACTGGGAATTGCGACATTTAGTTTGGTGTCAGAATAATTTATTTCTCTTTTTTTTGGTAGGACAATGGTTTGAATAACCTTCCAGGCGCTCAAACAGTGACATGATCATTATATTAGATTATATTTTTTATTTATTTGTAAATGACGATATGAACAAGCATGCAATATATATTTTACCAAGTAGCATACAAATATTGGAATAATAGTTGTATATTTTGCCTATAAATTTCAATGACGTAAGTGATAATAAATTTAGAATATTTAAAAAAACTGATTGAAAAAACAAAGTATTTTAAAAGATTCAATATTTAAAGTTTGTTTTATAGTGTAATCAGAAAATGCAGCTTCTGTGATAGAGGATTACACTAATATTCTAGCAAATATAAATTTATGAAACTATTTCTCAGAGACATATTAGTAGATATTCACAGAGAAATGTAACGTTAGAGAAATTAATCTCAGGTCAATTAAAACACAAGTAGTCTTACACATAAGTAGTCATACACACAAGGAGTTTACACAAAGATAAAATCTAAGTAAATAAAATTAATCTAAGTTAATTTTATCCAACTTAAAGGACTTCCATTAACTTGTCTGAATAATCGCAGCAATGAAAATGATGGTGCAGTCTTAGTGAAACACTGTCCAAATCTTTACAAAACTATTCAATTTATTAGGACACAAAGACAATAATAAGTCCAATTAGTTCCTGAAAATGTATGAACAATAATGTCGAAAGTTGCCTATATTACAAAACTTTCGTTTTACATGAAACTAGAGCCTACAGTCCTACAGGAGACTGATGAAAGTGATTTCGAATATTGGCCGTGTGATGTCGGCCATCGTCGGTGGGTATCGTAAAAAGCGACTAAAGGATAACAAAGCCGCTACGAAAACTGTAGTAGTTCCACCGCGAGAACTATTATTAAGAACCTTACCAACTTGTGATGCAAAGTTTAACCTCCGCCAGTCCATTAACAACTGGCAATTGAATTACTGGACGGTGCGGGGCGCGTGTACGGTCGGCGGCGAGGGGATTAGGGACCGGCTCAATTTGTCACCATTACCGCCGGACACCTGGTCTGTATGCGGAGCGCGATCTCTGACGCGGCGGCCAGGAAACTGGCGAGAAATGATTCTTAAGACCAAATTGATAATAAAAACCAAATTGATAATAACTGTACGATCTACATTTCTAGACGTAGAGCGGTTTCCGTCATAGAAATGCGATGCATTCTTATTTCCTCGATAAGGGGATATCGCACTCTGCGTTCTTAAAGTTGCTTTAAACCGCGAAGCCCACGATTATGGAACGAACTGCCTCAAAAGGTTTTTCAAGTAAACTGTGAATAGGATTCTGCAGATAGACAGCGATGTTTCGGGAATGTTATGTCAGTTCAGAAATGTATTCTTTAATGATTGACCTGATCTATAATTTGGCTCAGAAGATTATGGAGAGAGCTATGTCTATGATGCAATTAAATGTGTTTGCATCATACCCCTTTGATAGCTGCGCAATCAATTTGCTGATAAAGATATCATGCCTTGAGATATCATGAAAGCAAAGACAGATAGGGACATAAACGCAACTTTACATTCTCGTGGTCACGAACTGACAACTTCGAGCACAAAGGTAATTAATATTAAGGCTCGCTTGAAGTCTACATCATAAATCTAGGTCCAACTGCAGTAGTCAGTCGTTAACTCACCGTTTCCATAAGGTAACCTAGTATGGGCTTATTCGACGTCTAGAATAGACGCCCGGTCAATTTTCATATTCATGTCCTCACATAACGTACCAGTATCGGTAGATATACTTCTTTTTATAAAAAGAAGGGGGCAAACGAGCAGACAATCCATCTGATGGTAAGTAGATACTGTCACCCATGGACATCCGCGATACATGACAACATCGGTCCAGAATAGCAAACCTTGGCATGCCCCCGGATGCGCTGCCTGCGGATGCGCTGGAAATTTAAGAATGCATATGAAGAAAGAAAACGGGGATGGTTAGGATAGGATGGGATGCTCTAGCATTCGAAACACTGTGTACCTTGGCACCTTGTTCCTACGTATATTGAGGGAATAGGATAAAGTGGAATATGTAGTACTTACATTTTACTTTAAAGTTCTGTGAGTGCGGGGGAACTTGGCCAGTCGAGTGCGCCTAGCAACATGTTTACTGAATTTTTATTGTGTTGCCTTCCACTGCCGGATAAAAGTCTTCTCTCTTCGTTCTTCTTACCACTATAAAATAAACGCATCTACAAACAGTACTCTAAAAAAATCCAACTGATCCGATTGGCCGACAACCTGTTAGACCAGTTTTGAATTTTTGTTTCTTATCAGGGTGCCTATGTTTCTTTTTAGTTCAGTATAAGATAGTTTAGGAAAATTTTATTGACATTTTTTGGGACTGTAAGAGTAATTTCCTTCTGTAAGAGTAACCTGGGTAATTCCCACATTTCTTTTTAGATTAATTCCTGCTTCAGAAGGGTCATAGTCTGAGTATGTAGGTGGTTACATCAACATAACTTATTCTTATCTAATGGCCACACCATTACATAGTTGCTACATTGATGACGTCCAGCTACATGCGACATCAAGCATGTCAGATGCGTAATCAGCCTACGGCCTGCGGACCCCGACCTATGTAATCTATGTGTAACATCCCCCAAATACTAGAGCACTAGTTATGGATATTAGGGTATTGAAATACTTGTGGTCATTCCACGGATTATGTCTAGTGGTATAAGCGCAGTGCGGAATTTCAAATTTACAGCTTTCTACAACTGTTTAAGTTTTATGCAACTTCACAGGCTAAATTGAATGTTGAACATTGTAAATTGGCAGTGTAAATTGAAGTTTGAGTAACTTTATATATCAAAGACACATGAATAAATCTCCGTACAGAGTGCCAGCTTAATACAAACCCGGCGCGATAGGTACACTACTACATAGCGCAACTGTGTGTGCGTGATCGCTCACCGACAGGTTCATGCACGCGAGGGGACAAACCGGTTTAATGAGGGGACAAACATCAAGTATGTCACGCGCTATGCGTTCTTCTACTTTTATTTTACGTTGCATATATTTTATTATTATTAAAAAAATGCACCGAACAACACAAAGGTGGAAAATTGAGTAAAACTTGAAAAGATCTGAACAAGCAATAAATGAGTATAATTTTTTTATTTGGTTTAATGACATAATTATAACGAAGGTTTGAATATCTTATAATTCCTACGAAGTTTTGTAAATTTTGTATTTTTTTCTCACAAACATTTCTTAATATGCAAATTGTTACTATTTGTATGATTTAAAAAAAAAAAGTTTTGTAGTTTTGAGATGCCGTGCGAGTTTCCTAATAAATTAATTAAAGAAACTTTATTAGACTAAAAATTATTAGCTAGACTAAGAATTTATCACCTCATTACAAAGAATAAAATAAACATTTGAAATACAAAAAATTATAATACTGGATTGATAAATAAAACTCAAAATTCAATAAATTTATTATTATCTTTGCGTGTAAGCCCTACCAAAAGAAGGTATAAATATTCGGCCCTCTAAAGAGCTGTTGCTCTGTACGGATATTTTTTCTTTTCTTCTAAAGCAAGTCGACACCTCAAGACCAATTGCAGTATGGTGATTATACTGCCGAATATCTGAAAAAAATATTATTGCTCAAAAGTTTTGACACGAACATGAATTTCAAAACTAATTCTACCAGCACGATTGCCATTCACGCTGCTTGGTGCAGAATTAGTCTCACATGACAATTATGACAAATGGCAACACAGCAACACCATTACGAAACCCATTAAAACGAGCGGTAATTCTAAAATCATTAGCGGCTTACTTGTCTCTCCCTACATATCAATCTGTAGATTGCTTGTTAACGCAATTATAGCGTAAGACGTTCAATAACTTCGGTACAGTCACCCACAAATCACTTGAGATTATGTAGTAGGCATCTGAAATTCTCTATAATTATGTTGTATCTGAAATTCTCAAAGTATTAAAATGTACTTTTTGACGAGAGCTTATGGACATAAACGCTACGTAGGTGTTAAGCTTTATTTTGCTTGAGTCTATCACATATGCGAAACTTTAATAAAATGTACAATTTAAATTGCACGTTTCAATGAAAAGTGGCCATAACTGTATGATACTATTTTTTTTCTAATGGATAGTACTTACTTAAACAAATAAGAAAAAAAAATATTTTTTGTTTGTTTAAGTATGTACTATTTTTCAGTAAGTTTGAAGTGATTTTTTGACTAGGGAAGTATTAGGCATGCGCACTTCCCGATCACTTTTATTACGTCCCCCGGTCGCCTTTTTGAAGGTTGCTTACGGTATTATGAGCAGCAATCAAAAAAATATATTTTTGTAATAGAATGCAACCAACCCTTTCAGTATCCATTGCAGGTCATACACAAGACAATGTGCATGTGGGATTTATATCCATTGAACACCACGCTGCTGGCTAAGCGGGTTGGCGAGTCCACTCGTTTAGAGGTGGTGTAATTCCTCAGGACTTGTGGTAGCACCTTTGTTATCCTCAGTCGCCTTTTATGACACCAACGGGAAGAGATGGAGTGGTGCTATCCCATAGCCTGCTGACACTACACGGCACAATTTTTTTAAATAATTGAAGTAAATATACTTTAAATTACTGAGAATGTCTTCACTAACTCTACGTCGCGGGACTCCATAGATAGAAACAAATGCGTTTATATGGCGTCATCTATACATATAATAAAATTGTAACAGGCCGATGTCTGTACATTATAGATATTGAAAAAAAACTAATATGGGGGGGGGGGGTCTTTATTAGAGCAACAGAAGCCAAAACAACAGTTTTAGAAATTTTGTCTGTATGTTTGTACACGCATCACGCAAAAACTACTGCATGGAATTGAATCCAGTTTTCACCGATGTACTGCTAGAGGTCTAACTTAAAATATAGGCTCCATTTTACCGCAGGAAAATATCTTATTCCGATTGTTTTAAATTTAATAAACCGAAGCGAAGTGAGGGCGGGTCGCTAGTTAATAATAATTGTATTCCAAAAAGTTTAACGGACCTTGCGTGTACTAATTTTCATTGTGCCCTTCTGAGAGAGCTTTGAAAATTTCTTTTTCTTAGAATTATCCGTGTGGGTTTAATAGGTTAAGGTAGCGGAGATAATAAGTGATAAGTATAATAAGTGATAAGTATAATAAGTGATAAGTATAATAAGTGATAAGTATAATAAGTGATAAGTATAATAAGTGATAAGTATAATAAGTGATAAGTATAATAAGTGATAAGTATAATAAGTGATAAGTATAATAAGTGATAAGTATAATAAGTGATAAGTATAATAAGTGATAAGTATAATAAGTGATAAGTATAATAAGTGATAAGTATAATAAGTGATAAGTATAATAAGTGATAAGTATAATAAGTGATAAGTATAATAAGTGATAAGTATAATAAGTGATAAGTATAATAAGTGATAAGTATAATAAGTGATAAGTATAATAAGTGATAAGTATAATAAGTGATAAGTATAATAAGTGATAAGTATAATAAGTGATAAGTATAATAAGTGATAAGTAATGCACGCTTTAAGTTTTCTTCTTTTTCTTTTTACTTAAAATTTTACTTCCGCGAGGGCATCACAGCCGTGCAATAATTTGAATGTCATCTGTAGTTACCTGTTATGAACAAATAAATTTGATTTGAATGTGAATTTGAATTAATCTTTCTTTATTGTGAACTAAGTGGACTCGTGGACATCAAAAATACATGCTGACATCGGCAACTCATAATCTTAAATCAAGAAGTAAAGTTTGTAGTTTGTTTAGGTCAAATCTTGCAAGTCGATCTTTACACAATAATCTGATTACCTTGACTTGATGCTGCAGCCAGGAAGGCAGCACGCTGTAAAGCACCTCAACGGCGAACGATAGCCATGTAGTGTTTGTTCTCGTTTGGCTCGTAATTCTAAAGACAACGCCACAGGTCATGATCTTATCCTGATGCTGCAGCTAGGAAGGCCAACACACTGGAACTCCTCAACGGCGAACAGTAGACACTTAGTATTTGGACTCGTTTTGATGGGTTCGCAGGCGAGATGGGCGGCGTTAGCATCAGTCTGTAACCTGTCTAGGAGAAGGATAACTCCAAAATCAAAGTCATACGAATTATATGCGTTACTGGAAAGCATAGGTTGAGAAGTCTCTGCAACTTAGAATATTAAAATAAATAAATTATACGTAAAAAATGGTTTTTAAAAACAAGCTTTTATTAAAATGCACTAAAATGAAGTAAGTAAACACAAAAGTCATTACTATTATTTGATGTAATTAAACCCCATTATGTTAATGTTTTTATGTGATTTAAAAGCTTGCGATATAAGATTATTCAATTGGTGCAAGCGACTCACAATCTGGAAACAAGACGGTACTGAAAGACGGCAAAGTTGCTAAATAACTATGTTCTCAACAAACGCGGCAACCCTATAGCCATCTCCACCTCTCTCCGCTGCCCCCCCCCTTCCCTTCGCGGAAACTAAACTAACTCGCATCCTCGTTTCAGACGGGATTTCATTACCCGGCGGATTAGCGATCCGCCGATAAAGTCGATAACGTATTAACTTACATCTAACCTCTTCTAAATTAATGTAATTTGGCGCGTACAGTGTAACTAGAAATGTTGGTGTATCAGTTTTCTCTGAAGTCTTATTGATGTTTAGGATAACTTCGAATGTCGATGTGTCCAAATTTTGGTTTCTAATTTCAAAAACATGATATCAAATACTTTTTACAATCAAATTAGAATCAGCAGCGGTACCTTTCATGCAAAGGTCTTTAAGAAATAAAATTAAAAAACGAAATCCTTATAATTAAAACATTAATATATATTTAATCTTATTTCTTATAATTCATAAGCTACTTGCAACTTGCAGGAAAAACTTGTTACAATGACAGATAAGTTTTTGAATGTTATATAACCGTTCCAAGAATCTTTTGGCATTAATGTTGTACAAATTTTACTTAAACTTTTTAAGAAAGAACACAAGTTATATATTATAAAAAAAATTAGGATAACAAGACTTTTGAAAATGAGTTTCTGAAAATAAATATTGAAAATAAAAGTAAAAGTTCTATCTTTCAGAATGAAATAATCTAAAACACATAACTGCGTTATTCTTAATTAGTTCCTTCTTCTTGATTTTACTGTTCACAGATGATTCGTGTTTTTTCATTCAAATAACACGGATCTATTTGAAGTTAAGTTAGGATTTGATACATGATGTTGAAATAAAATTAAGATTAAGGCTCTTCAACAATAACAGCATCTCTATCTTCGATTGGAAAGTTCACTCAAGTAAGCCTTAAGGCCTTTGTTTTATTGTAAAAGAACGCGAAAAAGGCACAGAAATAATAATAATCGTCAACTGTTAGCTGAGTAATCAGAAATTCGACGACTTATAGGCCGACAGAAAGAAAATAACCGTTGTGCACTCCTGATCCGTCCAATCTAAATCTGTCGCGCAATAAAACGAACCACCCATCCATCAAGCTGTTCCACGCACTATACTTTAGTACTTTATAGGTATAGCCTGGAGCTGTGTTTAGTCTAGACCTTGTTTACTTATGAATCGGTCCGGCGAGCTAATCAAGTGTACCAGAACTGATGTTTGCTTTATAAATATAGCGAGAGGCAACAATAATAACGCGTGTATAAAGTTATTGAGGGTAGGCAAGATATTGTTAAACAGCCTAGTGTAAGATATAGTGTAAATGCGTGTATTCGGGCATTACACGCATCGGGATGGACGAATGTATGATATTTATTTTTAAAAAAGTTTCCATTAAAACGTTTTATTATAATATCTGTGGAAAATAATTGTTAGAATATATTTTTTGTTATGTCAACACAAAAAGGCGGGTTTCCGATGTTTTGTCTGTCAAGAGGAGCGGTGTCACGGTAGGAAACAAGAATAGGAGATTATAGGTGATTCGAGGTAGACCGCTTTGTACCTAATTTGTATTAGAAGTTAGATATACGAATTTTAAAAGCGGAGATATATGCATAACACGCTTTTAAAATTCCTGCTTTCTACACTAGTAATTTATTAAGGGAGGTCTGTGCTGTATAGTAGATTTTATAGCCTGATATCGATGATAATGTATGAGTGAGTGTCGTAAAAGGCGCTACCACAAGCCCTGAAGAACTACACCACTTCTAAAAGAATGGTATCGCCATCCAGTATGTCGTTTTATACATCCCTTATGCACAAGACAATGTGCTGTTGAATTATAAAAATTCGTCAAACCCATGATGGGTTTGACGAATTTTTATAATTTACAAGCTGTTTCCCGCGACTTCGTTCGCGTTGTCTTCAAGTACTAATTCAAAAACCTTCGCGAGCGTGCGCACAACTCACCAAAGTTTCAACGCAATCGAATGAATTGTGTAGGAATGCATACGGGACAAACAAAGAAACATTCATTTTTATATATAGAGATTGTACTTTAACACAATAGGTACATTTGTGTTTTGTAACACAGCGAATGTAGCAGCGAAAGAAAGACGAGCAGCGCGAAAGTAGTTTAGCGCCAACATCGGGAAACGAAGGGACGGACAGTATGCGTTATTTATCCCGTTATACCTGTGGCTCGTGGTGCTACTTCCTGTACAAAAAAGCCGAAGGTGGGTACGTCGAAAATGTATCATTTCTTCTCAGCATGCACTGGTTCTGATCGTATACCTGTCCCATGTATAACGTGTACATTTAATGTGAACTGACGCGTACAGACCACACTTGACAAATTAATGTACCCGAGTAATAACAGGGCCAAGTATAATTTATACTAGTAATGAATTATAATACATCATAGCCGGAGCTATAAACATGCCGGGCCAGTCCTTCACTCTAATGGCTGCCTCTCTACTTGTATCTTGTAAAGTTATTATATTATGCACAAGTGCGTTTTGTATTTATGTATGCCTACTTCATTTCTACTGAAGTTTTTGAGCAGCGATAACTTATTGTAAACACTTAACATAAATTACAAGCATTTTATAAAATAATTAACAAGTTTTTGTTACTTTATTGCAAAAAATTATTCTATTCTAAAATTACAATTTTAGGAAGAAACTGTAAGGTGCATTTCTTAAATTGTGTAAGTACGTGATTTGTGTAAGTGTTTGAAAAAGCATTGCAAGGAGAATGTCTAAGGTAACTACATATTTCAGGAGAATTTCTAAGCAGACGCCTGTCTCCAGGGAGACATACTATCATAAACATATCTCTTTTGCCTCGTCTACATTCAAACGAATAATATCAGGAAACAGACCTTGACTGACCAATACAAGAGGGCACGTTTCCATCAGGTACTATCACAGCTCTACAGCCGCAATACTGGTTAAAGTTATGTGTCTTATCTCTAGTTATTTAGCCGCTTTGTAAGTTGTCAATTAGGAGGCAACAAGAGTAATTGTAACAGCGGTGCCGTGGGCACGAGTGTGTAGGCGGCCTTATCTGCTAGGGCCCCATCACACGCGCGCATACAAATTGACGCGTTTAAACGCACGCCGCCGCGATTACAATCTTAATGGCCTTCTCAAATGAAGCTATATTGAAAATTTATCTACGAGAGGAACCGTCTAAATTGTTTAGTTATAAATTGAACGATGTTAGTTTACACTATTATTGGTGCCTCTCGACAAATAAATTAAGATGTTCCTGTCCTGCGAATGATACACGCCTTCCCTTCCAGTAATTTATGAGAAAATGAAGCATACGGCATATTTGTCAAAAATTCTTGTGGTTTGTTTGACAAACTACGAAAATAAATGGTAGATTTATTGAAATATTTGATTATTTACTTGAATCAAGAAAATTTATGGAGACATTTATTTTTAGCAGTTCCGAATTGTTTACACGATTATTAAGGAAATTGTTATTTATATTTAGTAATGTTCTACAATATAAACACAATACATTTAATGATCAATAAATGATGTTCAAAAGTTATGCACATACTAGTTTAAAGGAAAGCGTGTGCACATTATAAAGTTATACATCGACATTAGCAATTCCACAAGTACCAGTAGGGTTTCCAATGTTCATAATGTTTCAAATCTATTCTTTTTATTTTTGTTTTTCACACACTTAAGAACTTGTAAGGCAGTATGTGGCAATATGTAAGGCAACTTCTTGTAATCAATATGTGGACATTGTTGTAAATTGTACAACTAGTAAAACATTTCTGTACGTTGTATTTAAGTATTTGTAGTATAATTGTTTTGTTTCAAAATAAATATATAAATAAACAGCGTCACCATCACAAGCCATTTTATCGGCCACTGTTGAACACGGGCCTCCTCGTGCATATTGTAGGCCTCTACAAGTCCGTGCACTATTGTACAGGTGGAATAGTTCCACAGTGCTTGTACTAGCGGCTTTCTTAGCCGTTACTCACCTTTTACGATACCCACGTGAAAAGATGGTGTGGTGTTATTCTAAAGCCGGCCGACTTCATACAGCCAACACACTCATAGGCAAGTAACAGTTCACATGGCCAACACACCCATAGGCAAGTAACAGTTCACACGGCCAACACATCCATAGGCAAGTAACAGTTCACACGGCCAACACACCCATAGGCAAGTAACGGTTCACACGGCCAACACACCCATAGGCAAGTAACAGTTCACACGGCCAACACACCCATAGGCATGTAACAGTTCACACGGCCAACACACCCATAGGCATGTAACAGTTCACACGGCCAACACACCCATAGGCATGTATGTTAACAGTTCACACGGCCAACACACCCATAGGCAAGTAACAGTTCACACGGCCAACACATCCATAGGCAAGTAACAGTTCACACGGCCAACACACCCATAGGCAAGTAACGGTTCACACGGCCAACACACCCATAGGCAAGTAACAGTTCACACGGCCAACACACCCATAGGCATGTAACAGTTCACACGGCCAACACACCCATAGGCATGTAACAGTTCACACGGCCAACACACCCATAGGCATGTATGTTAACAGTTCACACGGCCAACACCCCCATAGGCAAGTAACAGTTCACACGGCCAACACATCCATAGGCAAGTAACAGTTCACACGGCCAACACACCCATAGGCAAGTAACGGTTCACACGGCCAACACACCCATAGGCAAGTAACAGTTCACACTGCCAACACACCCATAGGCATGTAACAGTTCACACGGCCAACACACCCATAGGCATGTATGTTAACAGTTCACACGGCCAACACACCCATAGGCAAGTAACAGTTCCTACCTAATTATGAAGGTGTTTTATTAAGTGATCAAAAACATAACTTGCTATTTATTATTCATTTATTTATTCTTTATCGCATAAACTAACAAAAGGCGAACTTAATGTTTTTTTTTATTCTTCATTTTAAGGAACTTTTATTATGCTTTCCATCGTACCCTAAACTTACATCCTACAAATTTTAATGTAGGTACCAATATATCAGCCCTAGTAAGGGCTCACGAATCTGTACAAACTAAATGCTACTCGTTAATTAGGTTCTCCTAGTATCTCATGGAACATACAAACATCATTCCCGTTCAGATCGAGAGCCCTCACTGACGCCTCCCGTTCCTCTTGATTCCGGACACACTCCACCAACAAGTGTTGGATATCTTCAACAATTACCTTAATGCGTAGAAGCATTATCTCCCAGTTAACCTTTTGGGTTATGCAGAGATGGCGCGGCGCGGTAGGTGCAATGATAAGTAAGATTAAGTAAAACTATAGTTAGTAGTGACGCATAAAATTAAATACTATAATATAAATAAATATAACATGTATAAGTAGGACATACCGTACACACATATATATATACGTACATATACTATAATATACGATTAATAATAAATGTTATTAATATTAAGTAATATTACTATTGGGTGTTAAAGATCTTAAAATTGACATGAAATAACAGGAGGGTTGTCATTGAATATGTCCAGTCCAGGCAGCCATATGTTCAAGGCATTATCAGCATTAAGGCTGTATAGTTTGACATATAGCGGGTTTAATTTACTTCTAATGGGAAACTAATTTAATTTGCAGTGTAAAAGCGGATTGTGTTGGCGATATCAGGCGATCGCACTGAGGGCTCGGTTTTGGTCAACTAATTGAAAAAGTTTTTGTCGCGACGCGGCTGGGCTCCACGGGCGATGAGGGGACACGCGCGTTTGATTATGTGAACCAACCTTTATTCACATAAAGGTATAAAATTATCTTGTACGTTACTTGTAATCCTTGCTTGTTTAATTAACATTTCATTTTAATATGCAATGCTGTGACTGTTAATTTACAAGCAATGTAATTGGTTAACATAGAAGAAACATAGAAGCGAGAGGAAAAAAAACGACAGACGAGCATACAGTCCGCATGCTGGTTGTTAATAGAGATCCGTGATACATGACAACTCATTCAGAATGGAAAACATTGGCACACCCCGGGATGCGATGCCTACCTATCTTGGAGATTTAGCAATGAATTTGGAAAAAGGATTCGGTTAGAAGAATATGCACTGGCATATCTCACTCATACCAAAACACGTAAGTACATTGGTATAATAGTATAAAGGACATTTATCTATTTAAACGGGTCTTAACGTTTAACTTTTTATTTTTAGTTTACTCTACGTTTCGGTTGGGTAGCTTCTACCATGGTCACGAGCTGACTGAAAAGGCACCCGCTTATATGAATCGGCACTATTAATCGATAAGATGGGTACAAATCGTCTTCGACAAGGATTCCAGTGATTAATAGATTTACTAAAATAATCCTCGCGATTTTTCGTCTGACGCTACTTCTGATATTGAGAGTTGTGTGCCGCAACTTTCCGGAATATGAAGATCAAATGCGGGTAGTTGATGAAACTGCCCGCAACTCTCGACCTGGACTACCCGCCTCTGAAGTCAGCTCGTGACTATGGTTGGTGCAACCCAATCGAAACGTAGTGAAATAAAAAAAAAAGGTTAAACATTCGCGTTAAGGCCCGTTTAATATGTGTCAAAAATACATCGAATTAACTGTTGTAAGCGATTTGAGCAAATATTCACAAAACACAGATTATCGCCATTCAATTCATTTCGTTTAAATTTTATTTAAAATGCGCTCTGTGTTAATTGATCCGCGGTATATTGACTCGAGATAATTCACCGATATTTTTCCGTTATTTTCCGGATACATTCCCGACATTTCCATATCGCGCTGTCCGAATGCAATGTGACCATTCAAGTGTTAATTGAATCCCTTCGGCGAGTTACGGTCAGTTGGTTTTACATTTCTGTTTCCTCTTTTATTAATATTTGTACGGTTTTTGCTATGACCTTTATCTTGGTCTATTTGACGTTATAATTTGCGTATAAAGGCTCTATTTATTTGGCACATTACAACGTATTGCAGTACAACGAGCGAGCTTACTGCTACATGGCATTGTCTTCCGGCAAACCTTCAGGAGAGGATGGCTAATAATAAAGGCTCTGTCACACAGAACTAGCTACAAAACACAGAATGGGTAAAACGGGCGTTATATGTATGAAAAACCTCAACTGTGACGGTTTAAAACGGAGTTCAGCGCCATACATTGCGACATTTTGAATCGATATACCATCTCATCAAACAGAAATTATTGAATCGTCCATTCTTATTATTATCCCATTCAATCCCATCTAGTTAATAGGATGAAAAGACGTGCTAAAATTCGTTATTTTCGACTCACTTTGACATGTATGCCAACCCAATCATTCGGGAGTTGTGTTGTATAGATTATATACATATAATACATAGTATGTTCTTATAATAATCCACACATAAATAGATACATTCATACATACGTAAACTGGCAAATGCATAACTTCCTTTTTGCCTTCGCCGAAATCGGATATTAAAAAAGTGAAAGAATTAAATTAGTAAGAAAAAAATACTGAATGGACAGCAAATTTACGTGTCATGTTCAGGTTCTCCGTTGAGAGCAAAAATAAGACTTGAACTGCATCGACTGCTAACGACATTCTTAGTAATTCTAGATTATTTACTTCAGTTAATCAAAAATCAATTGTTTTATAGAACACGATTTGCTGCCCATTTAGTATTTAAGTATACAAGCTAATAGAAAAATAGGGGACCATCGCTATTAGTCAAGTGCAGTGGACAGCACGCCAAGACAAATTTCGCCATTCCCAACATCCTCATCACTCACTCCTCACTCCACAAACACACATGCCTCTCTGCCTCACTCCCATTGGCTCTAATGAGTAAATTGTTGTTGCCAAGAATTTAATATACTGCCCTCATGGACTGCGATGTTTTGCCACAAAAATAAGTTTCGTTGCGCAAGAATCTGTATCCGTATTTAGTATTCTTCGTGTAACTTTCTTCGGGAAGAGTCTGGATATTCGTACTTACTGACTATGAAAGACAATTTTTATTTATTTATTCTTTTTTGTATACACACATTCACACGTATAATAAGGTCTAACTGTAAACTATTATTTACGAGCATAAGCCCATCAGAGTGATGATGGTGTTAGTAGAGTGTATAATAACACCTTATACCTACAGCAATTCAAATAGGATTAAGAAAATTATGTAATACGGACAAGCCTATCTCCGTAGGATATTCCCTTTGTTGAATTATTTAAGTTATTTCAACGGAATTTTGCATTTTACAAAAAAGTCGGTTTGTTTGTTCATTACCTAGTAAATCTGCAACAATACAACAGATGGTAGGGAGGGGTGGAGGGGAGGGCGCAGATAAGGGAAGAGTGCACTCTGCATTCCCGCAGCCGCGCTGGTGCACTCGACTGGCCACGTTACCCCTCTTTCACAAAAGACTTGAAATGTACTGCATCTCCTACTTATCGTATATCCCTAATGTACGTACGTGTTTCGGTAGTGAGTGAGATATGTCAGAGCCCATTCCTATTCTATCGTATCCCTCCCATTTTCCCAACTCTTTCTCTCAATCCATTCCTTAATCTGCAAAGGTAGGCAGCGCATCCGGGGGCGTGCCAACGTTTGTCATTCTCCTCTGATGTTGGCATGTATCGCGGATGTCTATGGACGACAGTATCCACTTACCATCAAGTGGTCTGTATGCTCGTCTGCCGCCTTTTTTCTATAAATAAAAAATTGCACTCGACTGGCCACGTTACCCCTCTTTCACAAAAGACTTGAAATGTACTGCATCTCCTACTTATCGTATATCCCTAATGTACGTACGTGTTTCGGTAGTGAGTGAGATATGTCAGAGCCCATTCCTATTCTATCGTATCCCTCCCATTTTCCCAACTCTTTCTCTCAATCCATTCCTTAATCTGCAAAGGTAGGCAGCGCATCCGGGGGCGTGCCAACGTTTGTCATTCTCCTCTGATGTTGGCATGTATCGCGGATGTCTATGGACGACAGTATCCACTTACCATCAAGTGGTCTGTATGCTCGTCTGCCGCCTTTTTTCTATAAATAAAAAATTGCCTACTAAATTTGTACGTGGCAGTTGTTGGACAATAACACATAGGGATATTTTTCATCCAATTTCACACGAGTGTAACGGAACACAATCTAGTGTTGGTGTCTCACATAAACCAACCTATCGGTGCTTAAATCTGTAAGGGTAATTAACTCTTTTTCGGACATGTCACATTTCATTTTGACTGATATGGACATGTGTTACAAATATTCACTTTCCTATAATTAGACACTTAACGTTAGACTGTCATATAATATCGTGTTTATTAATACATTACCATGAGATCACACCATAAATCCGAATAATATTCATTACATTAACGTGTCTAACTGTATAAACCAATGTATACTCGTACAGCACGCGTCGCGTGTACAAGAACAAATGAATCGCACAGACGTGCCGCCAGCCATCAGCTGCCGATCTGATGTCCTGGCCGTGTGGTGCAAGTTACTAGCGGCAAGCTGCATTTTTAATGGTATTAATTTTAGGTACTGGCAGGTATTAAGTAATTTATGTTAATAATATAAAGTACAGGGAAAGTTACCACTTCTAATAATTTTAAACAGTTGACTGCAATTATCTTGCCAATTATTATAGCTTCGTAATAGTTTTAAAGCAGTTATTGTTACATTAATAACGTGTATTTAATTGGTTATCAAAAACAGAATTTACAAATCAATTGGTGGTTTTTACAATAAGGTATAGAATAGGGAGAATAATGCGATCGAATTCCATTATACTCACAATTCCCCGCTCCCTTTCATTTCATCCCCATGGGAAGTGTGATGGGAATAAGAGAATTTCTCACTACGTTTATTTTATTATGTTATACACACTGTATATTCCCGGTCCTTAACAACCTCTCCATATGTTTCTTTAATAAAATCCTTAACAACTTTATTTCCCATCATTTCTTACTTTAGTTATTTTTTATATGAGATAGTATTTACCAACCACCAGGTGGATTGCTAGACCGCTATGATTTTTTATTTTCTTAATATAAACACGTTTTATTGCTAGTTTACTATAAAAAAAAAGTACACTGGATCGTTGTGTTGCGCCGGAGTTTGTTTTGTTTCAAGGTGAAGGATTCATTGTACTATCAGATTTTTTGCCTACCGATTTGCAAGTACCGATTTTCATCTAAAGTCTGAAGCCTGTATAATATAAAGTAAGTAAAACATAAGCAGCCTGGCCGCTGGACCGGTTGCAACGGCCAAAAACGTTGGAAAAAGTTATTGAAAATTGGACCTCCAGATTGGATTACGTCCGAGCCAGCCGTGGCGGTCATATGCCAGAAATCATATTTAAATTATAATGCCAAAAGATTATCTTTTGAATAAAGTCAATTTCATGTCAATTTTAAAAATTCATCCTTGTTTTATTCCATTTCAAAGTTCTATACCTCTAAAAAAAACATCCTTTACTATACAAACGCAAATAAAAAGAAAATTTTCGTTTATAACTTCCTTTTTTTTGTAAGTTGCAAGCAAAATTCCCATGTGTAATGTTTATAATTTAATAAAATAAAAAAGTATCACCACAAACTTGTCTTGTCTTGTCGTAAAGCCCTTATCAAACACTATACAAAAAATACAACTGAACCGCACTTGAAAGGGTCTGTGTGTCGTAAAATAGATGTTTTATTGGCTTCCTCGTTGACGTGCATCTCAAGGTCAAGTGTCTCAGCAATCCACCACTCACCAGGAAACTCTCCTTATCCTTAAAGAAAGGCAGGTAGCGTATCCAGGGGCGTGCCAACGTTTGTCATTCTGCACTGATGTTGGCATGTATCACGATTGTCTATGGACGACAGTATCCACTTACCATCAAGTGGTCTGTATGCTCGTCTGCCGCCTTTTTTCTATAATAAAATACTACGACATAAAGGGAACATCGTGTATGATGGCGACATCATAGAGCGAGTAGAGAGACAAGCTGATGGTACGGTATATCCATAGTTTTAATTTCTATTGACAAACGCTGCATCCCATGCCTTGGGCCACACATGTTTGTGGTGAATAGCAGTTTGCCGTGTGAGAACGCCACCCGTTCGATCGCACAGCGCCGCGACCAACAAGTTGCATTCGGATACAAAGCTCAACGTTCATTCACACCTGCTCGCTAATTTCTTATTGGATCTGCATCTCGGTGTAGCAATCGCAAGAGTAATTCGAAGAAAGAGTGTATACATATTCCAGACATAGATATAATACTATTTATTTAAACTTTTCCTCTTATAAAATATACAGAAGGCGGACTATTAAGTCCGCCTTCTACTAGACATTAGTTTAGTGGAATTCTTTGTCAGTCAACCTTTGGTTAAACAGAAATGCATGAGGGTGGTGCAAAGCAAAGTCCAAATTAACACAAAATAAGCAACAGGCGATTAATGTTGAAGCGCTGAGTGAGCACTAATGAACTTTTTACACTCGAGCGTTATGCATTGAAGTTTAAATATATAGTATAAATAAAATAGGCTATTGCTTGAACATTTGTTTATTACGCCTGTCACCAATGAATCCAGAGCCAAACTCGATTAATTATCCAGCAGCGACGGATGAGTCGTCGCCTGTCGTCGTCCCGAGTATATCTACTGAAAAGTTACCGACAAGACACTATTGTATCATTTCTCGGAAATTCGCGGACGATTTAAAATTATCCACTTTCATTGTCTCCTTCATTTGTTCCTCAATGGGTTAATTAGGTAGTTTAATTTCTCTCCATATCTTTTTTAATTTTTATATATATTATCGTATTGATAATACATTCTAAAGAATACTAAAGACTTCTACGGAGTGCAGTAAGCAACGTCTCCAGTGATCAAACAATAGATAACAAGTTATTTGGAATTTTCGTTTCCGACTCACTTATCAACTGCAAGCCTCGACTAATTGAGTAATGGGAAAAAGAACGCAAAATTTTTCCCGATGGCATAACTAGTTGAGCCTTGCAGTTGGTCCGTGGGTCAGAAATGGAAATTTTGAAAAACGGAGATATCGTAAAGAATTAATGTTGATGATAAAAAAAGAGAAAGAGTGATTAATTTAGCAGCGTAGAGGACATTCAATGCATATATTATAAGAGCATTGTTACACTATGCTTATTAGAATATACAATAATGTTTTTGTTGTATTGTTGGATTTAAGTCATTATATTATTGGAAAATTTGAAATAACCAATTGGAAATAATTAATTTCGACTTGAGTATTTATCTAACTAAGATAGACGTCTCCATTTAATATGTCGCCCAATTTTACGATTGTAATAAGCGACCTACGATCAGATGCATTGACTTCTTCTCTGTGATGAAATAATGTTGCTTTACCTTGGCGTCATGTATTGTATAAGTTTGTGAGTTACAGCCTTTTGTTAGAAGGTTAAAGTAGGTACCTACTGTGTTTGTGTCATCCCTATTGTGCGTCGAGACAAGCTCCGTTCTTGCCAAGTCTAGATCTTAAAGTTATCCACTCTAGTACCTAAATAACCGTTCACTCTTACGGCACATTTACTTCAAAGTCGCTACAATGTCTCAGTTCCGCTTCCATTCGTATATTACGGAGTTTATTGTTTGCCACAAATCCGCAACAATATGAGAAACGAAACTATAAAGAATTGTCGCACTGTTTAATATCGGCTTATTGTTCCATATCTCAGTTTTATTGCTACCCGCAATACTCTGCCGATGACTACAGCTTTTTCTACAACCATTAATTTCTTCGTGGAAGCCGAACAAAACACCAAATAAATTGTCTCCAACTAGCGCTTTGCCTCGTTCCTCTATTGCGGCTGCACCGTCTTTCCTTTTTTGCTCCCCATACATCTCGGCTTAACTGGGCTTGGTGGAATTTATAAGGCGCATTTAAACGCCAGTGTACTTTGGACGTTTTAAAACTGTTTTTTGCTGTGATTCAAGTTCATGCTTTAGTGGTTGTGACAAATAGCCGCGGAGTCCAATTAACGATTCGGAACGATGCGTGCTGGTATCTACGCGACAATTACTAATCTGTATTATTATATAGCAGTTTGTCTTGCTGGGATTACTGTCCCGCGGGCTTCTTAGCTATTTCCTTTTGCTTCTATTTTGTCTCCGTGTGTAGGATAGAGAAAACATAGAGGAAAATAAGTTGTCACTAAATGCTCATTAAAAAACTTAAACAATCGAAATGTTGTGTATAGTTGGAACCTTTTAATTTATTTTGCCATTAAATAGGTGTTGCAACGATAGGATTTTTTCATCTTGATTTCTTCAATTAATAGATCAATCACTAATGGCATTCCAAAGTATTACAAGATCATTTAGAACATCTTAAGTTGTATAATTGTAACTTAAAATAATAATAACAGTTTACATAAAGAAAGTAATTACGGCATGAAGAAAAATGAAAAACAGGTATTGATCAAGATTTGATCTAATAAAGAGATTATAATTATTTTTTTTTGCTTTGAACTGTGAATCCTGGAACCTTTTTCTAAAAGAAACAAAAGAAGAGGACAATACAAAATAATACTAAGTATTATTTCACAGTGATATTTAATTTTGACTAGATAACGATTCTTATTTATAAGATATGTACGAACTAATTAATTTTATAAACAGAATTTCTATTTAATAATACGATAAATCTTCAAACATTGCTATGAAACTGAACAGACAATAGGCTTCGGAGGCGGGCAAAACGCCGCAGGCTTGTTAAAATTATAAACGCAAACAGCTGGGCGGGCCAAAGCACAATTGTATATTTTTTAGATGCTCGAGAGCAAATAGTAAACGCAGTGTAAGAGGACTCCGACTTGGCCGCACTCCAAGTTGCAATCCTGAAAGAAAAAGCAATTTATTTCTAAATCTACTACAAACGAAATTGAACATTGTTAATATGATATTAAAGTTGATAATGAAAGAAAAGATTAAATCAGATTTGTATTTATAACTCCCGACGCGACATTAATTATTATACGGCTAGTTGATCCAATATTAATTAATTGTGGAGTTCCCATAAACGTGAAATATGATGCACAAAGTTTGCTCGATTCCTAAATCCAGCTGACAGCTGTTTGTAAATATGTCAGAACTGAAGGACAGTTAACACGAGGGATTATACGATACACATATCATTAGTTGAATATATGGAAGCCAATATAGCCCGTATCACGGTTATTGAAGGACCACGTGTAATGAGCAGAGTTCTGAAACCGGCAACCATGTTGTTGACTCACTCTTATTAAATGTCGGCAGTAAAAATATCATTTCATATTTGATTCAGACAGTTCTATTATAAACGACGGATCCGTAATGACAGATTTATTGTTGATTCTGTAATAACTCTAGTTATTATTTATTTATGAAATAAATAAAAAGTAAGAAAGGAAAACATGTTCAACTGCAAGTTTATCTCATGCGGAGATTTCTTCCAGCAAACCTGGGAAAGTGAAATATAGGTCCAGACAGAAAAGCAGGCGTAGTGCGTACGGAAAATTTGTATGTAGGTATAATAGTACAATCGTAAATATAGATATAAAATATATTCATATTATAGTATATATATTTATTACATATTATTTTAAGAAATTGACAAATAGTGCTCTTTTAATAGATTAAAAATAGTAAAAGAAGAATTATCTGGTGTGTTGTGAGGGAGAGCATCCATAAGTGTTCGGCTTGGACTGAATATGAATCCGCGCAGCTGCGAGTATTGTGAGAAGGGGCCTTTAACAGGGAGAAGGTTGGGGTTCTAATGAGTCTAGATCTTGGAAAAATATACGAAAACCGATCACGCAAGTAAGAAGGAGAAGAGGTATTATTTTAAGAACATTATAGAGGAACGTAAGGATGTGACAATTATGGCGAGAACGAATAGGTAACCACAGATGCTTCTATATAAACTCAGAAATGTGGTCAAACTTGCGTGAAATAAAACTAAAATTAATATTGAAGTTTTGGAGACGCTCAAGTCTATTCAGAAGTTCTTCAGTGGCATCTAGAAAGCATACAGTCGGCATAATCGATAATTGGAAGAAGGAGAGTTTGAGCAAGATTAGTCTTAGTTTCAAGGAGAAAGTTTTGAAGGCGTTTCAGAGAGTAGATAGAATAATGAAGCTTCTTGCTGATCTCACGTGACAACCTCATCACAGATTATTATCAAATATAACACCCAAATTCTTGACGGAGTCCTTAGTTAGTTATTTCTTATGTTTGTATTAGATAGCACAAACGGATACTGCTGAGATATTGTGAAAATCCAAACATTTAAAGACAATACATTTAAAGTTACATTTATTAATATTGGACCTTTTTGTTGTACTTATACTTATATCAGCCTATAACGTATATGTGTCAGAGGGAGAGTGAACGCTGCAATCCAACAGCCGCTGGGCGTGCTCGACTGGCCATGTTACCCCTCTCTCACAGAAGACTACCTTGAAATGTAGTGCATTTCCCACTTTATAGTGAGTTTCGGTAGTGAGTGAGATGTACCAGAGCCCATTCCCATCCTATGCCGGACCTTTAACTTGACTTTTAAGGAAAAAGTCCCATAGACCCGTTGTGAGGCCTTCTAATCTTTCAGTATTCTCGTTTTGTTTCTCCAGAGACAACAATATTAATCTTAATACGAGTAATTTTATAAGTTTGGATATCTTCCGAGTATCTTCCAATTTTTTGGAACTGATTTTTCGAAGGTCTTTGTATAATACTTTATTCAAATACCCTCAATAAGCCAGCTTGTTTGTTTTCTGTGCGTAATGGAATAAATTTCTCTCAGGAATACACAAATTTTGTATTTTTGTATCCATTATATTAGAGTTGACGCGTAATTGCCTGCCGAAAGCTGGAAATATTTAACAGTTTTATGAAAATACATATTTAACGAACCGAATTACAATTTATTGATAGCCAATATTTAGTGATAAAATTGATAGCCAAATTATCATTTCGGTTAACAGACTGGTACATTAATGTAGTCTTGGGCAAATCTATCGTAGTGTTCTCGTCATTACTTTACAACGTTAGGAGTTTTCGTGAACGAAAACAGTCAGTCCTCACTTCAGTTTATTTATATGTAATAAGATAAAAAAACTTTTTTTTTGTTCAGGCAAAGTTGAGTACCATGTGAAAACAAGCAAGATATTAACAAACATAAGCGGTATTCATACAGAAGGTTTCACTGGATTGCAGTAGGTACGTCCTTAAGCATCAAAAAATAGATAACAGAGTGAGTCAGAGCAGGCGTTTGACGCTTGTGGCGGATATGAATTTAGATTTATATTAACGGCCAGTAAGGGTTCTTAGGGATTTAATAGCAAGAAGTTCGGTAAAGGTCAATACTCGAAAGCTTATTGTTACAACTTGTCAAAAGGAAGCATATGTATTTTGTATGTGAAAGCGTAGTGTATTCAACAGTAAATTAATTAATATTTCAAAATATATTTTTTTACTTAGTGATCTCCATCCTTTTACAAGTTCATATACTTGTTTTTTCATGCCAGAAGCCATAAATATATATTTTATAGAACATACTTCCCTTTATAAAAACACATAAACCTCCTTTAAGTTAACTGGTCAACTTAGCCTCAGGTACTTGCATATCTTCAAAGGACCCTCGTCTCTCGACGACAGCCCAAACTCCCGACGTTTCGCGAACTTAACCCTTTGCACAGTTTATAATAGAATTAATCTTTAAAGTGCCTCTTCGGAATCGGCTGACACTTGGAAAAGTAAAAACGAGATCATGCAAATATTTTGATACAGGTAATGTACATTTGTCTTCCGCATAAAACATTTTTTAGCGTTTTATTGTTGCACGTTTGATTTTAATCAGACAACGAACATATACCAACAGGTCAAGCTATAATTATTTATAGCCCTATATTTAAAGAGGTACCAAAAAATACTAAATGAGTTGCTGCCCGTGATCAATAAAACAAACTATTTTCTAACAACTGAAATAAACACTATTTAATTATTAAAAATGTCATCAGAGAATAAACCAAACCCACTTTTAAATTAGTTGCGTATCAAATATTTCTCTTTATATATTAGCTTTATATATCGTGTGGACATCAATATATGTTGAGGGGGAGAGTGCACGCTGCAATCCAACAGCCGCTGGGCGCGCTCAACTGGCCACGTTACCCCTCTCTCACAGAAGACTAACTTGAAATGTACTGCATTTCCCATTTTATCGTATTTCCCTAATGTACGTACGTGTTTCGGTAGTAAGTGAGATGTGCCAGAGCCCATTCCCATCCCATCCTACCCCTCCCCATTTTCTCAACCCTTTCTCCAAATCCATTCCTATATCTCCAAAGGTAGGCAGCGCATCCGGAGGGCATGCCAACGTTTCTCATTTTGGACTAATGTTGGCATGTATCGCGGATGTCTATGGGCGACAGCATCCACTTACCATCAGGTGGACTGTATGCTCGTCTGCCGCCTTCGTACATAAAAAAAAACCTATATGTTTATACTTGTATATCCATGTTGCGACATGCTCATTAAAAATCGTCAGTTTAAGAAGAAGTTATTGATACTGTAAGACTATTATTATTACCTACTTAATGCTCGCACAGTAAATACTAACTTCACATTTTATCTGGTAACTCATTTGTGCCACAACATAAATCGAACTTAACATTGAAAATCTGAAAGTTGAATGATTCTATTTATCCAATGAAATGTTTAAAAAAATATTAATTAAATTGAATAAATAACGACCCTTTGTTCAGAGATAACATTACAAATATGTGTTTTAATGTAGGTACTTAATGTTTGTTGTAATGTACCCACATTGACACTATAATTTCTGTTTTGACTCTGTAAATTTTAAATCTTTGTTATTAAATCTCAGTTATGGATTAAACGCACAATTAAAGGTGATCAACATTTGTACGCGATATTTTTTTAGATAACTAATAATAACAAATATGAGACTTGCAAATAACATGTACTTTGTGAAGTAGACACGGAAGTTGACTCAGCTATTATGAGAAACTAAAAAGAAATACTAGAAAGTAGAAAATATCTCTATTATTTCGTAGTTTTAGTATAAAAATAAGTATTTTTTTTTTGTGGAAACATGATGGCGGACGAGTATACAGTCCACCACGTGGTAAATGGATACTGTCAGCCCATAGACATTCGCAATACCTGACAACATCAGTCCAGAATAATAAGTGTTGGCACGTCTTCGGGTGCGTCTGTCTACCTTTGGAGATTTAGAATATAGACTAGAATGTTGGAGAAAGGATTAGGAAAATAGGGAGGAATATGATAGGAATAAGAAAGAATAAGATGTAATGAAAATAGACTGGCATATCTCACACCTTAACAAAACACGTAAGTACATTCGGGGAATATGATAAGGTGGGAAATATAGTACATTTTAGGAGAAGCTTCTTTGAGAGAGAGATAACTTGGTTAGTTGACTGTATCCCCTTCTTAAATAATACGCTTTCTTTTCGTTACAATGTAACCTTTATACAATACAGGGTATCTTTCTATCCAACCGACTACAATTTCCTCAGGAGACTCTACCCAGTCCGTATGGCAGTAGTCACATGTCCGTTACTAAAACTTTCTGAGCGAACTTATTGCCGAGCGACGTGCCACTTCAACTGGAGCAGGAACTTGAATTTGCAGAGCCATTTCAAAATTTAAATGTAATGTAACTCTAGTTAAATATAGTTAGACGTTTCACGTACTCCGTACTCGTGCTACGGCTTCAATTCAACATATGAAGTAGTTGAAACTGTATATCAAAGTTTATACTCGGTATGAATAGATTAAATAAGTAAATTTTAAGGTATTGCAGTTTTGTTCACAATTTTTTTATGTTTTATGTGTTGTTTAAAACTAGTTTTTAAGATTTTTGTAATGTTTCAGAGTACCGTTTATGGTTTCTTGTGATTGATAATTATGTAAGTTAGCTAATTAAGGTCTTTTAGATACAGAAATATAATTTCCTTAAGATATTTTTGTTGATAAATAAATATATAAAACTATTTTTTGTCCATTATCGTTTTGATAAATCTTTATCATTGAATTCAATTGGATGATTTTATTTGTTGATATCTCTCATCAATACGGTAGTTTGCGATACCTGAAATTGATATGTTCACACCTACACAAGTACTCAAATTTTAAACCCCGTATATAACTCAGTCCTTTTTCAAGATGTTTTGAAGATGATTGATTTCTTGCATCGAATATGAGTCAAATATCCTTTTGTATGTGGAATTTAAACTTTACTACTTATCATATTTAAATTATTTTTTAGCACTAAAAACAGAATGTGACGAAGCCACGCAGTAGCACCATCTTTTTTTAGGGATTGTAAAAGAGATACAAAATATTAAATACGTACTTTAGAGTATAGATCATTATTCGTGTATTTAATTTAATTTAAATTCCTATCTAATATTAATTATGCGTACTGTTTGTTTGTACCCGCCACAGCATCCGCGCTCGCCGTAAATAAAGGGCGTACGTAATAACGTCAAGTGCAATTATCTACGGAACCGAGTCTCACTTCCCACTTCCAGTTTGATGTTGCTAAAATATCGATGACTGAGATATCGATAGATCATATCTACCACTCTTGAGTTATACGAGCATATTAAATAGAGTAAGATGATAATAATGGTTTTGAATATTATTACTATCGACAATCTTACGCCGTTGTACCGAAGTTATTATTAACCAATGAATAAGAAAATTTCTTGAAGTGAATATAACTATTCATAATAACACTAAATTGAAGCCAAAACATTGAACCAAACATTTGTAAACTGATAGCCTTTCAACTTCTAAGTTGACAGCTTCCTTTTTTTAGTTAGTTTTTTTTTATTAGTTTCCTTTTTTAGTTAAACATGAATAATGATGTCATCTACGTTAGCTTAGTGCAGATATAATATAACAATTTGAGAAATATTGCACTTATTTTTAGACGATTTTCAATTTTTATGGTAAAAGATGAAGTCAAAAGTAAATAAGTAAGAAACGTGAAATGAACTGAACCCAAAATGTAACCATAGATCCAAGTTACTTGAAACTTGATATAGTTCTTTTTTCTCACGAAGGCCGGTTTTTTCGCGTGGTAGTCGTTGTGTTCGTACATGTACCTTGTTTTAGTGTGAAATGACTTGAGAATTCTCAGTTGAGTTCCCGACGCAGCAGTGCACACTAAAACAATGTACATGTTCGATCACAACCACCACTAAGCATAACCCGACTTCGTGACATGAAAAAACTATGAGATTAACCGATACCACCTGATCTAAATAATATGTCGATAAACTAATATGTCTAATAATGTTATCGATAAACATATCTTACATCACTATTCCAAAGTAAGGGAGGGCATTGTTTCGAACAGTTTAAGAAAATGTAAATGTATGCTAATTTGGTCGCAGATCTGTTTGTATCGCGACAAAATGGTCGCAGTCCCCCACGACAGTTATCTTGACGCTATTTTGGGAGCAACAATGATATCTATCTGGGTATCGCTAGATAAAGCTGTTTCACCGACTGAATCATCGACATCTTGAATTGCTTTCGATAACATTAGTTAATAAGATATTTCTGCTGCACGACCAGACTAAGTTCTATTTGGGATTTACTTTTGCATTATAGTCATATTTTTGCTTCCTTTATTTTGGTAGACCTTAGACCAGTGTGCAATTTTAGAATCTATCAAATAATAAACACTTGTTTCTTATTAAATCAAGTTATAGGAAGACATGAAAATATGGATATCTACTTTTGGTCACGCTGTATAGAAAACTGTATGCCGTATAGAATAACGACGACTTGAAGAAGTTCGCCGGTGCTGGTTGGATGAGAAGAACCGACGATCGTGTATGGTGACGAGTTTTAGGAGAGGTCTATACCCAGCAGTGGAGGGGCATATGCTGATGGTATGGTGTTTGGAGTCAGGGCTCGTAACAATTTGTAAAAAGTATGTTTAATACAAATGAATGAGGTCAAGTCCGGCTAGTTTGGTTCCTTTCTGTATGATAGTTCCTTCCAATAGTTTTTCAATAGATATTTTGTGAGGAGCATTAATATTTACCTATTTCAGACACATATCTAGCATCCCGTTACAAGTAAGGATATTTGCTTTATTCACGGCGTTACTATCTTTTAAGATTTCACACTAGATTCACACCTACTAGGTTTTAACGGATTTATGGTCTTACCTCGGTAATAGTGATTTATCAAGCCTACGAAAGATACATTCTCAGACTACTAAACCGGTTAATAGTACTAAAGAAGGCGTACAGTTCAAAATTAGGAAACCGAGAAATGCGCCAGTTCTAACTCCATCGATACTTTAAATGAAACATGACTTATCTCCTTTAAAGCAATTTGTCAATGTAATAAATATGTCACAATATTATCGCCATAATTGTAATAATTGTTACGGAATTAATGGTTTTGTCAGGATTGTTTAAAATTATTTATGTAGCTGTGGGCAATAACTTGCTTAAAATTGAATTTAGTTTCAAATGAAATTCATGTTGTGTCACCTGTTGCTTTTGTGTTTTCAAAAAATTTGACCATTGCATTAAAGTTAATAAAAATATATTAACAACGTTAATAACAATTATAATAGTCAGGACTTGTATCTTTAGGATGCTATTTTGTTAATCTTATCTATTAATGGATAACATGTTATATCAATTCATTTTGATCTAGTTTATTGTCAATCAGACATGTGTTCTTCTATTTTGCAGCCTACCATACTATAAACCTATGTATCTCGATAGGCCTATTCTAAGACTCGCCTCCATATACGATCTTTTCTCATTCAGTCACTACTAGCGGACTTCTTCAAGTCGTCAGTCCACCTGGCCCCAGGGCGTCTCACTCTGCGCTTGCCGGTACGCGGCCTCTGTTGGTGAATTAATCTAGTTCAACGGTTATCGGTCCTGTGGCAAATTTGAGCCGCCCATTGCCACTTTAGCTTGCTACAGCCTACAGTGACAGCGATAACAATAGTAATATTATATTAAGCAACACAGGATTCATAGAAACTCCGTACCCAAGCAAATGAAAAATGCCAGCATCAAAAATGTCAAACTCTACCGCAATAACCTTCAGGACGATGACACTTAGGAGACCATTTACACGAGGACCGCCGAATAACATCCCAAAATTATAGAGCGTATACCTACCAACAGTTAAGTATACTTGTATATGATAAATGTCACGTCCCGACATTCAAAACCCGTTGACAAAATTGCACATAATCGCGGTCGCGGGAGCACTCGAGAAAGTGAACGAGAGGGTAAGGGAGGGCGCACAGTGTAGTCACGACACAAGTTAGACTTTTTGTCGGATCCTAAAAATGACTTACGAATATGAAGAAAGATAAGAGAGACTTTTCGTAAGACATAAATCGATTCATAATGAATGAAATACAGTTAAAATACCATCGACTGATGCGGAATAATTTTTGATCTTCTTATCTTGGTCTTCGTCGGATTTGACAAAATTAGAACAGAAAGTCTTTTGGTCTTTTAATCAATTAAAGCCGCTTATAAATTTAATGAAACGAAGATGATATATGTTGCACACTCGATGGGTTCGTTTTTGCTTTGTAGCCAAAATCATTGCTTAATTGGTTAAATTTTCTATATTTGGTACGAATATTTTCATCATGTTCAAAGATCATATTGTTTGATAGGTTTAAACATAGCTGTTTGGGTACGAATTTCAAATTGTAGCATGCGTACCTCGCCTCCCCTCTTCATAACCGCTGTACGACATAACTGTCTGGAGGCAAAAAGTTCGCAATGCGCATCCAGTGTAACGCGTCCCGAGGACCGGCGGAGGGGTTACAGGAGCGGGGGGATAATATTAAGATTCCTCACCGCCTGCCAACCCCCGGAACGCAATTTTTGCGTATACTTTATGCTAATGTTTACCGATACCGTATTAAGCCGCTTTCATTATGTGCGCTCGACTCCCAGATAAATTTGAATTGAATTTTCCCTGAAAACAATCTGTTTGGACAAATTGAGAAGTTCGAGGGCGTGCTGATTTGCATGAAATAATAATGCGTGCGCAGCGTTGTTCTGAACCACTAGCTGTGGGTAACTTGCTCCGAACGTAGGAGAACTTGGACTTGTAGCTATCTAACTCGTTTGCATATTCATTTCTCGTTGAAGATAAAATAAACGTTGGCATAGATATGAGGAGTTGACTTTATAATTACAGAGATTCCTATTTGTACCATAAACTTTTTTGTCTGAAGAAAGTTCCACTTATCGGACAAACTATAACTGTATCTACTCTTCTGATCAAAATGGAACCAAGTATCGGCTTTTAGTTTCCAAGGTATTCGAAGTTGGCTAAAGTAAATTCAATAGATGATGAAATTTTCCGATTTTATTAAATTATTAATCTACTAGTTGTGACTATGACTTGCGTGGAGTTTATATAATGAGTCTCGAGGGATATTTGTAACGGATCAAGATAAAACTACAATGTAAATTTGATACATTTTTTTATATTGTAAATGGTCTGACTACGCTTCTAGTTTCATAATTTTACCTCGATTTCATTGATGATAATAATCTCCAATGATGGCTCTTTCCTAATCGAAGGCCCGCTGAATTTTACATTACATCTTCTCATTTCTTCAAATATTCTTTCAATAAATGAGTAATTCATATTATAATTCATTTTATTTTCTTAAACACGAATGTTAGTGAAAAACTAAACAATATGAATAGGATTCAGATCCCTCTAAATAAATCAGTTCGCCAAGATGATGCACGAAAAAATGGCACATCTAAAAAAGTACTTACGTATTTGAGATTCAACAATTCAGCCCGTCCATAATAAATACTCAAAGTGCTAAAGAACATCAAAAATTGTTTCTACATACTCAAATAAACAGCTTAATTCTTTGAAGCCTTTGCCCGTCAATTTATGTATCATTGCATCCACTTCACTCGCTTCATTATCATAACATTTTCATACATCTCTCAGAGCTAATGTATTCATAACACAAAACTGCATCGCATTTAAATGGTACTTGCGGAGTAATAAACATAATGGTTTATCCCTATTCTGCAGGATAAGCCGACGAGGAAATACAATCAACGGATTAGAAAGTTTTTCGCTACGATTTATATGTATTATGGAGAATATATGCCAGGAACAGATATTTCTTCCCCTCTTTATCCTTATATAAAGTTTAGTACCTATTATACATATTTTCTAGCTGAAATATTGTTACAATGCGATTACATTTATATTGTTTAACAGTATATAGGTATTGTTTAATCCGCTGACACCAGGATACGTTAAAAAAAACTATATTTCTTCACATCCTTTTAATATTCGATCTGGATATTATCGGCTTATAATTCCTGATCATTCTTCTACTTTCTATTCATGATCCTTTACTGTCCTTTGACAATCCTTTGTCCTTTGGCTGGCTTATGGAATGGATATCTTTACCTTTAAGACTTGTGAAAGATCACCATCTCGCAGATTAATAGTTCTCTTACGTCCAATACCTTTTCTTTTATATTTCTTTTCTATTTTCTTAGCTCTATACTTTAAAGTTTAAACTATAAAGTCACCTTATAAAACATTTCATTTCTTTCCATAAGTCTGTTCCTGATTCCCTTTTATTGAAATGACCAGAACCGGGTCGCTGAAACACAAATAAAAGTTCATGCATTTTCTTTCACGACTTCAATAAAGATATTCAGTACTACTTTCAAAGACAGTTTCCGTTTGAAATTTCCTCGTTGAACTGTAACAGTGGCCGTAACGAGTTCCGTGGGAAACGATACATACAGGGTAAGAGGTGGCTGTAAAATTTTTGAAATTATCTCGAGTGCCTCCTTTAGTAATTCTCATTTATGTAGTGTTTGAACTTCTAACCTACTGTATTAGGTTAAAGTTGAGAATGCAGTAACTTGTAAATTGATACAATGCAGGGTTGTCACATTCAGTGATACATATCTATTACTTAAGGCCAACCGAGCGTTCTCACGATTACAAACTTTTTGCGCTCGTTAAAGAGTTATTACGGTGATTTTTCGTTGATCTAACTGTTTTTTACTGTATTTACTTTACCGTATTACCTCAATGTACGTACAGTACAGGACACCTGCAACGCCACGGGGCTTGCGGGTGCGCGACCTTGCAGAATCCCGTTCACAGGTTTCTTGAAGAGCCCCGCATGGTAGCGTAATGGAAATACCACAGCTGACAGTTCATTCCGCAACTCTCAGGTTCGCGGTATAAAATGTCTTTTTGACCGCACTGTACGCAGCGACTCTATGTCAAGGAGCTGCAAAAAAGTTTGTATTTCTGTGAACTCCCGATTGTAGTATTCACTGTGTCATGAATTATACAATTTATATCAAATATGTCAATGTGTATTGAACGCTATGTTTAGCTGACTTTAGGATACTGTGTTTTAAATACAATTTTAGTTTCACACTATTGTGACAACCCTAACAAAGAGGGTGAGTGCGCAAGTTGCGCTAACAAAACGTAAGAAGTTGCTCGCTAATAGACAACGCGGCGGTTATTTGAAAACTTTTCCCAATCACTGAGCTGTCGCCGCCTCACCACGAAGCTTAACTTCAATTTTTTTTACACCATGAGGCTTCGTTCAGACGGCGATATTATTCCCGTATACCGTATACGAGATTTTATTGAATAAACCAGTGGCAGTGAGTATCGTATTAAGCTGTTCACACAGAGGCCATACGGTGAATTGCGGTAAAGGTGTGGACAGTTCTATACTCAATGTATGCGCCCCTTCTGTTCGGTAAGATTTTATCATGCAAAAGAAACGTACGGTGTATTGCTGTGCCAGTGTGAACCCAGCCTTATAAATCTAACTTCGCCAGCCAACTATCCTGCGAAATAGCATTGTGTTTCATTGTAAAGGTAATGTGATGATGAGGTGAACAATTATGCCTAATCAGTGGTCCTCATTCGAGTAATTTTTACACCCTCATCATCTCCGCTCCATGCAAAATCTTTTGCATAAAATTCCTGTACATTTTTCTTATTTTCACTCTAATTCTTTTACTGTGCACTAGGTCAGACTGTGGAACTTTCTGCCAGTATCCGTACGAAGTGCTCAATCGCTGGCCAACTTGAAAGCTAAGGTTAAGGATCACTTTCTTAAGCCTTATGTATTTAATTTACTGATTTCCGAGTCTCAGGTCTATCATTGTCATACGTACGAGTACATGTGAACGTTTCCATGCCCTTTAGGGTCTGGACAGCCGTCTACATTTTTCTCAAAGTCTAGACACTGAGTGCAAAGTTTGCAAAGATCGGCATAAAAATACACGTGCTTTATCAATATAACCATAGGAAATAATTTTTCCTGTGGTGTTGTGGTCTTTAACAGTCTTTAAATACAGGCTCTCTAACAGTCGAGAAACACAGGCTGATGGTTATTTAGAGGATATAAAGATAATTTTTTGGTGTCGTAAAACCGTGTATTCGATTGTGGGTACTTAGGTAAATGTGATACAATTTTGACCGGTTTATATCTACATACATAGGCACGTGCAAAATGTCCAGGGTTTGATCCCCGGTCGGACATTCATTTGTTTAAAAACAAATATTTGTTCGGGTCTGGGTGTGTATCTTTATGTGTATCTCTGGACCCACGACTCAGGGAATCCTAGTGTGGGCCATTGAGTGTGGCGTTATTTATTATTATCAGATAAGTATCTATTTTTAGAATTGATACACTACCTTGTTTGCCTGCCTACACTAAGCCAGGCAAACATGGTACTCCATTTGTCAAAAAATCTATTTCTACATGCTTGCAGCTATATATTTACAGTTAACCAATAACAAATAAAGCGTACTCGTTTATGTGTTTACCAATATCAGCCCTCCAGCTCCGACGTGTCGCGTCGTTAGGGTAACGCACCCATGTGGGGAGCTGAAACTTTTTTAAGCAACGCCTTGGCCCTTAAGGTAAAAGTGCGGAAAACTGGCGGCTAAACGAAATTATCGTCTTCGCGTGGGTGTGTGAATGGTATTTATTTGCAATCAGCGCGTGGTGAGGGGCGGGAAAGAGGTGGGAAGATTTTTAGGTTGTAAACACACTACTGCCAGCGTATATATGGGAATTTCAATGTTGAATTAGCGGGTTAGACACATTTGATTACTTGACCCAATTTTTTATAATGCAATGCAATACAAATGCAACACAGTACAATACCTACAAAGCAATACAATACAATGCAATGCAATAAATACCGGCCAATACAATGCGATCGATATCAATCACACGTACGGTTAGTGTTGTAAAAAGTATCGCTGAGCTCTCGACGCTCGACCGCTGAGTGAGCGCTATGAACCTTTAAGACTCGAGCGTTAAAAGCTAGTGAGCGTTATAGTTTAAATGTAAAGTTACAACTTATTGTAACTTCGTTTCATTCTGTACGTAATTTCATAAAGATAAAACCGATTATGTGCGCGGGGGGGGGGGGGGGGGGGGTGTATGTTTGGTAAATGTCGCAGACGGTCATCATTTACGCATAAATAAGTCATGCTCTTTCGTGAAACATGACGTGGGGTGCGTATATTTACGAGTTCCGTGTGATATTAAGCATGTGTTATCGTGATATCAAAACGAGGGTTTCTAGTAAGTGTGGAACCGAAATGACTGCACTGTTATTCTGACCGTTTTTGTGATTTTGCAAGATTAGCAAGTTAATAATAATAATTATATTACAAGGTAACAAATAATACCTGAGAAACGTAGGTGGCACGCTGCAATCCCACAGTCGCTGGGCACACTCGATTAGCCACGTTGAAATGTATTCAAGGTCCCACTATATCCTATTCACCAATGTAAGTACGTGTTTCTGTAGTGAGCGAGATATGCCAGAGCCTTCTTTAAAAAAGTGAAACCTTGTTAGCCTTCGTCCACCTTCGTCCCACCGTGCAGTATGGGGGTGTACGGTCGTCTAAGAAACGAATTCGTCTAAGAAGCGTTAACAGGTACAGTGAGTGAGATATGTCTGAGCCCATTCCTATCCTATCGTATCCCTCCCCATTTTCCCAACCCTTTCAATCCATTCCTTAATCTGCAAAGGTAGGCAGCGCATCCGGGGGCGTGCCAACGTTTCTCATTTTGGACTAATGTCGGCATGTATCGTAGATGTCTATGAGCGACAGTATCCACTTACCATCAGATGGACTGTATGCTCGTCTGCTGCCTTCGTACATAAAAAAAAACCTTTAAAAGAGTGGTCTCGCCAATCTGTACACTAATCAGGGCATATGGTAGCCGCTTTATTTATCCCTTAGTCGCCTTTTACGATTCTCACGGGAAGAGATGGAGTGGTGCTATTATACAGTTGGCCGACACCACACAGCCAATGTGGTGTCGATTGTCTCGATAGTTAGCAAATTTAAACTTCATTAAATGACGTGAGACAAAGAATCCCTTATTTAAAAGTACGTTATTTGTCATAATGTGCCTAACGGTTACTATTAAGTCACCAACGCACATGTTAATCCGGACTCCTATCTCTCCGACCAGTTAAAATCATGTAACATTTGATAGGTAATTCTGAAGCTTTCTCGCCTATGGTGAACATGTATAGCCGACGTTTACTCACATGTCTTACGCGTGTTGAATTATTAATGGTTTGCTGCTTAAAAGCGGAATTAAATATCAACTTAATTAAAGTAACACAAGAATGTTTTTATCGCGTTTCTCATAAATTAACGGCAACAGCATTATGAGACGAATTAATTCATACAGTGTCGTCCAACTTGTTGATATTCAGAGCGAGTGGTCGCGTTTACGCGCCATATTCCCACTTTTTTTTATTCAAATGCAAACTGGAAAAGTGCGAGTGTGCAACACTAATGGAAAACTAAATTGCGCATTGCAATCTTGCACGCTGGAGCCCCCGCCAAGACTTGCCGTACTACAGGACACTGCTGCAGGACCCTTTTCATGAAGCAACTGGGCGTGCTTTTGACCCCCCCGTAGAACTACACTGAATAAACACAAACGGCTTTAAATGATATCTCAAGGAGATGTAAACAATTTAAATTAAACTTCCAACCTTCAAACTATCAATTTTAAAAACACTATACGTACAATCACAATTTCGACCCTCATTTAATGATAATCAAAAATCTAAAGTACACTAGTGTATTGTAGATAGTACATTGGAAACAATATGGTACAATGGCGAAAATTTATAAATACTAGAAAAATATATTTTTTATATAATAGATAGATAGGCCACATGATGGTAATTGGTCACCGTTGCCCATGGATTTGTTTATTTACTCTTTTTGAACTATATTGTACAGAAGCGGCCTTAAGGCATTCCCTATCAGTCGATCGATGGTTAAAACTGAAAAATTATAAAGGGTACTGTAGAAATTAAACAGTCACAGAAGCCTACCTTGAAATGTACTGCATTTCCCACTTTACCATATTTCCCTAATGTACGTACGTGTTTCAGTAGGGAGTGAGATGCGCCAGAGCCCATTCCCATCCTATCCCTTCCCATTTTCCCAACACTTTCTCCAAATCCATTTCTATATCTCCAAAGGCATCTGGGGTCGTGCCAACATTTGTTATTCTGGACTAATGTTGGCATGTATCGCGGATGTCTATGGGTGACAGTATCCACTTACCATCAGGTGGACATACCATCGAGCATACAACTCGTCTGCCACCTTCGTACATAAAAAAGTGAGGTTAGTTCATCTGTATATCTAATCTACGAGTGTATATAAAAAATGGATGTTGGTATATCTGAGATTAATAGACTTCGACACCGTTTTTGACTGATCACCATGAAAGTTGGCACATATATGTGTTTTATCATGAAGATGGTTTTTATGCTATGCACTTTGATGTAACACGTCACTAGATGGTGCTGCAACACAGCAACTTCTATACCGTTCAACCGATCGCCATGAAAATTGGTATACATACGATAGGTATTTAAGCACACAGAATATTTTCGAGCTATCCACGACTTTGTTGTAACTCGTCACTAGATGGGGCTGCAGCACATCAACTTATATACCGTTCAACCGATCGCAAAAATCATATCGACGGCAAAACAGAATAATTTGTGATTTTATATACAGAGGAAAATAAACATACACAGGCAGGACAACGGCTGCCGGGTGCAGCTAGTAATATATAATACAATAATAAGTTTAGACGATTTACTTTCTCACGAGTGTATACCTTTGTAAATTGTCACGTTACTCTGAAATGCTATAAGCAAATTATCTATGCAAGGAGCCAGACGTGTACTCAGCTTATATAAATATTTTTCAAGATTGCACCTAGCCTACGTAATACCATAACATATTCACGCGATTTTTCCTAACACCCGCACTTACACCGTCGGCAAAGGTTGAGACACAGAAAAAGTATCGATACTTTTCGATATCGACTACTCTTTTTTTTATGTAAAAACGCAGCGGACAAACATACACTTCGTCTGATGGTAAGTGGATACTATCGCTTATAGACATCCGCGATATATGACAACTTTTTCATTTGATACCGATGCTTTGGTACTCGATACTTTTATTCATAATAATATGAGTACTATATGGCAGGTGTATTGAAATTTGAAAATAAAGGGATACCTACCCAAAAGTTTAGGAATACCAGTTGTCGACGTATTGCTCTCTATCAAAAAACTTAAAAAAAAATCTACCTACGATAGATAAGTCAGAAAGAGTGTTCAGATAAGTATCGAAACCCTTTTCATACCTTGGAAGTGGAAAATCATCAATACATTGAGGCGTCGATACTTTTCTTTTGATACTTTGATCTGTATGATTCTTTATTTTGCGATACTACTCATGAGTAAAGTATCGATACTTTTCATTTGTCCCTAGCCAAAGGTTTACGGCACCTGCTTACGTCGCACTTATAACTCGTCGTCGTCTTTATTACACATTCAATACAAAACATTTTCCCACAACTGCTTTTAATATAATGTCTGGAATAACTGCCAATTTTACATGCACACGATTTAATCTCTATTTGTATAGTCGTAAAGTTCATTTTTGTATATTTTTTGACAAATTAATGTTGCTACTTGACAATGTATTTGCCGTTCTTCCCGTCTGCATACATTTGCATTCGTATATTATATTGTAGTGCGGATTTCTACTTAATTTGGTAGATTTACTGCGCTGATACAGAGTTTAGAGCCCTTTGTTTCTTTAGAGGGAGGGGAGAAGAGAGTGCAACAACTAAATTAAGCGCTATTGAGACAATAACTGCGTAATACATGTTGTATTGGATTCACTTTGTATGGAAATTAGAAGTTAACTTTATTGTGTGTGATATAAACGGACATAGTCTAGAGGTAATCTGTACTTGAGTCACGTGAGGTCGTAAGGTCGAATTCCGGCCTGTACACAATGAATTTATATTTATAATAAATTAAAGAATACTACATAACGCTTACTCGATGACTCACACTAGGATGTGGGTCATCGAGAGGCATCATCACCTGCGCTAATCATTCGTGGTAGCGTATGTTAAGATTCTTTCAGTTATCACTGGGTCGGCGGTTCACCGCCTTCAGGAAGATATTGTGAGAGTGGTCTACCTTATCTACCTTGCAGCGACAAATGTGACCTATCCATCACAATGGCTTACTGGTTCTTTGAACTATGTCGGAGACTACAGTCCTTTCTAATTCCCTCGTTTCCGAACCTACCTATTGAAAAAACTCGGAGCCCAGCAAATTGAGCGACTTTGAACTAGTGGATCAGGCCTGTCAGAGTTCACGTTTCGGCTCCGTACGTCATACGTGGCAGGGCGTACTGATTAATAATCGTCTTCAAATATTATGGTACAGACAACGAGAATGATTTGCCCAAATATTGCCCAGCCTGCTCTGAAAGTTGTAGACGAAGTTGTATTTCTTGGAAAATAAATTCAGTTTCAGTTAAAAGACCGATAGACGCATCCAGCTGAACATATACCTATATATTGAGAAAGTTCTAAAAATAACCTTAAAAACATGAACTCCACGTACAATAACAAGCATTTTAAGCCTAAAAACATCGCTGGTTTGCAGACAGCCGCTCTCTAATATTAAGAAAATCTATCAAAGTAATAGATCCAGTATGTGTAATCAGTTAGAGTGGGCGAACAAAGTTAGTGTTCCAACTTGGGCAAGTCTTTCAATTCCGAAACGTTCGCTCATTCGCTTCCCCTTCTGTTGTGATCCCACCCCAAATAGCCTTTTTTCTAATTATCAACCTACTCATGTAAGTACGGGTATTGTAATGTATATATTGTATGTTATATACAGTATCGAGAGTAGAGTCGATTCTACTAGTTTTAACAATAATTTATATTTTTCATAATTTATAATTCATTTCTAGTATATATTTTATTCTACGCATCACCCGCGCCGCGTCCCCTAGGCACCCGGTCATTACGATGTAAAGAGCGCTAAAGAACGTTTTAAACAGAACTATAACTTTGTGGGATCAACGTCCCACTACAATACACACACCACCTGTAATAATCACGAGCTAGTTTCGGACCAATAATTGCCCACATTTTCTTAATTTTCGGGCTTGTGGGCTTCTTTCATCACAACAGTTAATTTAAAAAATCGTAATTAAATAGAAACTCAATGGTACGGGCTGGGGATTTGAACTCACTACCTATTGAATGAGAGTCGAGAATATAGGCGGCACAAAATACATTTGTGCCGCCAAATTAACAAAATTTTTTGTCCATTCCTATCTTCAAAATTTAGCAAAACATAGGGGCCTGATGGGTAACTCACACGAATGAAACAATTATACACCGATAATTGTTTAATAAATTATTTTGAATTTAATAAATTATTAAACCCCACAAAAATTAATATTTCATAATAATTAAACAAAAAACTGCGCTGCACTTCTCGGGTTCCCGCCCCAAAAGTCTTAGCAGTTACAAAAAAATTCTGAATCTATAGAATCAACGAAACGGCGCTGGCGTAAAGAATAAAAGCATAAACATGGGCTCTCGGAGACAATAATAAAAGGACAGTGTTGGGATTTCGGCGGACGTGAGCGGGGAACGGGGGGTGCGGGGTGAGTGGTGTGTTGTGGACTGAATACAAGGCGTCTTATTAGAGCGGGACTTGGACAGGGCTGGTGCTTAGCTAGATTTTTTTTAGAGATGCTCGTAATTATTTGTCAGTTTTGTGTAATGAAGGATATTTTAAAAACGTTAATAAAATCGATTTAAAATATTTTGTCAACATCAGCCATACTGCTTTATTTTTTGGTTATATACAGATAAAACAACGATCTCGTTTTTTATCATGCCTAATAATTATTTATTTAAGTACATTTTAGTCCTTTACTTGAACTAAATGACCAGGGAAAGATAAAATATGCTATTTTTTAATCGAGTTATTGATTAATATATATATATATTTAATTTACATAATTTGGACATTTTAGACACTAATAATTTGAACATCCGATACGGAAGCATGAAAATAATAAATGTTATCTAAATGGGTTACTCACGATTTATTGAATATTAATAATGTTCAACCACGACAACAAAAGTTTAAAATCACTAATAATCAAATCATTAAAATCAAATAATCTTGATAAATGACTGAGATAGAAGACAGAAGCATACCTTAGAAAAGCACCGCACGATTTTAATGAAGTCACAAGTTTAATGAAGTATTGCATTACAAATATAGCGATAGTTTCCGTTCTCAAACATGCCTAGATGCAATAATGTACGATTTTATTATAGTCCTTGGGGCCACCTGAGATCTTAACCTTCCAATGAATTTAAAATGTTATTTTTTAATATAGATTTATTTTCTTCATAAAGTATCGAATGATTCCGCAAACATATACTATCCTATTCCAGGCATATTATTTTATCTGTTATTTTTTATATCAAATGTGCCAGCCCTAAATGGGGCTAGCTTGCGGGATTGCAAACTGATAACAGGTGTGAGGAACTTTAAGGGAAAACACATGGCTTCATTAGCGCACTGTAGCCGTAGTTAGCGCACTGTAGCGGTAGTTAGCGCTGTAATGAACTCGCGCTGACGTTTTATAAATTTAACAGGAATTAGTAACATTCCATGCAGTAACGTGCAGTATTAATGACATTAGGTCATTTGACGGAACGCTGATGAAGAAGAAACGTTGTGAGAAAACCCTCCTAATACCTCACGCCAAACCTTAAAATATATTAATGTATCAAGGGCACGTTGAAGTGGCAATTTGCAGGTCATATTTGCCGTAAGACCGATAACCGATGGCGTAGACGAGTGGAGGCCACATACCGGGAAGCGCAGTCAGAGACGCCGTCCGGCCAGGTGGACCAACGAGTTAAAGAAACTCTCCAGTGGTGGTGGAATGAGAAGAGCCAAGGATCATGTGTGGTGGTGAGCCTTAGGAAAGACCTATATACAGCAGTGGAGAGACATAGGCTGATGGTATAATATGGGCTGATGAGTGAGCTAAACTAGAACCGCATCGATAAGCAAGACTCTATTTCATACATAGTTGAGTGAGGATTGCCATGGAATGTGGGAAGTTACCATATCCCACTATACTCCCTACTCTCCATCCCATCTCATATTTAAATAGGAACTGGGAAGCAAAGTGTAATAGGATGAAGATTACCTCATCTCTCACCCTTCTCAATCCTATTCCCAAAGCTGCTGCTAGATCACCAAAACTAGGCGCACATTCGAGAATATGCCAACGTTTGTCATTATTGGTTGATAATATCTATGGGCAATTGTTCCTATCCCATTACCATCAAGTGAACCACGGCCCCCATTCTCTCCGTGAATGTCATAAAAGGTGTCAGAGAGATAACAAAGCGGCTACTACAAGCCTTGAGGAATTACAACACCTCTAAAAGAGTGGACTTGCCACATACTTGACTACCGTGCCGTTTTGAGACCACACATCCCTCATGCACCAGAGAATGTGCATGAGGAGGTCCATGTCCTGTAGTGTATAAAAAATGCTGGTCACGGGCCACGGCCGATGTTACCGGCACTGCTTGAGTAGAAATAAAAAAGTAAACAATTTTTTTTTTTTCATTTCATATATGGCATCGGGGCAATTAGCACATCCTGCCAGTGTCAAGTTTTCTTCATAAAGTCTAAAGAATTTAAAACACATTTTGTCAATGTACAGTCACGTCGAAGCATAGACATAGGTATTATATGTAAATCTAGAGTAAAGCGAGTAGAGTAAATCTAGTCGCTGAGTAAAGTGAGAGTAAGTTTACTGACGACAGAAATTGACTCCTTGGAATTAGATGAAAATGCAGTCTCATGCCTTTATTTGATTGTCAAAAACACTGGACATTTTGAACTTTTATAGTTCAAAATGCCCAGTGTATTTAATACATTAATTTTAATACCCCACATAATACATAAATTGTATATTAATCAAACGAAAACTCAACCATCACTTCTCGAGTTCGATTGCTTATTAGATACGAAACAATTCCCTTCGATTCCCATCTACTTCAGCGATGGTTGGAATTCTTACGTGGTTGGAACTCCATCAAGGAGTTAGGTCACGTGGCAGGACTTATTCAAGACTTAGTAGAGCTCTAACGGGGCGTATTCCACCAACTTTGTTAGTTAAGTATTGTAGAAGAAAACACTGTTATGAATAGATACTAGTTTCGGCCCATGTCTTCGCATACACAGAAGACTGCCGCGAAATGTGTTGCATTCACGGTATATACGTACATACGTGTTTCGGTAGTGAGTGAGATATAATAGAGCCCATTCCCATCCTTTTCTATCCCTCCCCATTTTCCCAAGCCTTTGTCCAAATCCATTCCTGCATCTCTACAGATGGATAGCGCATCTGGGGGCCAACGCATGTAATTTCAGACTGAAATTGGCACGACAGGATACCACTTACCATCAGGTGGATTGTATGCTTGTCTGCCGCCATCTCTCTATAAAAAGAAACATAGAAATAGTGATTGTACCCTAGTCGTTTTTTTCTATGAAATTGTTTCATATATATACGAGTATCGTCCCATTCATTAATTATCTGATAACAACATGATTTTAAGAAACATCGTTTTGAAAGTGTGCCGACTAACAACAAGATTTTAAAATTTGTTCGATTATATCAATCAATTTGAATAAACAATGTAACAAATTTTTGTACTACGTGCTAAAATTTTATGAGAAATTAGTGCAAAAATTGAATGATGTCCACGAAGAAGCACAGTGTGAGACGGCCGACCTGAAGAAGTTCGCCGGTGGTGGCTTCATGAGAAAAGCGGTTCATATGTAAGGGAACTTGCAAGGGGTCTTTATCTAACAGTGGAGAGACAGACTGACGGTATGGTATGATACGAGCTTGCCATTTAGCACCTACCTAAAATGTTTTTAACCGTTTGGTAATAAGAACTATCGAAAAATAAATTGAATATACAATAATGTTTAAATATTGTTACTTTCATACAAGATAATTCCCAGAAATACAAATTATCATGTATCAATTTACATAACGGATTTATTGTTCAAGAACCTATTTACAAACAAATAAATATTATTATCGAATACTGAATAAATTGAAAGTACGAATATTATTCAATTGTAATCAATATACATATCTGTGTGCTACAGAAATGTTAGTTTGTGAGATTTGCAGTTCTCCGCGTTTAGCTGTATTAGAGTTCACCGTGGACACGTGGGATTGACAATGTTAATTATATTTTTTTATTATTACTAAATACTCGTATTTCAACTACAACTACGATGACATCTGAAACCGACCCTAATTATTCATATGTATAGCACATTGTGATATTGTTCTTTTTTATAAAATAGGTAGCAAATGAGCAGACAGTCCATTTGATGGTAAATGGATGAAGACAAATGTTGGCATGACACCGAACTTATGCACAGACTTTATTTTTCCACTGCTGGATGTAAGTCACTTCTACTAATCACAATCTTATGCTCGTCTCATCCAGCAACTACCAATAAAACAAATCACCAATCTATGTGGCCTGAGCGTGTCCTACATTGCCTACATCCAGGTACAGCAACACGCTAATAAACCGTTCGATTCCAGTCCTTATTACTAACGTGTTAAGGTACTTAACGTGATGGGTGTAAGCTGACCTGTTGCTAACTGTATACGATCTTGAATGTAGAACTCTTCCACCGTGGAACTCTCATCCGTTGTCTATCCTGCGGTAGATATGATATGTGACTTACATAATTTATTAATATTACTAAAATGAAGAAACGAGATTTTAGAGACCACATAGTCATAGGACGAGGTGATCTGATGAGCAGCGAAAGCTTAGTGACCTGATTGTAGAGCTGAGACTGACTGATGGTCATCTTGTTTTAAAGCATATGTTGACTAAAACTTCTATCTCAGTGTTAACTTTTTATCGTAGAATTCATATGTAGAGTGTTTTTGGGATTGGTTCAATGTGAATCAAAAAAGTGAATAACTACGGTATAAATGGACCTTTCCTCATGGAAAGGTTCATTTATACCAGTTCACTCCACAGATAAGTTCATGTGTGGCGCCTATTAGTGTGATATACAAGTCTAAGAAGACGAACACATCGCGTGATGTCTTTTAGGCTTTGTCCTGCTGGTGGCGCGGCGCGATGTATGGCGTCGAGCGTTGCGTGAAACGTCGAAGAATGTAAGCAAACATTTAAAATTATATTTATTTATTCGCGTCAAACCAGCAGCTGCCGTACAATAAATTGTAATATGAATTTACAACTAGTTAGTAATTCCACAAAATTATTACATCACATTAAAAAAACGCAATAAGAGAAGCAGATTCAGTGAATTGTTACCCGATATCCCAAAGAAGACACAAAAGAGTCCTCACCTAAAATGTAAAAGTAAACCAATATCCTTGGCTGTAAATCGTGCAAGTTTATACGAATATGATAAAACAAAGGGCGGGCGGACTATATTTACATGAAGGAAAGGGTATAACTTCACAGGTGTTGTTTGGTGGTTAATCTAATATAAAAGGTTGTTATCTATTGATCCAGTCTCAGTGAGTAAGTATTGGAATCTAGAAACTAGGTGTCAGCACTGGAAGCAATTTTGATAACCGGTCATTTTCATCTTTGAATCCGGTGATTCAAAGATTGGAATCAACGTACTTATTTGTAATGTGCATACTAAACTTCGATTAATTTATTTTGGTTGATCGGTGACGATAATGTCAATTTCCCCGGAAATGGCGTTAGGACAAACCTGATCAGGTTGTTTAGTGAGTATATTATGAAATGTGCTTATATGTAAAGATTAAATCAACAAAAAGAAATATATTACAGAAGTGGAGTTTTCAATTTATTATTACATTTTAATATTCATATACACCTTTTTAAATTTCAACTAATTAATCGTTAAGAAAAGAATCGTCATTTTTTAATCATATAGATGAAATAGTTTAAATTGTAAATGAGTGCCAAAGAAAAACAAAAGAACATTTGCCTACATTTTTTCCGGATTCGTTCGGATCTAAATTTTATCATAATTTATCATTAGTTTTCACGATCGGTTTGATCGTTCGTAATAATTTAATAATACATTTAATATTCTAGCTTTTGATGGATACAAACATAAAAAGGAAAATATGGGATATAATCAGAGATTTTGCCGAGCTGCGAATGTAGAAAATCGCTGACCAACCGATCGAGATTACTTCGAAAACTATTCAGTCGACTCGGAAAAAATATTTCATCTACAAACACAAGTTCTTCTCCTAATGAATAAGGAGCATCAATTACAGAACGCTATTTATGTAACTAAAAGACTGAATTAAAATGAATATTATGACGATACGACAACTGGATTTAATTTAATCTGGATTACGTTTAAGTCCTTATGAACAGTAGATATAAATAAAGTAGCTTCCTCTTCATTTGAATCACTGCATTATTTTTTTATTTTTAAGATAAAATGATATGTGAAGATCCTTGACATCTGCTCCAATATCCTTGCGGGAATCGTAATTCCTAGATTCCTATAGATAGACACCGTATAAAGCATATAGATTCCATCATTTATATAAAAAAATATGTTATTTTTATGTACAAAGGCGGCATACGAGCATACAGTCCACCTGATGGTAAGTGGATACTGTCGCCCATAGACATCCGTGATACATGCCAACATTTGTCCAAAATGACAAAGTTGGCACGCCCCTGGATGCGCTGCCTACCTTTGAAGATATAGGAATGGATTTGGAGAAAGAGTTGGGAAAATGAGGAGGGATAGGATGGGAATGGGCTTATAAAAATCTTGGAGCGTCCTATGGAATATTAAGGAATATATGATATATATATACCCACTAACATATATGTACATCTATATACATATAATAAAATTGTAACAGGCCAAAAAAAACTAATATTAGAGCAACAGAAGCCAAAACAACAGTTTTTAGAAATTTCGTCTGTCTGTCTGTCTGTCTATATGTTTGAACATGCATCACGCAAAAACTACTGCAAGGACTTGAATGTAGTTTTCACCGATGTATTGCTAGAGGTCCAACTTAAAATATAGGCTCCATTTTACCGCAGGAAAATATCTTATTCCGATTGTTTTAAATTTAATAAACCGAAGCGAAGTGAGGGCGGGTCGCTAGTTTTATTACAAAAATGTTAGCATGCATTTTAGTCTGAATAAGTTTTGTGTTTCACCCTCTAATAATATTTACTTAGTTATTGTTGACGACGAAAAGGCTAGGGTACTTAGGCAAACATGTATATAGTTTCGCAAATAGTTGTTAAGTTTTTATGTATATAATATGGTAATAATGGAGTGATCCCTAGTATGTCTCGGCGTGAATCGTTGGTCATTAGTGTAATTGAGGACATACTAGGATCTTATCAAAAATGTAAATACGTGTTAGCGATAAGGAAAATAAATGATTCCCCGCGGGTAGCGGGAGGGGTACATACATGGACAAGTGGAGGGGAGGCCCGTCGTTGACCGGTGGTGGAATCCCGCAACTAGCCAGAGGTTGAGGAACCCAATAAATAGAATAAAAGGCGGACCATTTCCGGTCAACTTCACTTCCGCAGCGGCATCCACTCCGAGAACAACAAGAACAAGAAGAAGAACAAGTACCTCTGCGCTACCCCGGCTCTATTGAAGAACAAGCCTTGTTGTTTTATTCAAGACACGAAAAACCTATTATACAGTCCACACCCCCCCGGCGATCCAGTTGGTGCGGAGTACAGACACTAGCATTCTACTGCGTGTTAGTGCATACGTATCCCGCACATCTATGGTCCTTCGAGCAGCCGGATATTGAATCAAGCAAGTCATGTTTGAAGACCTCGTGGAATAAGAAGAACGGCGTACGGCGTTATTTATTAAGAAATAGCGGGAAGAGACGATACGGTCGCGTCGTAGGATTATTAAGAATCCCCGTACGATCTACGGCTCTACGGAGAGCGGCACGACGCATCGTACTCGTCCGTACTAGGGCCAATCTTTCAGTTTCACGTCCTGATTTCACGTCTTGGTTTCCTAATCCTGATTTCCAATCTTGATTTCCAATCTTGATTTCTAATCTTGATTTCCAATCTTGGTTTCCAATCTTGATTTCCGATCTTGATTTCCAAAGACGTTCAAAGACTTGATTGTTTAGTTACGTTGTTCTCACGACGTACCTATTACAATGCCAGCAACAACAAGGTCACAGAGCCGAACGGGGTCGCAGAGCGGAGCACAGACCGCTACGGAGTCAACGTCTGCCACTACAGAGTCTACGGTCACAGCAACCACGAGCACGGGCACGACAGCTACAGGAACCACGGCCACCAGCACCGAGGCCACTACGAAGACGACTTCTACGCGTAGAGAAGAATCGATACGTGGAGACGAGGAAGGCAAAGCGCACGTCGATGATAATGGGACGGCGGACGTCACAATCGTTCCACGGGCCGCAAGCATCGCGGCAAGGTCGCACCGATCTACTGCGTCCGCGAAGAAGAAGGAGCGTCTACAAATAGAACGAACCCTGCTACAGCTGCGCCTGACTGCTAAGGAGCAAGAGATAAGGCTCGCGGAGCTGGGATCAAGCTCTGAAGAAGAAGAAGACGACAAACGAAAAGAAGAATCGTTCCGGTTGGAAAAATGGTTAAATCGGAACGAGGTTCCCCCCCCATACCCCCGCAGGGGGCGGGGCCAAAGTCTCGCAAGATCTCGCCGGAAAGGAAGGAAGGACGAGGACGGGGAGCTTATACCTCCAACAATGGGGAGGATAGGCACCGAGAACGAAGCACGTCTCGGCCCGCGCGCCCTACTGCAGACATCGTGGAGCAAATGGCTACCGCGATCTCCAAGGCAATGAAGATTTCGGCGAGGGAGACACCGCGTTATACTATGGAGCTGCCGACGTTCGATGGGCAAGGCAGCGCATGGCTGGGGTTGAAGGGTGCCTACGAAGATTCGAAGCACACCTTCACGAAGAGCGACAACCTGGCACGGCTAAGAAAGAGCCTGAAGGGTGTCGCTATAGAGGCGGTGGCAAGTTTGTTTACCGCCCACCGAGAGCCGGACGACATAATGGAAGCTCTCGCAAGGAGATTCGGGAGGCCGGACGCACTCGTCGCATGCGAAACAGAAAAACTGAAGTGCCTGCGCAAGCTAAACGACGAGCCCCGCGACCTCTGCGTGTTCGCCAGTAAGGTGGCCAACGCTGTGGCTACCATACAAGCAATGAAAAGGGACAACTACCTGTATAGCCCCGAGCTAGTACGGGCTATAATGGAGAAGTTCACACCCATACTGAAGAGCAAGTGGTACGACTTTGCAAGTATCTGGGAGCACGAAGTACCCACGCTGAGCCTGCTGTCAACGTTCCTCAACATAGAGGCCGACAAATGCAGTGCCTACGCACCGCCAGAAGTCACCGTTCCCATCACTGAACCTGCGAGTGTGAGAGAGAGGGCGACAAAGAAAAGGACGGAACGAACATACAGCGCCATTAACGACGGAAAAAGAAAACTTTGCCCGCTGTGTAAAGAGAATCACTACTTACCTTCGTGCAAACGGTTTGCCGAGAGCGATCTCGACGCCCGATGGGAGGTAACGAAGAGGAACCGCATCTGCTTCCGCTGCCTGTGTAGCGACCATAGCCGGGGCAGTTGCCGAGCTAAGCCGTGCGGACACAACGGGTGTGAGATGTCACATCATCGGCTGCTACATCGTACACGTCAAACTTTGCCGCCAACAGTGAAGACAGAAGAGCCCAAAGAAGAAATCGTCACGTCAACAACAGAGCTGACCAACAAGGCCACCGCCGCGAACTCATCACCGCGTCGACGTCGAGCCTACCTGAAGATTGCGCCAGTAGTGCTTGCCGGACCACACGCGAAGATACACACCTACGCGCTGTTCGACGAAGGCAGCACCGTCACCATTATAGAAGAGGCTACAATCAACTCGCTCGGCATCGACGGGCCGGTTGACACAATGTGGATACAAGGCATCAACGGTGGCGAAATGAAGCATGAAAAGAGCCGCACTGTTGACGTACAGATACAAGGGCTACACTCGGACGGCGTGCACAAATTAAAGGGCGCACGCACCATCGAGCGTCTCAACTTCACATCGCAGACCATCGGGGAAACGGACCTGGAAGACTGCACACACCTGGACGACATCAGGGACGAGCTCACCTACAAAGATGTCTGTCCGAAGATTGTCATCGGGCAGGACAATTGGGAGCTGATCGTCTCACGCCAGGTCCGAGCGGGACGAAGGAACAAGCCGGTAGCATCACTGACGCTACTAGGTTGGGTGCTACACGGATGCCGCACTTCGGTGTGCGAACCAGTCGCCTTCTGCGGCTACATCAGCGAGAAGTGCAACGAAATGGAGGAGTTAATGAAGAACTTCTTCAAGTTGGAGTCACTGGGCATCGAACCGAGGAAAACCAAGAATGACCCGGAGCAGCGCGCCATCGACCTTCTGGATAAGCGCAGTCGACGGCTACCTGACGGGCGGTTCGAGATCGGACTCCTGTGGAAAAAAGAAAAAGAGAAATGCTGCGCAATAACGAACACGACAAAGGGGCATGCACACTTGCCCGATATCACGCGCTTTTCAAAGTGGGAGCGCCTGATCCGGGCCACCGCACGCGCTCTACAATTCATCGACTTGTGCCGCAAAAGGAGGCACATAGTAGCAGCTGCGCGTCGCAAAAGGACCATTGCCAACCCGACGTCGGACCCGGCATGGTCAGGAACAAGGAAAGGCGACGCTAAGACTGCACAAAAGATAGAACCAGCGCGCGGCAAGTGCAAGTTCGTACCGATGGAAGCGCACTATCTCATACGAGCGGAGCATCAATGGATGAAAGCAGCACAAGACGACAGCTACACATGCGAACGTAAGCGCATCGAGCGTAGCGCCACACCGGCGGGAGACGACAAACTCGCCGCACTAAGTGTAATCGTGGGAACCGACGGACTGCTACGACAAAAAGGAAGAATCGCTGCCGCAGGAGAGATTAGCGAGGAAACGACGAATCCGGCTGTGTTGGATGGTTCACACAGGTATACGAGGTTGTACATAGACCATGTACATAGGAAAATGCACCACGGAGGCGTCGAGCTAATCGTCAACGAACTACGACAGCGACTGTGCATAGGAAAGATTCGCCCTACAGTACGGGGCGTCATAAAGGCATGCATGATGTGTAAACTGAAGAAGGCGAAACCAACAAGTCCAGCCACCGGCGATCTACCGCACGCGCGCGTAGCACATCACGCGCGCCCGTTCACCTTCACCGGGCTCGACTACTTCGGTCCCATCGAAGTAACCGTGGGCCGACATCGAGAGAAGAGATATGTCGCCTTATTTACATGCATGACCACGAGGGCTGTACACTTGGAAGTGGCAGCATCACTCAGCGCAGATTCCGCCATCTCTGCGCTACGACGATTCATGGGGCGACGCGGCTGCCCAACGGAGTTATGGTGTGACAACGCCACTAACTTTAAAGCCGCGGAAAAACAACTCACCGAGGCCGCACTAGCCGCGGTCCAAGAGGAAGCAACTGCGAAACACATCGCGTGGCGTCACGTTCCCCCTTCCGCCCCCTTCATGGCCGGGGCCTGGGAACGCATGGTGCGCACGGTGAAAGAAGCCCTACGAGCGACGCTACGCGAGAAGTACCCGAGCGACGAGACACTCCACACATTACTCATCGAGGCGGAGAACACCGTCAACTCCCGCCCACTCACACACGTGGCGGTAACACCGGAGGAGCCGGAGGCGCTCACACCGAATCATCTGCTGCTGGGGCCTAACTCACATGTCCCAGCACCGGGCGCCTTCACTGCAGACGACGTGAATGCGCGCAAACACTGGCGGCGCGCCCAGCGGCTAGCCGATAACTTCTGGCGCCGCTGGCTCCGAGAATATCTCCCCCTGCTACAGTACCGGCGGGAGCCCCGCACAGTCGGCGAGGCACCACGCGTCGGAGACTTGGTCGTCATATGCGACCCGAACCTACCGAGGAACACGTGGCCAAGAGGAAGAGTCACCGCTACGTTCCCCGGGCAAGACGGCGAGGTTCGCATCATCGACGTCCAGACGAGCAACGGCCACATCCTGCGGCGACCGACCAAGAAAATCGTCGTTCTACCAATTGGATCGCGAGACGGCGACGGCGGGAGATATGTTGACGACGAAAAGGCTAGGGTACTTAGGCAAACATGTATATAGTTTCGCAAATAGTTGTTAAGTTTTTATGTATATAATATGGTAATAATGGAGTGATCCCTAGTATGTCTCGGCGTGAATCGTTGGTCATTAGTGTAATTGAGGACATACTAGGATCTTATCAAAAATGTAAATACGTGTTAGCGATAAGGAAAATAAATGATTCCCCGCGGGTAGCGGGAGGGGTACATACATGGACAAGTGGAGGGGAGGCCCGTCGTTGACCGGTGGTGGAATCCCGCAACTAGCCAGAGGTTGAGGAACCCAATAAATAGAATAAAAGGCGGACCATTTCCGGTCAACTTCACTTCCGCAGCGGCATCCACTCCGAGAACAACAAGAACAAGAAGAAGAACAAGTACCCGGCTCTATTGAAGAACAAGCCTTGTTGTTTTATTCAAGACACGAAAAACCTATTATACAGTCCACACCCCCCCGGCGATCCAGTTGGTGCGGAGTACAGACACTAGCATTCTACTGCGTGTTAGTGCATACGTATCCCGCACAGTTATTATACTGCCATAATGTTAATTAGTTTTGTAAAACCGTATCAGAATTGTGGAGACCGTGGAATCTACTGAAACTACGAATACTATCGGGGTTTTCGAGATAAATCTACCGCTTTTTCGGATTTAATAACCATTTGTTAATGCACCATTTCTTAAATGTGTTCTGTCTGTACGAAAGAAACCAGGCATTACAATGCAATGCAATATATTCTAATAATGTCAGTATACTACTGTGTTGCTTACTAGGTATTCTCATTTCTGTGGCTGTTCCCGCGGGTAGCTGAGGAATGTCCCGGAATGTTCCAGAATGTTTAGTTAGGCTCGCCGAAACCGACATACGCCGCCTCAGATTTGCAGCCTTTGGCACTATCTTGCATTTCTCGCTTCAATAACATTGGTATTGACAAGGTATTAAACATCATTTGGTTTGTAGATTATGCGAGATCTGTCATAAATATTTCCAGGGACCTTATTATGATTGGATGATTCATGCCTTGTTTATATCCCGCCAAAATTGTTTGGAATGATTATAATTAAAATATTATTAAAGTTAATCAATATCATAGCTAACAGTTTAATTTCTACCGCTAACGCTTTAAGTTTTCACATTTAACCAACGGTCGACTGGTAGGGAATGCTGTATCTCATTAAATTTGCCTCTGTACGATATAGTGCAAAAAAGAGTAAATAAATACTTAAATTATCAGTATTATTTTTACAGAATAATAACCAGTCTATTCGCAGAGACAGTAAATATTGAAAGAATAAATAAAATGAGTGGTTAAAACTGATAAGGTCAGTTTAGTTCAATAGTCTCTACACACATTGAAATATATTGAAGACTAGGACATGATAAGTGCATAAGAAAAAAGTTGAATTTCGTGATATTCCAGATTCCATCATACTCGTACTCGAATCAAAGTACGAAAAAGAAGTATAACTTATATTACCATCAATGTATCATTTAGTAGGAAACGTAGCGTGATAGTACGACATAAAGGGCTTGCGGCCCTTCGACGATTTGCGAGCCTCCATCGCTACTGATAACGATGCTCCGCGTCGTCAACCAAATGAAAACATACACACAATTCACCCACTCGACTTGAAGACATGACATCAAACTAAGGTCACTGATACACGCAAGGGTCTTTTGGGCCAATACTGAGTTGGGACTGAACGAAAATTCATCGACAGCTGTAAGAATTTAGGCAAACATTTATGGTTTAACCAAACTTCTTGCTATTAAATCCCCAAGAACTGGCCGCTAGTGAAAAACCTAAATTTAAATTGACTGCAAATGATTTGATTCCTTGATTGAATTGCTTTTTGATTCATTCTGATGTCTAACTTTAGATCCGTCACTAGGTGCCTTCAGTAAAGCCTTAACACCGGTTCTGTTTATATTTGTAAATATCTCATGAAACGCTTGGTTATTGAAGTTGCGCATGTCAATGATGTGCCGTTGTATACCTAACAATAAGTTTATAAAAAACACCTTATTAAGGTAAGTAGTCTTTAATAGTCCGTTTTTACACACAATTTATTTTACTCTTATAAAATTTATTTAAGTGCTATTCATTTGTTCCAGTGTTCTTTTTTTATTTGTACCACAATGTATGAAAAATTGCTAAAATGGGGACTGGTTGTATTCACCAAACCCTGGTTGTAACCCCAGCAACATCTCAATAGGTCGAAGGCAAAGATTACGCACCTTTGAATAGTCTGCCACACTGTTGCTCTCTGATTATATCAACAGTAATCAAATTTAATCCAACTAGTGTTGGATATAAGTTACAAACTATTTTTATACGGAAATTGGTTTTTAAGTCATTATAATCTATTTTGCATTATTAATTGTTCCCAAACTTACTTGTGTACGATAACTGAATGTTTATTAAATACAAATTCATTCTATTCAGTTTGATGTCAACTTCGGGTTTTTACCATCTCACCTCACAACGCGTGGTTCATTTTCACTCCCTTGAAGCACATTGTAGGCAGTGGCCTACAATGTGGTCTTTATAAATCGCGAACCCGAAAATCACGGAATGAACTCATGGAAAATCGTGGAAAAAGGACTTTTCATGAGAGCTGTGAATAGAATTTTGCACTCTGCAGCGTTAGTATTACGTGTTTACATACTTTAAAGTGTATTTAGTTTAGACCCTAAGTAATAACAGTAAGTGAATTTCCTGATTGTTTTTATAAAATGAGTAGATAAATTGATTACCGACTTTCATTGCGTAATTGGAAAGACAATACAGGAAGTGTATTTGGAAATTCAATATAAGTATTTCTAGATGAAAGATTATGCAGAGATGCGACCACCCACGAGGATACCCAATGAAAACTTATATTGGTATTCATATGATAAAGGCTATCAAAATACCAAAAAGCCGAGATAAAATGTAAATGGATGCGGGTTTATTGTGCCCGTATCAGCTGGACGCGGACAAAATGACCGTTTATCGATAGGAATCGGATAACATCTGAGCACGTGGGCAGCATGACGACAGCCTCGTTGATACAGTCTATACTTATAATGATGCAGTGGGGTTGCAGCATGAGCGCATGAAATCTGTAATCGTACCATTATGTAAAATCGTTCAGAAGAATGAATTTGTTTTTGATGATTATGAATCAGGTAATTTTTTCTGGAGTTTCAGATTAAATCAAATGAATTATGATATGAAATCAAATATACATCGATACATAGGATATAAATACTACAATACAATAGGCTTTTTACCATACACCGCTTCCAAATTAAGGCATGCAAATGGAATCACAACGATAAGAGGGGGAAAATAATGCAAACGGTACATTTATGTCAACCTTAAAAAAAAATAAGAAAAAGAAACGAATGTTATAGGAAATTAATCTAGGGCTCATTATCTTAGTTATATGAAGTTAATCTAGGGCTCATTATCTTAGTTAAAGATTAGTGCTTTAGTAGATAATAATAAACTATTTATCCAAGATTCAGTGATTTATTAGAAAATATAGTAAATGGTGGGATTAGTTAGTAAGTGACCGGGGAATTAATAAAACCGTCTCTTATTTAATAAAACGACTACCAATAACTAGTACTATAATCTGTATATCTACGAAAATAAAGCTAATACAAGATTAATACATTAGCTGGATTTTTTTCTATTAATATAGAAGGTGATCGGCAATGTGAAGAAGCATTTAGTGCTTGAGAACACGATGAGATGCGATAATTATTAGTATTTTTATTGTATCTTATACAGTCTGACTACTAAGCGATACATCACTATCGTGGGTCCTGTAGATGTAACGAAAACGCTAGATAAACGCAGCGATACCGCAACTCTATCGTCCTCATATCGCTGCGATACATCGCAATGTCTTATTGCTTCGTATCTGTTACAAAGTGCCAGTTGTAATCTGTGGTGCTCGGAGTGCGCGTGGGCAGTGAATTCCTCGGATATTCGTCATGTAAACCAGATCGATATCAAGAATGAGTATTTGATTTTTTATTTGAATCTATTGGAATCCTATCCTCGTCTGCCGATCTATCGGAGTCGCCTGCATCTTAGTATCTTTGATAATAATATTGTAAATTATTCTTATATTTAGTATTCACTCGTAAACTGTAACTTATCTTTTGTTGAAAGATTAATAGGCATGTGTTTTGCGATTGTTTACAATGTAATTATTATTGTTTTTACACTGTTGTTTCGTGTAAAATAAAATATTAGTCAATTACACGAATTATTACACTTCTTAACATGTTACATTTTGTATGATTATGTCATATGTGATGTTGTCCATCATGTATATGTACTATTTGTTTGGTTACACGATCAGTGTGATTGGTTCAATTTCAATCACAATCAGATCTCAGGAATCGATCGTAATGTTTATATTAGGCTAAAAAGAGAGAAATTTTCTTTTTGTCCAGATCCGTTAAAATGTTACCGCAAACTAATACAGCTGATATATAATATGACGCCAGTTTGCTGATTCTATGAGCTTCGTGACTTTAGTTCTTCAGTGAATTACGTTTCGGATCTAAATGTATTATAGAAAAGTATAATACATTGATTCAATATGGCAACTACTATATTATAATTAATAATTACTAGTTTTTTTTTTCAAAATTTCAAAATAAAATATAGCTTTTATTAGACACGGATAATGTAGCTTCCTATTTGTGAAAGAATTTTTGAAATCGGTTCAGTAGTTCCAGAGATCCCAACATACCTACAAACAAACACACAATTTTACCTCTTTATTATATTAGTATAGATTAATTATTATTATTAATTTGTTACAGGTACATTGTCATGTCATTAGTGTGATGTGAATAAAGATTGATATTGGTAAGCAGCTGGCAATTAAACAATAATTCATACTGTACAGTTATACTACACGCGTGGGTGGCTGTTATACTATCTATATCAATTGGTACTAATTTCACGTAAAGTTCACGAGAGACCACGCCCTTAAATCCATGGTTGAACCTTCGATATTCCCTGCGTGAGTCGAATATTGTAGTACCGCTTTAATTTAGATTTAGTCCTAAATTACAGGTTATTATCCAATTACCTCATCTATATACCTTCAAAATAATGGCTTAAACGGCATAGAAATAGTATTAATTACACAGTTCATTTATTTTAGCCTTATGATGACAAATCGTTGAAATACCATATTGAGATCGTTCTTAATTCATAGCCCATAATTAGATTGTATTCAACTAGATGTAATTATAACAATTTATCTGTACAACATAATACGACGACTTATTTAAAACGAAATTGTCATACAAGTACACATATAGAAAAACGTAAAAGTCGAAAATACTTATATTCTAAAGCATTAATATCTCTACGCTACTTCCGCTTAGAAATTAATTAAAATTTTATACGGGTATATAAATAATAACTTTAAACTAAAAACTTAAGTAAGTAATCTGAACCTTATGATTAGACTTACCTTAATTCCTTAAGTTACTGCTGATTATTTCAAATTAATCTTGTTTGGCTCGCTACTTTCTTTTAATCAACTTACCTATATTTTTAATTATGAGTACTACCTAGCCACTGGCAATTTATTTTTTTCATATTTAATCACATGGCCTCATTAAACTATGTATGTATTCATAATTACTAAACCGTGATTAATAAAAAAATACGCGAAGCCCTTCCATAACATCAATACTGGCATTACAGTACACAATATTGAATCCTGCTTAATAATTGTCGGGATTGGCGCGATCTAAATAAACTAAAATAGGTAATCTTTGAACTGCACATTGATTTAACAACGTTCATTGGTTTGATTTAAAAAAAAAAATCCTGGAATATTCTTAGAATCGTTTAGTCCGACCAAACAGACATTCAGATAGACATCCTTAATACGTAAAGAGATAAATTGGAATGCTGAAATTAACAAATTTGTTACTGACGCCATACACAGTACACACGTTTGTAGAGTAAGGGATTAGTTTCCTGTAACTTATCGTCTGCACGATTTGACAGACAACACTGAAGCGAGCTCTACACACTTCACTAAGGACATATTATTATCATTGCATATACGAGTAAACTTGGGAAACTCATGAATTGATAAGTTTGCAGTTTGCTTATCTCACCTTCACGTAGGCGTGGAGCAGTTTATTAGGACGTAGAGTAATTTATTGTAATAGACGCTAATTGAAATGAACACGCAGTGGCTCAAGATATTACATATATTTCTCCTTCTCTTGATTTATGTTTCTTGTTAGGAATCCTGACTTCGACGTTAGAACTTACATCTTTTCTGACAGTTTTCCATATGGTATGTGACATTCATACCGTTTGGTTTTCATTTTATGTTCCGTATGAGTTAATTCACCCATAAAAGTCATTTTAAATCTCTTTAGTCATTTACTTTTAGCATTATTGACTTCGTGATCGTTAATGTCCTGCGCCATTAGTCCCTTGTGGACTAGACTAGTCATTTTATTTTATGACTATTTTGTTTGATCTGTCCAGCGCATGGAACAACATTCTAGTAAAACCGTTAACCCTACCTTACACATAGGTACCGTCTATAGAGTCCTCTCCTTTACATGTTATTCTAACATAACTAAAGTATTGGAAGATTCTAGTCTGCGAGTCACCAGCTAATCTCTTCTTGATGTGCAGTTTTAATTGTCCAAGACTTTCGAAACATTATTTTTCTGCACCTCATTTTCAACGTCTCAAATAACTGTCTACGCCTCTCTTTCGCAGTTCTCATTTCTGCAAAACCATTCAGTTCACATTCACATGGGGTTCTAGAGTGCATGCCAATAATTAACTCCTGTTTGTAGTGCAATCTCTAAACTTATCCAAAATACTCGTAAAATTCTTCTATATCACCACATTTTTAACGCAACACGTCGTTGTCCGTTTGTCTCTTTTATAGTTCACACTTCCGCGCCATACAAGAGGATAGTAAATTTCAGTTTTGGAAATCAATTGATGACATTCCTAGTTTTGCCACAGCAACAACCTCAAAATGTAATCCCGAAAGAACTTTATACTGTCCATTCACTTACTCACCATAGCAACCACCCACGCTTGAATAAAAATAGAACACAATATATACTTCACTTGTCCACGGCAATGAACTCTGAAGGCAAACATTAATATATAGAGCGTATATAATAAATCAATTGGCGAATAACATCAATAAGGACTTAATAGAGCGGTCCCCCGCCGCGGCTGTCCGCGGGGACCTCACTCTACAACAGGTTGTTTTCTTCCATATTTTTGTTGTTTATTGGATCGATTTAGTACTTACAACGTAAAGGTAAAGATCCTATATATTAATTCAATATTTTTCTCTGTTGTGAAGACTAATTATGGATGTTCGATCAGCTAAAATACTTGATTGATGTCAGGAATGTTAACAATCTGATAGATAAATTATGCCAATTAACTGCCATTTAATCTATTATTGTTATTATTTATTATTGAATCTGATAATTATTACAAGTAATTATTTACTTTTCCTATGGTATTAACAGTCATTGTATTTTATATATAGGTTTTTTTAAACTAGGAATAAATTGTTACTATTTTTAATTTATTTACACATGAACCTTTTTCACACATCCAAAGGCTCCTATGTGATAAAGGTATGTGATAAAGGTTAAAGCCTCTATTGTTTAATACCTGAAAAGGTGTATATTTTTTAAATAAATATCAGCATTGACATCTTCACCCCAGTAAACTGTAAACTATGACCTAACTAAAGTAATCTCAAAGTAACTAGTTCTACGTTATTATCTATATATTTTTATTCAGATTTGTATGTAGTTATATCTGCGCTTGTATGTTGTTATATTTGTGCTTGTATGTAGTTATATCTGTGCTTGTATGTAGTTATATCTGCGCTTGTATGTAGTTATATCTGCGCTTGTATGTAGTTATATCTGCCCTTGTATGTAGTTATATCTGCGCTTGTATGTAGTTATATCTGCGCTTGTATGTAGTTATATTTGAATCATTTTTGATAATGCTTTTGCCAATTTTAGAACCAATACCCTTACGAATTATAGAATTTATATTTACCGAAAGCATGTAATCGTTACTTCAGAACTATTTACTCTTTTCTGTCTTATAGTAGACGGATAAATTCATTAAACGTTCTCTATATTTTTTGTTTTTGAAGAAGCTTACTCGTCATATCTACAGTTTGCAGTCCTCAGGGTCCGTTATGAGCGATGTCGGAGATTACATCGAACACTGTCCCCACCCTCTCCCTGTCTCTGTAAGGGGGGAACTTAAGACAAGCGACATCGGTCACGATCCGTGACCTCATCTGTCATGAAATCTACTTGCATTCGTCAAGCGAAGGAGACGATTAGTAACATTTTGGTTTAGAGCTGTTTGCTTGTACATTGGCTATCTGTCTATCTATTTGTAGTAAAACCATAATTTATTATATATTTTTTGCTGACTACAAATAGAGGTACAAACAAAGCGAAGCGCGCAACCGAGATTTAGTTAGAACATTCATCATAATTAGATACAATCGAACAAAACGTTAAGTGGCACATATATATTTTCAACTACTTGAAATAGTCAAAAACATATGATTTCTGTTAAGCAATATGTCTTAGAGAGAAGTTTTAAGTAAAAGCTAACCGCCAAAATATGTCTCGCATGTTATGACAAATTGCTCAAAATTTAAAGTCATTTTTGTGTCGCGCTGATGATGACTTTGGAATGACAAGACGCATAATGTCAAATTGAGATGGCACAAACAATATCTTGAACATGCATAATTTGTACAAAATAATCATATAATATCAATATAACAATCAATAATCAATATATTAATCATGTTAGTCGGGTCTCCAGGCCTTCGACTATAAGTGCCATTTGATGTTTAGTTCTGATCCTTTCTTGATCATACTGCACTAGCGAACCGCCCTCGCTTCGCTTCGGTTTCGTTAAAACAATATTAAACTATACGTACAAACCTTCCTCTTGAATCACTCTATCTATTGATGAAAACCGCATTAAAATCCGTTGCGTAGTTTAAAAGATCTAAGCGTACATACAGAGGGACAGACGGCGGGAAGCGACTTTGTTTTATACTATGTAAAGATGTGCAATGCAAAAAAATATATATCTAATCTAAAAAATATGCACCATACCAATGTTCCGGTACTGAGCAACATATTTAAATGTATATCAATGTTTCTGTTGCTGGATCGGTCGTGGATCGGTCGTGGATCGGTCGTTTGACGAGAATATGCATCTGCATATACAATATCGTAATTTCCTCCACATCCACACGTGGGCTGGGCAGCCACACAATTTATTCGCTCGTAACTCCGCATTATGTCAGGTCTCACAAATATACTTTTATTTGTACATCATGATCCTCTGATTGTAAATATACAAATGAGCAGTTTGCATCAACCACAATAACGTGTCGCATAAAGTGTGTAAGAAACTTTATTTACATTTTATGCTAAATAAGGAATCGTTATTTTCATTCTTACTTCTTTGTCGCTAAGTACATGTTTTGAAACGGAATGCTTTGTCGTTTGTCTGATACTGGTGGCAGTATCTAAATCTGTGAGAACTTTACATATGATTCTGTCATAAAATTATCTGAGTGTTACATAATAATAGATATATTAGACATAATATATGTAGATAAGATGTACAGGTTTTTTCTTTTTTTTTATGGACGACGGCTTCAGACGAGTATACAGTACACCTGATGGTAAGTGGATATTATCGTCAATAGACATCCGCGATACATGCCAACATTAGTCCAAAATGACAAACGTAGGCACGCTCCCGGATGCGCTGCCTACCTTTGGATAGATAGATAGATAAATTCTTTATTGCATCAAAATGTGTGTACAAAGGCCAACTTAATGCTATATAGCATTTTCTTCCAGCTAACCTTTGGTCCTTGAGAGCAGGCTAAGGGTAGAGCCGCTACCTTTGGAGATATAGGAATGGATTTAGAGAAAGGATTGGGAAAATGGGGAGGAAGTGGATGGGAATGGGCTCTGGCATATCTCACTCATTACCGAAACACGTACGTACATTAGGGAAATAAGATAAAGTGGGAAATGCAGTACATTTCAATATGGTCTTCTGTGAGAGAGGGGTAACGTGGCCAGTCAAGCGCGCCCAGCAGCTGTTGGATAGCAGCGTGGACTTTCCCCCTCAAAGCGTGGACGGACGACTTAAAGAAAGTCACCGGTAGTAGCTGGACGGGGTCAGCAGAACACCGTGTGTGGTGGCGGTCCTTAGGAGACAGCTATATCCAGCAGTGGAGAGACACAGGTTAATTGTATGGTGTTGCTCATCATAACGAAAAAAATGCGAACATAGAGATTATAAAAACATTCAATACACAAAAAGCGAGAAGACCTTTGGGAAGACCGCAGAATAAATATGTGATCACAAGTAACTAAATATTTTACTGTATTTTAATATTATTCTTTTATTGAGGTAAGATCGGGTCGGGTGGGGTTGGATATGTGGAATACTAGCTACTGATACTCAAAAGGATGCTAATGGTAATTAATAGACTAAGATTTCTCTTCAGAAGAATGAAAGTGTAACAAACAAATAATAAATAATCAGTAGAGCATTTTAAAGAAAATCGCTTGTCTGGAATCTGTCTGGATTTTTGCCTATATTACCAGCTACAAGTAACATGATATTGTCGTCTATCGTTGTGGAAACTATTATCCAATTTCAGGTCAATGCTATATTCCTCATTGTATATATCAACCTTCCATTTATTGAGCCTGGTGTGTTTTCGTGCATTATAGTCTGTGTCGTGAGGATCTACCATTACTTGTAAATATGCCTTTAAAGAACTTACTTCGAAAGTAATTTGGAAATTTGTCGACTCTCTTAAATTTATTACACCTGTACCGTCTCCCCTTTTTCCTTTCTTCAAGTGTCGCTCGCATTACGTTAATCTGTGACTTATAGCCGGAAACAGATGATTTAATGTCATTATAGTCCTTTCCGACGGTCGACTATTTGTCATTTCTACCCTCCCCTGAGAAGTACCTACACTCCTTTTAAACGCGTTGTCTTAAAATTAGATTTCTTCACATAAAATTGTATTGTTTGTATGTTTATTAGTGTCTTATTTTTTTCCAATGTGACATTCAAAATTGTACTTCTTTACTAGCCTTACACTTTGTTGACGTCATCAGTTTCAGTCTATGCATTGAGAAATGTAGTACCTATACATTTTTTTTTGTTCAAATATAGACACTTGCAGTTTAAGCCACGACCGTGAGAAATATATTTTATACTAACGACCCGCCCTAGCTTCACTTCGGTTTATAATATTTATTTTCCAAAATTTTTCTTTCAAAATTTCAAAATAAAATATAGCTTATATTAGACACGGATAATGTAGCTTCCTATTTGGGAAAGAATTTTTGAAATCGGTTTAGTAGTTCCAGAGATTACCCCCAACATACCCACAAACAAACACACAATTTTACCTCTTTATTATATTATAAGTATATTAAGTATAGATTAATTCATAATGTTTATAATTATAACCTATTAAATTATGATATCATAATCCTTGTGCAGATATCTAAGGACAGCTTGAAATCTATTTAATTAACTTCAATAAGGATTTCAACTGTCGTAGACTATAATATAGAAACATTTATACAATAACAAACCAACGTGAAATAAACTGAAGCAGAATATTAAACTAAAGAAACCTAATAACAGGAAAATAATGATAATGTAGATGTAAAGAGAGTACTTCAAAAATTCAATTTCACTAGCTATGCAAAATTCTTGACAGAGAAATGAGTTTAACTTCTTTCTAACTTTCGTTCTTGTAAGCAACGTTGGGTGATAAACTAGTGTTACAGCTTTTTATAGTCTGTCTTTGTGGTGCCGATGGTAATATGATTTAGTGTGGCGACTAAATATCAGTGTGAATAATTAGTGCAGCGGATAATTGGACGCAGATGCGCCGCGGCCGGGGACGGAATGCGCCGCGCATAGCTAGTTAATTTGTTACAGAGGAATTAGGCGGTAGATTGCGGAAGCACGATATTAGGCGTGTGTTTTTAATATAATTTAATGGAACTTTTATTATTAAAAGTTCTCAGTGGGAGGGCCATACATCGGTGATAGCTAGGTATCCATCTAGACTCACATTCGTGAATTTCTTCAATTCCTCGGGCCGTACCACTGAATTTCTATTTAAGTATGTTTTTTTAAAGAGCATGCATTAACTGAGCGGTGTTTTATTCGAGTTTTAATAAGCGATATAATTATAGATTAATAAGCTACACAGAGCAGCGATACCCGAGGCGTATCTATACCTACCCTACTCACATTCGTGTGATCGTGAGTTCAAATCCTCGACCTGTACCACGAGTTTCTATTTAATTATGGATTTTTAAAAACTGTCAGTAGCTTGGCGATGAGAGGAAAACATCGTGAGGAAATCTGCATACTGTAGAAATCCACCAATCCGCATTAAGCCCGCGTGGTGGATTACGGCCCGAACTCCCTTGCGATTCACTAGGAGAGGCCGGTGCCCTGCAGTGGGGCATTAAAGGCACAAGTTAAATACAAGGCCAGGCACAATACAAGCTAAAATGATTGATAGATCAGTGATGTAAGATCAGTGGACAAAGCGAAAACGAGCTGCTCTTATTTTTATCATGAACTGCTCTAAAAATAGGCTATTAACAAAAGAAATATGGTTTGAACTGCATATAATACTCTTTTTTTGAAGGAGTATTGTTACAAAGCCCAAATGTTTTAACTCGGAAATCGAGTTAAAACATACACAGTACAGGGACAACTGCATCGCAATTGTTACAGTTATCAGTGTAATCGGAATTGTCACAGATTCATCGCTCAGATAAGGCAAGTCTTCAACTAAATTTTTCGCGTACATAAATGTTCTTCTGAGATTTTGCGTCTCTCGCTTTACCACGCAAACATAGTTTGCCCTTACAAGTAATATGACATTATAATATTCGCTGACGTCACACCCAGCAGCCCACAAATCGCTTCGTGGCACGCTCGTCCATCATCGCGAGACGTACTGACGCACTCCCAGTTTAATCGACGATCAACATGACTACTCTTGACGCGTTCGAATTATGTTCGAACTGATATTGAATAAGGGTAGTCTGTGTCAATTTTGGTAGTTTTTGGCCGCCTAAAATCGCAATGCTGGTTCAAAGATATGTCGGAAAGAGAGGGTGCACGCTGCAATCCTACAGTCGCTTGGCGCACTCGTATGACCACGTTACCCCTCTCACAAAGCAGGCTACAGTAAAATATACTGCATTGTGCGGTACGTGTTTCGGTAGTGAGTGAGATATGCCAGAGCCTATTTCCATTCAATCGTGTCCTATCTCGTCCCATTTTCCCAATCTATCCTCCAAATCCATTCCTAAACCTCCAAAGGTAGGCATCGATTCCGGGGGCGTGCAGACATTTGTTATTTTGAATTGATATTGGCCTGTATCGCGAATGTGCAAGGGCGACAGTATCCACTTACCACCAGTTAAACTATCTGATCGTCTTTCGTCTTCTTTCTATTAAAAAACATCTACGAAAAATATCGAAAGCGACGTTTCTGATTGGCGCATGGCATTGGCTTTCTTCTGTTTCAAAACCACTTCAAAACTTTGATCAAATGTCAAATCTGACAATAGCAATTTATAGTTCAAATCTTTTATAATAAATGAACGAGGATTCGGGTGCTGGCTATGTATGTGAACTCGATACGTAATCCGATTGCGTCTGGAATAAGCCTACCGGAGGCCTCTGATAGTAAGATTTATGATCACAATGAACCAACACCTACTTTAGTGGTAGATGTTGGTTGAACACGTCAGCACCGGCAAATGTGTATCTCACGTGTGACGAACGTACCTCCTGTTTATACAATTTTCCTTTTTTATTACTACATTTTAGGTAAAACAATGACTTGTTGTGCGTAAAGTAATTAATATAAATATTGATATTTTTAAATATAACATGCATCCTATTTTCAGTGAATTTATGATTGCCTGCAAATTATTGATTTTAATGGTTTGTCATAAAAGATAAAAAGAGACCTTATATCCTTAACAACATATCTTTAAATACATTGACGCGGAAATTACTTTTCGCGTATACGGGCATTTATCCACAAGCAAGATTGACGCGCGCTCGTGAATTGTAAGAAGTACACAAGTACATATAAGATCAATGTTTATATGTAAATACATAAATATTAAATACTTATTTAAATATACATATATGCATTATTATATTTTGTAAAATAGGTTTACTATGCAAGCAATTAAACACATAACTTATATACTGAAATAACGCAAATTCTGAAAATAGGTATTTAAAATAGTTTTTTTTTTTCGTCTAACACATCATGTACTCGTATTACCGCATTCGACAGACGTACTCTATTATAATGTATAATGTGTTCGTATATTTATAAAAGGCAATCAGATACAAATAAACAGATAAACCGCCCGGGGGTGGTCCCGATATAATACACATTTCACATTCAGATTGAATATTTGAATGGAACCGGTACACACATACTTATACTTAATTTGTATTATGTGCCTTGGGTTCCGTATAATACTGTCCTAGCTATGTATTTATTTATGCCTTACAGTGAAGTAAAAACATACCATTAGCCTGTCTCTCCGCTGCTGGATATAGGGCTCTCCCAAGGACCCCAACCCCACACACTCTTCTGTTCTTCTCATCCACTCATTCCCGGCGACTTCTTTCATGTCGTCAGTCCACCTGGCCGGAGGGCGTACCACCCTACGTTTCCCGGCACATGGTCTCCATTTGAGGACTCGGCTCCCCATTGGTTATCCCATCCTCGAGCATGCATGGCCTGCCGACTGCCGTCATCTTTACTTCCTTATCGGATTTCTTCGCTGCGGATTTTGTCCAGTAAAAAGACTCCGAGCATATCTCTTTCCATCGCTCGCTGATCGTCTTTAAATTTAAATCTGTAATTAAGAAAATTGAATTTAAAAGGAACAAGATGCTTGATGTCGTCGTTACGCGCGACGACATCAAGCAGCTTGTATTAGAATACTGCTTGATATTGTGTAATTTCATGTATTGCGCAATGTTTTTGATCGTGTAGGCAGTGTATTGAAACTAGTTTGGGTGCAAGGTGTGATTCAATAATATTGTGCAATGTTATTATTGTACAGTTTTATTGTGGGACTACAATACAATACAGCAGATACAATACAGCAGATACAATACAGCAGATACAATACAGCAGATTGTCAACCGACTGATTTATATTTTTGTTTTAACCTTGTCTTCTAATGAATTTTATTACCGTCGGAGGTTTTGTCAAAATATTTGAATTTGTTTCGTTTTTAATCTTTTACTCTTCAGTTAAGAATATATTTCTTAAAAACTCCATGGATACAATTTCTAGCAACATTTTTTCTTTGCTTTTGTCAAAGGATCTCTGATAGCCGCACATCTAGTCGAATAGTTCAGACAATCGAGTTTGGAATAAGAGATGTATCGACCGATACGTCCCGGGTTCAATTCGTGTCCGGTTATCTAAATCCACGGCGGGATGGATCCCTTATCAGTCAAACTAACTAGGATCTCCTTTATTGGATCCGAAAACGGGATAGCTGTCAGCGGTAGAGAAAGGTCGTAAGTGCAATTAGGAATTAGATTCGAGAATCTTTCGAGATATTATACATACCTATACATATCTATGAATGTATATACAGACATTATTTCCTTTTTGCACCATCTAGCTCTATTTCGTCTACTGACTTCTCTTCACCACCCAAAGGTTGCCTGGAAGAAATCGCTTTAGCGATAAGGCCGCCGGTTATACTTCTAATAACTTGTACTTTGCATTACTCTGTATGTTTTTGGTATAAAACAAAGTGTATCTATCTATCTATATACTCGTATTACGTAATTATGTATACTCTATCTTTGATTAAAATATATATTTCGTCTCTACCCAAAGGTTGTTTGACAGAGATCACTTCTAGTGGTAAGATAGTCTTTTGTGCATTTCACGTACATATTAACAATGTCTGTTATTGGTTTATTTTTGTATTGGTGTGCACACCAATACAAAAATAAACCAAGAGTTTTATCAATACAGGAAACTTTCGAATTTATAACGTGGTAAGGATGGCCATTCTTATAGCCTTTGTAAATTAGCTTATTATTCTAATTTAACCAGTAAAAGTATTTATAAGACAATCAAACAAAATATATGGATATTTAGAGCCTGTTAACATGATAGAGTTTAAGGCGTAATTTCCTTAAAAAGGCATCTTACGTATACATACATGTATATAGTTTGGTCGTTATTTTTTTAAATTGTTATGAAACTAAATAGTTTAACTCCGTGGTTGAACTTCAACCTTGGCAAAGTAGTTATTCTGGCGAGGATAATAAATTAAAAGTTGAACCCGGGCACCACTCGCTGCCGAGCTAGCAACACGTGGTAAAGTAATCAACATTTACTGGAGTTGAACCGCAATAACGAAGTAAACAACGCGATTATAACTAAATTGGAGAGTGAAAATATCAAAAACGAACTTGATAAAATAAATCGTAACAACAAATATTATGAAGGTATATGAATACCGAATAAAAGCCAAGTGTGAATCTCTTCCTGTGACCTTAATGTTTGAACAATATAATGATATCTATAAATATATATAATATGTATAATGATATTATTTAGGAAGCTTCGAGAAAATTCCAAACAGTAGTAATGTTATAAATAGTCGTTGAGAAAAGAAAAGATAAAAATGCAGAAATCATAAATAACTAAATTATAAATATTGGATAGATATCAATTGTTATACGTATACGATCTTAAGATAGCTTCAGACCATAATCCACCGCAGTGACCCGTGAATAAATATTAAGCAAAATAAATATGGTAAATAGTACTAAACAGCAATTAAATCTTAACTAATACTACACATTTGAAATTTGTTTTTTTGTTACTTAACTCTTCAATAAATCAACGAATCGATATTAAATTGTATACCTATAGTTCATAGGATGGCTTAACACATAGAATAGTTTTCTTCTCGATCGGTGCTGATGAAGCTACGGGCAACAATAATCATAAGATGGCTACATCAATACACTCGTTGTAACTAATAGAATTCACATGAAGATTATGCTTCTATCACGACGATACTACAGAAGTTATGATTGCCTACTTATCGCTTTTTAAACCTCACTGCCCTCATATTGTATTGGGTAACGAGCCAACATTTCTAATCAAATCGCGTCGCACTCAATTTTTCTCCCTCTCGAGGTCGCGCCATTAGCATAACAATCGTCATGACGCGTGACGCGCGTCACTCACACCTGTCTCTTGTATTCCTCCGACAAGTAAAAATATTTTATCCACGATCTCATCTTCCGTGTTGTGATGAGATTATATATTAGATTATTAGATACCCATAGTCATAAAGACGATACTACTTATGTTCTTAAATTTAAAAAATCTATGTTTCTCTATTTCAACACGTCTCTATGTTTTTTATTGGTTCAAGTTCATCCCAGGATGTTTTATGTTTAATTCACACACCAGTAGTAAGTTAAACGGAAATTCGAACATTCTACTTAAAATTAAAATAAAAGTAATAAATAAAGATCAAACACATAACCGCAATCGTCTGCTTGATATGAGCCTCCTCACATTGTCTTGTATGGCTTTAAACACCACGCTGGGTTGGCGAGTCCGCTTTTTTAGAGCTGGTGTAGTTCCCCAGGGCTTATGGTAGCGGCTTTGTTATCTCTTAGTCGTCTTTTATAACACCAGGGGGAAGAGATGGAGTGGTGCTATTCTAAAGCCACACCACACAACTGTAGGTCGAACATATTCTTAATGAAAATACACCACCGGTTGTAGATAAAATAAACGCAAATATTTAAAATTACTTTCTCAGTGTACTCAATCAGTTAATGTGCAAACCAACAGAGTGATTAATTGGTTGTCAATAACATAGATTTAAACTGATGTTTATTAGGTTCAATTTTAAGAATACGTATTTATTTTCAATGTCTTCTCGAAAATATTATCTCGGCTACCGTCCTCTTATCGTAGACGGTGCCGCAAAGCAATTTGCGTCGCTTTGTTCCAGCGGTGTGTAGAGCCGCTCCTGTGGGAATGTAAACATGATTGGATACACCTATCTCGTCCAATTCATTCACTGGTTCTCGATGTCCCGAAATTTGTTCCATCAGGAGCTAAGACAATAATTGTCTTAGTTCCTGATGGAACAAATGGAACAAAGAAGAATCTAGAATGAAATTATTATTATTTCATTCTAGATTCTTCTCTCTAAATACTTAATAATAAAATACATTTATTATGTGTATTTTAGTATTTAAATAAGGCATTTTATGAAAATTATTGTCTTGCAGGGATTGAAACATACTTAGTTTACTCACTTGACATAAACTCACTTGACCACGTGACTGCCTCTTCTTGATACTAGCTTTACTTATAGTATAAACAGCAACCGTAAAACGTTTTACATCACAAAGTACAAGCAAGACCTGACTTAATATTTATCAAAATCAAAAATATTTAATTTAATATGTTATGATGTCGTCGTGATAACCTGAGAACAACAACTTCAGAACTATTCAACTGATTTTAAACTTGTTGTGAAAACTTATTTTAAACAACAGAAAAATACTTAGAATATATTGATACCGAAAAATATATTCTCTAACTAGCAAAATTTGATAAACCTTAAACTTATTGTAAGCAGAAACTTAATTACAGAAACGGATTTCATTTGTATAAAAAATGTTACCGGCTAGTACTTTAGTCATCGAAATTCATTCAAATAGTTGTCACGTGACATCTTAGAGAAATAATCATCGAACGTTATGTGACTTGCGTATTTTTTTTCACAACATACTGTCACCAGAGCGGGTCGTCTGTCGAAAGCTATCAAAGAATAGTGCTCGAGCATCAATAGTATGGATCGAACATCAATTTTATTTTAAAGAGGATTAATTTGTGTAGGCATTTTATCGTGTAGTAGTGATGGTAGTATAAGGATAATTAAGTGGCCTGTATGATAGGTACGCGTGTCGAAATAAAAGATAAAGTCAACTCCGAATAATTATAATTATTAATAATTTGGAAGGGGGGGGGGGGGGGGGTAATGTTTTAGTAAATAGCGAAAACTATCTACACCATACATTAACCTGTGTCTCTCCACTGCTGGATATACTATAGCTGTCTCTATATGGATATACTATAAGGACCGCCACCACACACGGTGTTCTGCCGTCCCCGTCCAGCTACTACCGGTGACTTTGTTTAAGTCGTCCGTCCACGCTTTGAGGGGGAGAGTGCACGCTGCAATCCAACAGCCACTGGACGCGCTCGACTGGCCACGTTGCCCCTCTCTCACAGAAGACTACCTTGAAATGTACTGCATTTCCCACTTTACCATATTTCCCTAATGTACCAGAGCCCATTCCCATCCTATCCCTGCCCATTTTCCCAACCCTTTCTCCAAATCCATTCCTATATTTCCAAAGGTAGGCAGCGCATCCGGGGTCGTACCAAGCTAATGTTGACATGTATCGCGGATGTCTATGGGCGACATACTATCAGGTGGACTGTGTGCGCGTCTGCCGCCTTCTCCCATAAAAAAAAATATTATTAACAATACTTACTGGTCGGAAGGCTACTAGCGTGACCGCGTAATCTATGTCATCTAAACGCAGTCTAATTTACGTCACGGTTTCTCTACAATCGGCAACATCTTTAAATAGACGATATTTAGGTCTTTTGTTTGTTCAAGCCGTTTCTATCCCGCCCTTTTTCACATAATGTATTATCTTTTTGTCGGTTCCTGTGTCAGATCCATTATAGAAACTTTGTATCGAAGTCGGTATAACTTCTGAGTATAATCAATCATACAAAGGAGAAACAGTCTTAAAATAATCTAACTTGCTGCGCAGTTGATGCATACTTGAAGATACTCGTATACTGTACGAAGAATCTAAGTGAATGTGATGAAAAAAGGAACAAACGTCCGCCATTTTGAAATTACAATCTATTGACAGATCTGCTATTTACAAATGTTATGTCATTAATTTTTAAATGTCTTATGTAATTAATTATATGTTTATGTTTGTAATATTTCCAGTACTAGTAAGGATTTTTGTTCGGTCAAGGACATATGTCACAGTTCATATGTGTGTGTGACCTACCAAAACACCCTATGTTTATCGAGACACCCGGCCTCTTCTGCTAGATAAAAACGTATGCCCTGTCTGACTTTCATTTTTTCTCTCTTATTCTCTTTTGTCAAGTAGAAATCCTACATCTATTCTATGATCCATATACACTCCACATCTTCAGCGTGAGGATCGCAATCACGCGCCCGTTGTCATGCTAATGCGTTGGTGATAGATCCGAGTGTGGGGGCGGGGTTCAGTTATCATGGACGTCATACAAGCCTAGCGTTTTATTCAATGGACGGACAATGAAGACGATGCTTTCATATGTAAACTCCACAACCTCAACTGTTCCGTTACTAAAATGATGACGGGCTGAATTTTTTATCGGTACCTCTTTGGTTTTAATCAAGGAGATGCGGTATAGAAGATCGTCTGGGAAGCTGGCCCAAAAGCATGCACTACGATACGATGTGCTGCCAACTTGTACTTAAGGTCTAACACAGACGATAATCGGGTGACCGACTTTACCTGTTTCACCTATGACATCACACAGACAGCGTAAATAAGCAGTAGTTAAATAGTAAGCGCTGCTTGTCTTCTTCGTATGAGTGAAGAAAATGTCACAACAGAACATATAAGTTGCAATGATGCTACTTGTGAGTCTTTAGGGCCTAAACAATCCTTTCACCTATCGAGCTATACGACTTTTGACCTTTAAATGTTCTCTTCTATATTAGTGGTCCCGTTGAATTAACACGCGCATATTGTAATTTCGATTTTTGAAGCTCGTTTTGACAGACAATAGAAGCATAAAACATTTCCTCAGATTTCGTTCAAAAATCATAAGTTGAGAACATCGGGTCACGTGTTAATGCTGCGGTGTGTTCACGCTCCTGTAGTGGTTTGTCAGGATTGTCGTGTGACGGGAGTCGCAATTAAGCCGCGTCACACGGACTGTTTGTACAGGACCGACCTAAAGTTTTTATTGCAGTCGCCATATCGGCCAACCACAGTAGGTACTGCACTGGGGATGGGGACTTTGAGAAATTGGATCTGTACGAACGTCGGAAATTCCGAAATGTGTCACGCAGGTAGATGCGACGCTGACGACTATAAAAACTTTATAATGTGTCGTAGGGTTTTAATGGTAAATCTCTTTTTTTTATTTTGTATATCCTTCTGTATCCTTCCTTCAATAGATTAACGAAATTATGCTAGAAATACGTTTGTTAGATGCTCTTGCACTGCTTATAATAAGTTTTGTGTTGTGAGCTTATAATTGTTTTTGAGTTTTGGAGGGCAGAGTATACACTATATTCCCACAGCCGCTGGGCGCGCTCGACTGGCCACGTTACCCCTCTGTAATAGAAGAGTACCTTGAAATGTAATACATTTCCCACTTTATCCTATTTTCCCAATGTGCGTACGTGTTTCGGTAGTGAGTGAGATATGCCATACTATCCTATCCGTCCCCATTTCCCCAACCCATTCTTCAAATCCCTTCCTATGTATCCAAATGTAGGCAGCGCATCCGGGGGCATGCCAACATTTGTCATTCTCGACTGTAGCTGATGTCCACGGATGTCAGGTGGACTGTATGCTCGTCTGACACCTTTTTTTATAAAGAAAAAGAAAGTTAATCTCGGGTGTTCACATATTTTGTACAAGGCTTATGCCGTTTAAACAAAATATTAAAAAAGTGAGAGTTTTGTGTAAAGATTCGGTACTGGTCTCCACGCATGTCGCAAATATCCATCGATACACGTGTGCCCGTTTAATTGGCGAGAACCCGTTGTGTGCAACTTTTTTTAATCAAACTGGTGTACTGTTCAACCCTCTGGCGATTTAGTATGTAGTTTCACGTTATATGGCTTACATAAAGCGGGACTAACGTCAAAGGAAGTTGCTAGTAGTCGAAAATCAATATATTAGCGTTTTTGAGAGGTTAGATGCCCACGCAAAGTCTCTCTACGAGTACCTAATGACTCTACCTGCACTATTGTTTTATATAAACTAGTATAACATACCATTCCATCAGCCTATGTCTCTCCACTGCTGCATATAGGCTTCTACCAAGGACCGATACTACACACGGTAGATTTAGGTACATGTAGCTACTACCGACGACTTTCTTCAAGTCTTCAGTCCATCTTGCCTGAGAGGTTTTCATATTTTATATATAATATTTTTTCCCGTTTGTTAAGAGTTTTGTAAATCTGTGCCTTCAGCTACTTTTCGTAGTAAGACGTTGACCCAATTTTGCCACTGAGACACATAAAGGCCATCATTAGCGTCCCGTATCAGCAGCGACACAATTACAGTAATGTTGGTATTGATCTTGTATCAGCTCGGATGCGGGCCATTACGCTACGCCTCGGAACTCCCGCGTTCAATCTTGTTACACTCGACAAATAACGCGGAATTTCATTTGACAATCAAACTGGTGTTGAAGATATGCTAACAATGTATTCAACGAACGGTTCTAGGTTGGTATCTGCTCCCTGGAAAAGTTGGCGTAACAGAGTAATAATTCAATACGCAACGGGAGATACTGAATGAGCAACAAAATGGACGGCAGCAAATTTAAAGGTGGGTTAGGTTTTGGTTCTCTGATGACAATTAAAAAATAGGTGTCCCACGAAGCAAGACTCCGTCGACTTCGTGACGACATCCATAGTAAATCATTTTTTTTATGTACAAAAGTGGCAGACGAGCATACAGTCCACCTGATGGTAAGTGGAAACTATCGCCCATAGACATCCGTGATACATGCCAACATTAGTCCAAAATGACAAACGTTTGCACGCTCCCGGATGCGCTGCCTACCTTTGGAGTTATAGGAATGGATTTGGAGAAAGGGTTGGAAAAATGGGGAGGGATTGGATGGGAATGGGCTCTGGCACATCTCACTCACTACCGAAATACGTACGTACATTAGGGAAATAAGATAAAGTGGGAAATGCAGTACATTTCAAGGTAGTCTTCTGTGAGAGAGGGGTAACGTGGCCAGTCGAGCGCGCCCAGCGGCTGTTGGATTGCAGCGTGTACTCTCCCCCTCAACTTAAGTTATTAAACAATAGGTTGTTTTCTTGATCATGATTTACTGCTCGTATTAATACAAGTCAAAATGCCACCGCAAATGCCACCTTGCACGATCTTCATCTCTTCTCGGTTACCAATACTACACTAAAATTAACTATTCCCAACTGACGATGTTTTAAGTAAAGAAACGAACCTAACTGAGTTAAAGAAAATCTTTTACAAAATAAAATAGAAATGTGAGTGTTCGTGTGAGGCGCGAGCGTGACAAATGAGGGCAGGTGTCAAAGCGGGCGAGCAGTCGGCCGCCGGTGAACCGTGGAGCAACCGACCGATTGGAACAGCGAAGACTTTTATAAAAATCACACACTAAACCTTTTGTGAGACAGTAAAAACTATGGATGAATTTACGAGGAAATATTCTGTAAAATATTCGATGTGAACCATTTATTTCGTTCATACAGCAGAAAAAGATGTGGAGAGACCTAGCATCACGAAGAGCAGGAAGACTCGCCTATTCGCGCATTAGACTTTGTCACCTTTATTTACGAATATGATGCTAAGTTTAGGAGGTCAATTGAACCGTAGAGTGAATAAACACCTTTGAATTATGGCGTTGGCAGAGCATGGTTGGCATATCGTGGACAGCTCGTCGGACCAATGACGTCATCGTGCGGACATTAAATGAGGATATTAATGCGGAAGTGAATTAGTGGTTTGACAGCATCTACCTACGCAGGACCTTAGAAAAACTGCCGATAACTCGGAAAGATCGAAGGCAAGAGATCTCGTTGGACCGACCATATAATAGGGCTGTTCCTTCTCAGTATGCTATGAGAGTTGCTAATGATAAAAACATATCTTAAGAGTGAAGGTGTTTCTGAAGGAGGCTTCAATCTCTATAATTCAATCTTTTATAATTATTACGAGCGGCTTTTGTCCACCATCCACCACGCACGATTAACGTGGATTTATTATTATAATATTTTATTTGCTGATTTTATTTGTCACTTAAAAGCACTTTCAGACGCAACAAACATATGCTATTTATTTGATATAGCATCGAAAATTCTAGATAGGGTTCTACAACTTTCGTCTAAACACTCTTCAAATACGTACGCTACATCCCACGGGCTGGCTCCGTCTTACTTTGCCGTGGATATTTTTTCTCGAGTAGATGCGCGGTTCTTTAAAACGCTTTTTATCTCCAAACTAAATACTAATAAATAATATGAAAATGTATAATATATTAAAGCCACTACCTACTAATGGTACGGGTCAGCGATTACAACGTCACGAATGAGCGTCGAAAATGTTACCCTTAGGCTTTCATCACTCTGTAAAACATTATTTAAATGTGGATCAGTGTCAACTTATGACTAGATCACAAGACGTAGGTTCGTAGAAAAAAAAAGAAATAATTCAGACTATTTACTTAGATGGTCACAATCCTTGTAGGGTCTCCGTTAAACTATTCCTTTGACCGACGACCCATCTCCAACGTTAATGCAGCTAAGTTACTAATAACCATATTTCATAGCAACATTCATTATTCAAAAGCTGGTGACCGTATCAGCATGATTGGACAACTATTCGCCACATTCGGGCCCGTTCCGCTGGACACTCGTTAACAGAACTTAGGTCATGGTGACGAAGCGAAACATGAACGTTTTCCAACTATAGGGTGTTGTGACATAATACCCATTTCTAACTATACAGTTTTCAACACTGCTACAACTCACGAGCTTGACACAGGATCGGAACTAACTAAGGCTGTCATTATAGTGAGACGTGATCTGCATGCGCTTTGATATCCATTAACTCGACGTACAGATATCGAGAGAAACGATGTAATCATTCAATAAATAAATGGAATTATATTTTATTTAATGACTAGCTGTTGTCCACGGCTTCTCTCACGTTGCATTTAATTGTAACTCCATACATAATTTGACATCCTGTATTTTAGTCCACAATTTTGGAATCGGTAAAACACGTGTTTAAATATTTGCATTGTAGAACATTTGTACCAAGTTTCAAGTTAATAATATTGTAATTAATATTTTTTTCGGCTTATTTTACATTTAGGGATTAAACTTTGAGCAATCTCTTCTTAGTAAGTATTTACGTTGTAAAGACAGGCTGCTGAACAAATTTCATGTTTGAAGGTTCAGCGCCGAGGAGTCAGTCAGTCGGAACATTTTCCTTTATAAACATCGGTCAACCAAATTATAAGTATAGATAGACGATTGAAATAACAAAGATACATTTGGAAATGTGTCTTGAAGCAAACAAGAAAGGGTCTTCTAACAACATAGGAATTATGAGCAGCAGAATATATTGAATAGGCAGCAAATTGATGGCAGGCTTTCCGGTGATAATATAGAAATAACTGTCATGATTTTTTAGTAATTTAAAGTTATTTATTTCAGTTATTTATTTCAGTTATTTATTTCAGTTATTTATTTCAGTTATTCAAAATCGTTTGTTTTGTTGATCGCGATCATATGTTGCCCATTTAGTATTTTAGATACTAAAATACCGTTTAAATACAAGTCCTTTTTACAGTAATTTGACAATTTGTCAAAGTTCACAACGTCATTACTTTGGAGCTACTGAACCGATTTGGCCCATCAACAAATTTAAATCAACATATGATCAACGATGTGGGGTTCTTCAAGAGGATTTTGCAAGGTCGGCGGCGCGCCCGCATACACCCTGGTGTTGCAGGTGTCCACGGGCAACGGTAACACTTACCATCACGTGGGACCACTTGCTCGTCCGCCCACTAGTCTATAAAAAAAAACCTAAATCAAGAAACTTAAATCAAGAAACTTAAATCAACAAACTTAAATTAACAAACTTAAATCATCAAACTATTTTTGTACCGAAATAATTTGAATCGATTTGAAAAATGCGCTTCTCAGTTTAACCATACATTTGGTTCTCTAATCTCTCTAATAAAAAAAATCGCACTAACTGGACGGTGAGGGAAGACATCGTAACGAAATCCGCATGATCGACAAATAAAACAAAATCTGGCGTATCTGTATCCACGAATCCTTACCGGGCCCGCGTGGTGGATTATGACGCCAAGTCCGGTGACTCTTGAAAGGCCACTAGGGCCACAAGAATTTAGTCAATCTGAAAAAAAAGAAAAAAAAAGGATTATGACCCGAAACTCCGCTTTACTAGGGGAGGTCTGTGCCCTACAGTGGGATATTATAGTCTGGTATCATCATCAATCTCTCTAATATTTTTTTTCGACATCTGCCTAAATATTGCTTATTTCCGAACACGGCCGAGGTCTTCAAGTAGTATGGAGATCAAATTTAAATAGTTTATAATGAAAATCTGGAAAAGAAAAACAGAAAATAAACAGGAATCTTGGGTTCTCAATACTGTTCAATACTGTTCCTGTTCTCAATACTGTGCTATCGGAAAATACAAATTTCAGTAATAATACTCATTTTTCTAATTGAAGATTTAAAAGTAGGTAAAATAAAGGTTATTTTTATTAATTTGTAATGAAAACCGTTGGCCGATCGTCAGCAACCGCGGCAGTCTTCCTGATTTCATGGAGCTATCGTTATCGGCAGATACGTCGGTGGCCGCTGTCGAGACTCACGAGCGATCGCCGATAACACTAATGAGGACGCACGGACTTCCAGACTTCCGCGTTTCCACGGTTCCACTCTTTGAATTTAGAAATAGCTTGATATTATATACAATACTTACTTGAAAAACGAAGCACAAGACATTCTTCTGTTAAGATGTTCAATATATTTATATCCTAAAAACAAAATTCAATGTTAAACGATCCGCTCGGTGCTGGCACCTTCCAAAACTTTCACTTTGTTTTAAAAATATTATGTACTTGAACTATATGACGAGTGGGCCCAGCGGCGCCTGAGGGGTCAATCAATAAATAAAATAAATCCACGCAAACGTTGTTAAAATCCAAAAGCCCCAAAAAGCTCAAAAATTCATACAGATATATTGCTAGATAAGATTCATTAAACTCTATTGATAATTATAATATCAGTCTTAGATATATCAGTATAATAACGTCCCACTGCAAGGCCTCCATTTCATCTCATCCACCTTGCGGTGGATTGGTGGATATACATGCTCCAGATGTTTTTTTTTTAAATATTATAATAATTTTGAATAATTTGAAAATTAAAAAAAGAAGTGTCAGGTAACAGTTTAATGTAATGTCTCTTATGTTAATGTAATGTCTCTTATGTTAATGTAATGTCTCTTATGTAAATGTAATGTCATAATTCTATAATATAATACCACAATTAGAAAAATATTTCTCTATATAGCTTTTGTTTTAAAAATATCTTGTAGTTCACCAAAGGCTTCAAATAGAAAATCCCAATGAGAAGAAAACTACAGTCGGCAATAAGAAGAAGGCTGTAGCTCAACTAGTGACGATTGTTCATAGTAACCGCGGCTTCCTGATTGGTGGATTCGCTACTTAACTCTCGCGCTGTTTCACCACTGACTTGCATTTGTCGGCGTCGCTCAACTTTACAATAATATTATAAAAGGAAAGTTAAGTGAGGGCAAAGTTTGAGTGCCATTGTCTGTTTAAAGTTTTAATGTTTGTAATTAATATTCTGAGTTGATAACTGTGTCGTGACGAGAGTTTTGATTCGAACGCTAAATGTCACGTATATATTTATGCGATTAACAATATATTACGTGATAGAAAGCAATAATTTACTTTGCACACTAATAAACGTAATCGAATAGAAGTAACAGAAAGTCTAAATGCCAAATGAATAAACGAAACTATAAAATACAAGTAGGTTGGCATAAGAAAGAATGAGAGAATAAATGGGGCGGTTTGTGATAGAATACTGATTCTTCTTATTCTCCATCGTTTTGAACGAATTTTAATTTCTTATTCTTTTTTGTAGTATAAAGGCGGCAGACGAGCATACATCTTACATGGTAAGCATACACTTACCATCAGTGCACCTGATGGTAAGTGGATACTGTCGTCCATAGACATCCGCGATACATGCCAACATCCGCGATACATGAATGTATAGCTACATGCCAGAACCCAGCCCGTTCTGGCATATTTCACTTACTACCGAACCACCTACGTATATTGGGGAAATACGATAAAGTAGGAAATGCAGTACATTCCAAGGTAGTATTCTATGAGAGAGGGCTAACGTGGCCAGTCGAGGGCGCCCAGCGGCTGAAATCCCTTTCTGAATCCTGAAAAAAGGATACTGGATCTGTAGACCAGTCAACGTTTGTCATTTTGGAATGTATCACAGATGTCCATAGGTAAATTAATTGATTACTATATTGCGAGCTATGAGCTATCTCCTCGTCTCTCACTTTCTTCAATAAAAATGTATTCTACTAATTTGTGCAAATATAAGTATTACCGTACAAAGGAGACCAACTAAATTTGTCAGTTATGCAAACGATCTCTATGAATTGCAATGTAAATAACAATGTCAGTAAGTTAACTCGCTCACATCGCGTCTGTTCATAAAGTCGTGTCACGTGTCACCGGGCGACATGTATCACTGTGTACGATGTATCTTAGTTACGAGGGGCACTTTTTGTCCAGCGGCCGCGCGCCGGCAGCCTAATGTCCGAAATGTTAAAAATGATGTTTGATCTTTGTTATCACGAGGACCGCTGTGGCATGAATGATGTGTGAGTAGTGAGAGGGCAGAGAAGCAGTGGGGCTTTATAGGTTAACATCAATTGAATCTATAAGGTCCTACAAAAATAGTGTAAAATATTTTAATATATCAAACAGTACACTAAACCTATTTATATTTATTTATAAAAACCTTTATGTCACTTTATGGTACAAAAGGAGAGCTTAACGCTTTAAGTTATTATAACTAACGAAAGATTAACATTTTTTTCATTATTATTATTACATTAAAAATAGTTTTTTGATCACCAATTAATCATAATTTAGTCGTATTTGCATAGCACTATTCACACTCCCTCGCTTAGGTCGTTGACCTTTGAACGCGCCCGCTTCTGTTTATAAATACGCGTAAATAGATAGGAACTATGTAATGTGTTATACACATACGAGTAAATGATTAATTAATAATTATTTATTTATACTGAAATAAAAAAAAATATGAGACATGTTAATTTTTAGTTAGATGAAATAGTTTTAGTGTACTAATTGTTATATTAAAATATTTTCAACCATATAATTCATTGAAAATAATGTAATGTTTACACACTTTAATCAAAGAAATATTCTAGGTAAGAAAAAGTCAATAAACGGTACCTACGCCACAACTCGAGATTAATTTTTATTATAAATATTTCTATAAAACACTCGAAGCGTCAGTCTAAAATATGCAAAATACTCCCCTTTCCTATTTCGGAGGGGTGCTTTTTATCCCCGGGGATGATCCCGCTACATAACTCACCGGAGAAAAATTGGAAGGTCCAAGTGAGAAAGACTCGAATTAAGCCGGCGACTTGCTTTTTTCATCTCTTCGTAATCTCCTTTGACAGCACGAAAATGAAAAAAAGCAAAAATTTTAGGTGATAAAGAAACTAATATCTGTGTGAAATCAGTCAACCGTGAACACGATTACTGAACAGGACACGAACGGAAAAGATGATTATGAAATTAGGACGTTGAACAATAACTTCGTGTTAAAGCGTTCTGTAAAATCTATAATTTCACCTTGTATTTCTAATTTGATATTAACAACCTTTAAAAACACGTTTAAAACGAATTAAGATATTAAGTTACAGTTAAATTTCTTTTTGAATTTTATGTTAACTTAGTTTCTTAAGTTTTCTTAGTTACTTTTACTAACTAATTTCTTACTTATTTCTGCTATCCATACAGAATTACATAAATTTAAATCCGAATAATAATTCAATTATTCTTCAATTTCAAATATTTATTTGCATAATACATGGTTCAATAGATGTTACAAACAGATAAACCGTTACAGTGTCACGTGTTTTGTCACTTTATTGTGACATGCAAATTTTAATAGTTAATGTTATAATTATTATCATTTATTTTGTGATATTTACAACACAATTCTAATTTAATAAAATTTGTAAAAAATATATACAACTTAAAAAGTAAATACCTGATATTTGCTGTCTTTGCTTTGTCAAATATTTATTATAATCATTATAGGAAGTATTGATTAATAACTTATTAGAAATCCACTCATTATTCTAATAAATAATCTTTTGATATTTTTGTCTCGTCTATCTTCTATTGGAACTTCCTTGTTCAATTAAAATATTTTATATTCCTTTTACTTATCAGCTATCATGATAAAATTCCGAGTCTCTTTGAAGCTCAGAAGCTGGTGAAGCAGTCTCTGCTAAAGCAATTATCCAATCGTCTTGATAATTATAGTTAACTGGACCTGTAATCACTACCATCCGTGAATCTCAAGAAAGGCTCCTTCCGCTACTATACAACTCACAGGAAATATCTGGAATCATTGATGTCCATACGAGCGGGAATGCCACGCGATTGTAAGAATAATTTCTCCGTGGCATTTCTGCACGCAATAAGTTACAGTGAAAAACAAATGAATGAAGTTAAAATGCTTACATGCTATCCTTACTACCATCCTTATAATTATTATCTTTGTCTTTATTCTAATGTCCTCACTTTCAAAAACGATGATCCTTTTTAGTTTTATGATAACAGCAATACTTTTCAGCCAGTGTTTCTTCATAGAAAAGACGAATAGGTAGGTGATGGTAAGTCTTAATAAGATCTTGAATCATCAGGTGGGACACGGTCGCGCTGCCATTAGATTGCAGAATTCTATTAACAGTTGCCTTGATGAACCCCATGTCTTAGCTTAATGGAAAAACCTCAACAGTATAAAGATAGTGTCTTCAAGACCTCACAATACGCATCGACTCTTGTCAATAAAGTGTTGATGAATCGCGTGTCCAAAACAAGAAGTTCATCAAATTGTACAGCTCTTCACAACATTCTCCATTACACAGCATGGTTGAAAACGTAGGGAACGCTCTTCGGAAGCGATTGTACACCGCCTTTGAGAGTGGGCTCGTCAAAAAATGTGTAGGTAAAAATCGACCAACTCCACATGCACCTTGTTAATTGGATACTTGGAACATATAATTTAGGTACCTTATTACAGCAGCTCGGTAAGATGGTAGACTAAAGCCATAAACACTAAAATTTCAATAAGTGCGGACACCGGTTAACGAGCACTAAAACGCCGCTGTTATGAACATACCTTTATGATATCCACTATTAAATTAATAGACGATCTTGACACTTTTGAAATAAAGTAAGAATTCAATTCAGAACATCTATTACGACTTTACGACAACCAACGAAGTAGTCCTTGAATGGAGACTACGTACCAGGAAGCGCAGTGTGGGACTTTCTCCGGCCACGTGGTACGACGAAGATATTTGCTGTTAGTGGTTGGATGCTTTCCGAAAAGATAATCAGACCGATAGCAACATTTATAGTTCTGGTTTGATTATGGCGGATGTCCATGGACGATTGTGTCCACTTACCACCAGGTGAACTGTCAGCACGTCTACTCCTCTGTCATCTTCTTTCCATAAAGAAACTTTGCATTGTATTTGTATAGCCTATAATGTCCCACAGCAGGGCACAGGCTCCCATAGTAAAACACTGGGGGTTCCGGGCCGTAATCAACCACTCGGGCCCAGTGCGGATTGGTGGATCACATACACCATATTTTTTAAATTTCTGGTTTCTTCAGGATGTTTTCTCTCACCGCCAAGTCAGTGACAATTTTTAAAAATTGAAACTCAGTGGTAATTGGCTAGGATTTGAATATTTGCATAACAATGTTGTTATTACGAACGTTGCAATGATGTTTCAAGACTGTGTCTTTGATTATGATAATAATTAGATAGATTTAAGTATTGTCTATAAAATAAATGCCGTTCTTAATTCTTAAAACTTAACAATTTTCAAAATGCAACAACAAGACTCGTCCATTTACTTCATCTTTGACAAAACCTTCCCGCCTCTCCTTTGCTCCCAAGGCTCGTCTTCATTAGCCTTTATTAACTCTTCTGGGTAACAAGTTTTATGGACCCGAACGTGTCCAAATTTTATTCTTAAAGAACGTTTATGGACGTTAACTTTGAGTTATTCGCGCTAAAACCCTAAAATGTTATAAAAAGTTAGCAGAAATATCTTGGTTTTATATTTTTTGGAATACGCTTTAATGAATGTAAAGTTATATAGTACTTTTAAGTTTAAACTATAAAAGTACTTAAGAGTTGATTCTTTAAGTAAGGCGCCAGCAGAAATATGATCGAAATATTATGACTTCGGATCTTATCTTGCAAAGAAACTCTCAGCATTCTCGTAGCTCTCTCAATAGCTCGCTAAGCGACTTTGAATTTATGGACCACACCCACCGCTAAAGATCACGTTTCTGTATCATAACTAGCAGTACACTAATTGAAGACATTCGCTCTCCGACCAGGTGGAGCGATGACTTGAAGAAGAGAGGCGTATATCTAGCAGTGGAGAGACAGACTGATGGTATGGTATTATGACTTTCTCGTATCCCCGCACGAAGTACATTAAATCCATATTCTTTAGTAAATCTTAGTAGTATAACCTATAGGTCTTGTCATGTCCCGCCCTAAGGGCATACAAAAATTGTATAAACTTGTATAATTGCTAAACAATAATCTTACATCTAAAATTGCATAAAAATGTTCTACTACGTTAACAATTTATATTTATATTTATTTAACGAATATAAAAGAAAGAATATGCCTTCATAAAATGAAAAATTTTAAACCACATTGACATTAAATTCTGTTGTTTCTATCAGCACTCGTAGAACTCATTAATTGTCGTATACTCCAGATTATGTATATTAAAGTGTTTAAAGTTATCAGATAATATCAGATAAGATCTGTCAGTAAACAATGAAGACAATAGGAGACAAAGAATCAAAATTGCCTTTAGAGTTGGAAACAAATGATAACCGTCCGTCACAGAATACATACTACTAAAGGAATGTCATAAAAAATATGTACGAAATATACATATTTAGCATGGGGATAGAATTTTAGATAGGCAAGTGAGTGGGAGGATATGATCCTCCGGTTAGGTGGACTGACGACTTGAAGAAAATTGCTGGTTGCGGCTGGATGAGAAGAGCGGAAGACCGTGTGTAATGGCGGTCCTAGGAAGAGACCTACATCCAACAGTGGGGAAACAGACTGATGGTATGCCTGTTTATACTATAATAGAGAAACTAAATAATCCTGTTAATTGTTGTCTTTATCAATCTTGTGTTCTTTCTTTTCAGAGATGGTTTCTTAAAAATTTAGTGGTGACCCCGAAGACGAAAAGTTATTACTAACATTTTTAACGAAAGGTAACATTATATTCGGAACTGAAAATAAACAAAAAGAATATACATATAATGGTTATATTTATTATTTTATCTAAAACTCAAGTTTCTAGATTGATATTTTACCAATTTTTTTTTAATTTTTTGTGGAATGTCATTAACATGTATTTGTGCCTTTTTTATAAAAAGGGCAGAGTAGACCTAGCAGATATAACAAAGTCAAGCGATCGTCTAAGATATTCTAGTGAAAAATGTTTTCTTTCGCTGTTATACATCTATTAAGCTATTATTCCTTGATAAAAATTCGCTGCGTACAGAGTGCAGTCATCATGACATTTTCAAAGAACGTTGTGGAATGAACTGTCAGCTGAAGTTTTTCCATTATGGCTCATTACCACAAGGAGAGTTTCTCGAACGTCGGTCAAAAATTAGTATAAACAACTGTTGTCATCATCTGATAACTGTTATCTCTGTTATCATAGAGTTTTTATCGTTATGTGAACAGTTGTAGACGAGAATTGTATGTGGTTTGGTCGCATACGAGAATCGTATGCAATATTCTCGCCCGAACCGTTGGAGAAACTCTCCTTGTGTAAATGAGACCTTATGCTACGACATGAGGCTCTTCAAGACAGCTGTGAACAGGTTTGTGCAAGGTCGGCAGGCCACCCGCATACCCCGCGGTGTTGTAGGTATACATGGGACGGCAATGACCACTTACTATCATGTAGCGCGCCTGCTCGTCTGCCATCTCGTTTACAAAAAAACAATCGTATAAATATCAACTGTTAATAATTAATTAATTGCAATAGGCTTCTTACAATACATAAAGCAAATATGTGCGTGTCAGTGCCATCCACCAAGTATACTGAACACCAGACATTTAACAGATAAACAGTACACAAATTGCAATAAATCTAACAACATCCCACAGATGCCGACAGTCCAGCATTACCAGCTAACAGAGCCTGATTCAGAACACGATAGTAATGGCGTTTAGTATTTATTGATTCTGCTGTCATTTGACTTTCACTGAAACTGTAATTTGCTGGTTGTAATTAAATTGCGAAAGAGCAGTGATATATTGGATTAATCTACGTCTTTATTGGATTTACTTGGGATTTATTTCGTTGTTGTATCGAAGATTCGAGAGATTTAAATCTTTAGGAAAGTTATTCAACCTACGTAAAATTCACGTACCTGATAATTCAAATCATTTTTTCGTCTACAAAATACGATTGTGTCATGTGCAGGTATTTTTTGAGTTACTATATAAACAATACTGCACTCCTTTAAACGCAGCCATAACATGCGATGAGATAACATATTGCACTCGATAATTGTTAATCGTAACTTAAATTTGACTAAGAAAACGTTAGGTACTTTAAATTAAAGTAACTTTAGAAATACGAAGATTAATTTTCGAATACGTAGATTTAATAATTAAGTGCACACAAACATAATTAATTGTTGAAATTAAATTTAGTGAATTTAAGGGGTAAATAATACCTAAAATGCAATAATACATAATCAGTGTTTTCGTTTCGTTGTCACATTTGTATTAACAATACTATCTAGTATTAATAGTAATATTAATAATACTAGTAATACCACTTAGTTAATAAAAATGTTGACAAAAAATCATATTAATATTTAACTATTAATAATTACAGATTTTTCTGCTAATTTAATATTTCAACATCTCGAGGTTTTAATTAAAATTGGTAATTCACAGATTTTTTACATTTAAAAATGTTCCCAGTTACCCCAGAGTAAAGGTGTTAGAATCTGAGTGTTATTAAAAATATTTTTTTACAATTAATTTTTAATATTTACAGATATTGAACACGAATTAATAGTAACAAAACACGAGTATGTTTTCGTTAATAAGTTTTCAGGTAATATGTTTCAGGGATTGTATGAAGAAAAAAATAGTCATAATTTTACAATAAAAAATACAGTTTTATTAAACTAGTCTTATATAAATGTTATACGATTTTAGGGTCGACAAACCCTAATAGCTACAGAAAAGGGTAAAAATCATAAACGTGTTTGTTTGTCGACTGTTCAAATTTGAAGTATAAAATTGCTAGGGCCTCGAAGGGAAATCAAAAAATATTTTACACTATTTTTAACTTATTTAAGTGTTGTGTGTGTGTGTGTCTATTTAAAGCAATGTTCTTGTTTAATAATAAATCCTTTCATAGACAATGTATTATAATGACCTATTCTTAAAAAGTTATTTAAAATCGTATTAAACATATAATTATTGGACTTGTTCTAAAACATTCAGACTCACGTATTACGTTTATTTATATTTTTCCTTATTTAATTACGGCTCCGTTCTTCTAACTCTGTAATTACATGTAATTAGAAACAAACCAACCCAATTACAGCGGGCGTAATCAAATGTTTTACTGCGGCCGTAATGTGCCAGAGTACCACAGTTTTTTCCTAATTCTTTATTTACTTAGCTAACTCAGAAATTTTATTATTCTTGTATGAGTTCATTCTATTTTGTTATTCATTGCAGCCGCAGCTCACTGGTAGAAAATGCTCTCCAACATTAAATTGGTCGTTTTAAAAATGAATTATTTTAGCCGGTAGTCGGGACATGACTGCAGGATTGGATGCGGTGACTAGAGGATGCGCTGCATGATTGGATTGTTGAATCTTAATTTTAATTTTAATATTGTTCCCAATAATTGAATATTAACACTAGGTTAAGATTTATGGTTACTAAGATACATTATGGTAATTTGTCTGAAATTAAATTAAAATAATTGTTTAGCTTTATATTGCTTTATATGAAAGCTATTTGACTTTCATAAAATTCATGGCAAACTATTGCCTACCTGTCTAGCTAGACTCTTTATGAATTGCTAAATTATAATAAGTAGCCACGTCATGCACAGATCTTATTAGCGGTACTTTGTCGCAGTAAAGCATGAAAACCGCGCTAAAAGGAATGACTATGGAAAAAGTAGCTTGTAGTAAGTGGTCTCGACTCTCAAGTCAAGGTGAGACGAGACACTTGTAGCTCTCGGCGACACTCCGCGTCAGTCTCGCGACACGCTTGAGGCTCACACTTAAATTAAGAAAAATGAAGCAAAGTATGCTAGTGCTAAGACTAAGGTGGCGAGTTTAAATCGGGTAACACTTGATTCTTTACAAGGGTTATTAGAGAAAACTGTGGGAAATGAGGGGTGTCATTATCCGATTTCATACTGCACTATCCCATCTCATCGAGCCCATCGGATAAGCGAATAAGTCAAGACAATGCATCAAAGACAGTTATTGTATCCGTGATTAAACCCATAATTTATTACCGTAACCAGCCCTTTTATCGTCCACTGCTGGATAACGGGCCTCCTCACGCACAACGTCTTGTGCACCAGAACTGTACGAGGGATCTTCAAATTAATAATTTTTTTTGACCATTTCTTCAGTCACTGACATCGAAGGGCGACCCGAGCGAGAGACATCTTTGTTTGGTGTTCTTCCACGCTAAACCGGTACACCAACGTGCAACTCTAGAATACGGTAGAGCATGTTCTCCTAATGTTATGTCTTTAGTAAAATTTTTCAAACACAAATATTTTATTACCGCACTAATTTCAATTATATAAATTTTTGCCAAACTGCCACGACAAAGCGTAAACAAATGAATGTCAGTTTAATATGTGATATGATAATAAAGTAATTATTTGCGGGTATTCTAACAAACGTCTTGGCTATATGAGACTGTATTTTTTTCTCAAAGTACCTTCTTTCAGTATATCATTCTTATTACTTTTTGAACACCCCTCGTATGTTCTTAAAACGGCACGCTGTGCCAAGCGGGTTGGCGAGTCCACTCTTCTATAGGTGGTGTAGTTCCTCGAGGTTTGCGGTAGCGGCTTCGTTGTCCCTTAGTCACCGTTCACGACACCCACGGGAAGAGATGTATTGATGATATTCTAAAACCGGCCAGATGCAAAAATATGGCTAAATATCTTGCATTTTGGTTTTCTTGCATAATGTACATATACCTTTAGATTATAATGTACATATATTTTCACTTTCGCTAGGTAGACAATGCGATACAATTGCATCATGTACCTACGTATGTATATCAGACCTAAAAATATTAAGAGTTATATAGAATATCTTAATATGACAGAATGAATATACTTTAATTGATAATTTAAAGGCGATACGTTATCGTGGGAAAGTATCAATTCTGTCCTATTGTGTACCATACGGGACAAACTACAATGGCGCGTTGTCCCGCGCAGGAAGCCATTCGTCTTAACACCGCGGTTTGAGTTATGGTCCCCTGGCACCGCTCATTTGTGTCCTATCGCGAGATAAACACACCTCGCTACCCTTTGCTGTGGAACACAGGAAATATACAGGAAGCTGTCCAAATTATTGAAATTATGATGCATACAATCGTATGGAGGCGGCTGCCATTTGTACACACTTTTTATTTTGATCCTTTAAAACGAAGCGTGCGTTGCAAGAATGAATGAATCTTGCTAAGAAACCTCGGATCAAGAATAAAAAAACAAATATAGATTTTCCTTACAACCTACACTATAAAACAGTGCAATAACTAACATTTTTTTCAAGGAAAATGAACAGGTTCGATTGCTGATTATATATGAGTTTTTTCAAGATCTTTGAATGCAGTTTTTCATAAGTCTGAAATAGACGCCACGACAAATGTCTCCATTTCTATTAGTTTCAGACTATTCCATACTGACTGATCTCAATAAAAGACTTAATAATATTATATATTGTTCAGACCACCACCTGTATAAAAGCGAATGTTCTGAAGAGCTGTTTAATTTGATGCCTTTATCTACTTCAAAAAAAGAGTGTCCGACGTTAGTTAAATGTATAAGAAATAGGAGATTTTTTTATCTATAAAGACAGATATAACTTCATACACATTTCATACACAGATATAACTCGCCAACGTCTGCCCAAGAACAAAGAAAAAATGTTTTTCTCTAGAACCGTATAATACACCATTATCAATTTATTATAAGTAATAATAGCCTCGCCTTAATAGCGGTTAAATTAAGACAAAAAACTTAAATTATGTGTTCTGGGGAAAATTACAATGAAATTAGGTGGTTTTAACGTAATTGTGTTAGATTTTATGGCGTTATAAAACTCTTTATAATTAGCTTTTTATAGAGAACTGTCAGAAAGGAAAGTTAGGTACATGAAGCGGCAGTTATCTAAGAGAAATATAGCAGAGTCCCAACGGCCGACTTCCCCGGAATATCAACGAAATTCAACGACAAACAACAGTTTAGCAACAATAATAGCTGAACTTACGCCATTAGCATGTTTTATTTGTTACTTTCGCTGTTCCTTTGCGAGGGGTGAGGGGGGGGGGTCCAATGTTGTGCCACTGTACAAAAGTAACCTAACTTCATACAAATAAATATGTGCAATATTTGTATCGCGCATTAATTTACAGAAATTACAATGCAGTAATGTACATCCGCGGCAATTTTTTTTTAAGATACACATGTATGACATCGCAGCGTTAGCTCGCCGAGTGCCTTAATTGTTAAAGTGCGATCTTTTATTACGAGAAAATCGCAACTTAAGTCGTGTGTAATTTAGTAAATCGTAACTATGTGTTTAACGTGAATTTATTACTTAATAAATTAGTCTCTGTTAATACAAAGAATTTAATTAATTGTGACCACTATCCGGTCAGTACCACTGCATTTGACTTAAGTCCGCATTTTCCTATAATCACTGGCTTAACGGTGAAGGAGAATTTCGCAAAGAAACCCACGTGCTCGAGAATTTAAGGAAATTCCTCTGTCATATGTAATATCTACCCATCTACACTTAGTCCTCGTTGTTATGATTATAAGGAGAAGTCATATTTTATAATTGTTTTTCCTAATTTTCCGAGTAACACAGTTCAACCATAAAAGTGATTACAAATATTTATTTTTTGTTAATATATACATATGTAATTCACGTTAATTCTAATCTTAGAAGTAAACGTGAATGCATTTGATAAAATATTAAAGTGATTAGATTTGTTATGTAAGTAGTAGGTACATTGAAGGAGACAGTAGTCTGTAATCGACACTCGCCTCGTTGTACACTATTGTACAGGTTCATCTTCAAGAAAAAATACATAAATGAAAAAAAAAAATCTCAAATCTATCTAAGATTACAATTTTTAGGATCTCTTCGAATCAATTTTTACATAAAATTACTAATACCGAAATTAGTTTAGTATTATGAAGGAAGTCAGACACAACAATTTCCAAATAATACTCAAGTTAACCTACTGTTCATGCTTCTCTTCTGTTGATAGCAAAAGGTTATCTCGTAGCCCGCGTGGCGGGTGTGTGCTTGCGCCGACGGCGCTTCCCTTCTAATCCTTTTATCAGCGGCAGTCGCGAACCTCGCGACAAGGTTGATCCGCACGGTACTAAGCCGCGGAGGCAGTTTAATCATGTTATTAAATTACCTCTTCATAACGTCGGCACTTCTTAGCGTTGGAAATTGCTGGCAGATATGAGAAAGCGAAAATGATTTCAACGTAAAAGTTTTACGACAAAAATATCGCGTGAACTTTTGTGGACCTTATAATTATCGTATAATATATATATCGATTTAACATAAATGACATTGTCTCCCAATTATTTGCCTACCCGACGTTCCTAGAAATGTAAAAGTATTTCGATTATGGGCGACCAGCTAAATTCAAAATATAGATCATTGTCGAAGTACATGCCAGACTTGCGAGGCAACCGCATAAAAGAGGGAAGGCTGTAAAAGGAAGGTGTAGTGGGCCTTTTTATGCACATTGTCTCGTGCATGAGGAATGTAAGGCCTTAAATTGCGACCTGGCCAAGCGGGTTGGCTAGTCCTTTTTTTAGAGAAGGTTTTTAGTCCTTTTCCGGTTGTATTTTAGAGATGGTGTTGTTCCTCAGGGCTTGTGGTAGCCGCTTTGTTATTCTTTAGGGCCAATAGGCATAATAATAGTAATGTAATGGCATTTCACAATAACGACGTCCACGGGAAGAGATGGGCTACCTATTTCATAAAAAATGGTTTTGAACTATATCTCAGTTTTGTTCGTAGAAGAGTCAAATCCGTTCAATAGTTTCAAAACACAATTTAGATAATGTAAACTTTTAAACAAAACCCAAAAAAATATTCGCCACTAAACGATGTGGTATTTGGATAAGGCTCTCAAATGTCTACAACTCTGGTTCAAACATTTTGTTCTAAAACTTACGGAAAATAGCGACACTTTCTTTCTAACTGACGCCTGCTCTCGGAGTTCTTTAAAATCGTTTTCTCCTATTTATTAACATTACAAGGCTTTACAAGCCGGTTAGGATACTTTGCATAATATTTAAATAAAAGCGCGCATCGGAAGACGATGTCGAACAGTAAAAGGATACAAAAGTCGATAATGCAAGCGTCGCGCACTTATCTGCGAAATGGTGCAGCGACATTATGCAAATAGCAGCCGTCGGGAGCGCCTCATTTTCATACGGAACACTCGTAATCTCACAATTTAACTAAACACAATATTTTCATTAGGCACGCACTTTGAGGGAGCAAAAAAAAACAAGATTACTTTTTGAAGTTTGAAGCGAAACGACGCTTAAACAAGGCTAACTCAATTTGAGCGCAATTCCTCTCGCTCGAGAGGGCTCGAGGCCCATATTTTTGCCTTCCGCGGGTGGATTAAGTCGATTATCAAAATTCAGAGGAAGGGCGGTAATGGCTCAATAATGCGGTACTGATTTGTGGCTTATAGGCGGCAGCACCGGCATCGCATTATCTCGCAGGTAAAATATCGCGGGCCGCATCGTGAAAGAATTATCTAATGGTTATAATTTGATTCGTTTTATGGCGTAAATTATATACGCGGAATGTGCTCGATGAAATGGTAAATTAAACCTCTATGTAGTGCTTCTATATACGTAGATATATGTCGCAAATACAATACGTACATTCTTTAGTAGGTAATCATGTTTTGAAGAAATTGAAAAATGCGTTATAAGTAGAAATTCAGCAGTACGGGTTCACGCTCGAACTGACTACCTCGCAACTTGTAAGGCGCGTATAGATACCCCTAAACTATCACCCCTTTAGTTGTACACTATATAATTTTTTATATAACATTGTTGCATTTCTACCAGTCAGGGTCAGTTTTGTAGGGGGAGAGTGTATGCTGCATTCCAACAGACGCACTCGACTTGCCACGTTACCCCTCTCTCACAGTAGACTACAGAAGAGTACTGCATTTCCTACCTTATCGTATTTTCCCAGTGTACGTATGTGTTTCGGTAGTGAGTGAGATATGCCAGAGCCCATTCCCATCCCATCCTATCCCTCCATATTTTCCCAATGCATTCCTTAAACTGCAAAGGTAGGTAGCGCATCCGGGGGCGTGCCAACGTTTGTCATTCTGGACTGACGTTGGCATGTATCGCGGGTGTCTATGGACGACAGTATCCACTTACCATCAGGTGGACTCGTCTGCCGCCTTTTTTCTATAGAAAAAAGATGTCAACCTTTGGGTTGAACAGAGAAGCACGCTGGGAAGTACGATGAAATATAATTATAAATAAAAACTTAAATAATGATTAGTATTTTTAAAAAAAATACTTAATAAAAATATATACTTACTGCGATCTCACAACTTTATTTATATGAACTACATATATACGAACATTCATACATACATGAATATATACTATATGTGTAAATTGGCCTATAAGTTATTTTAAATCTATCTATCTATCTTATTTTAAATTTAAGTACTTAAATGTTCAGTTCAGAAACATTCCGTGTTAGAACATACAGAATAAACCGAGGAAGTCCTCCCCTTTTAACTGCTTATCTGCATCATATAATGGTACATACGGTGATTTCGACATTGATATTTTCAAGGATTTTAGTACTATGCTAAAACATAAAATACTTCAAGCCCATAAATAGCTGCAATCCCATAAATGCTTATAAATAGTTAATCCACCTATGCTTGAATTTGTAACTTTCTTTATTTAATGCGCGTTTTCCTTTTCCTTGAAAGTGGTAAATATCTAATAAAGCGACACTTGTTATATTAGTTATTTAAGGAATGCCTGTAACAGGTGTTATCACGTGAAGTGTTGGTGTGTCTTAATAAATAAATAACGTCCCACTTCAGAGCACAGGCCTCCCCTAGTAATCACTGGGGGGGGGGGGGGGGGGGGGGGGGGGTTTCGGGCCGTTATCGACCACGCGGGACCAGTGCGAATTGGTGGATCCCATATTCCATTTTCTTTTTTGATTTCTGGAGCATAGGGGTTTCCCCACCATGTCTTCCTCACCGCGGAGCTAGTGGCAATTTAAAAAAAATGTTATGTAGGTACCATATAATAAAACAAATTTAAGCTAAAGCGTGAAAGTTAAATAAGGATAAGACGTCGTATGAGACCTCACAATTTATTTTATTCTCTGTACACCCCATAAATAAATTAATAAATGTAGACTTTTACTTTTGTACAAATTCGTGAAAAACCGTTCCTCCTCGCATTTGACAAACAACATCCCTTTCTCCCATTTCTCGCCAATTTGCAGAATTGTCGAAATATCTTCCGACCAAACGTCAAGTGCTTGACTAATGAATCTAATAAGGATTTCTTGAATTAGGATTTTGAAAAATGCTCGCAAATGCCGGCGCCGGCAGGGGGGGGGGGGTCTAATCTTGTCGGCGTCTTTACATATAATAAAATCGTACCAGAGTATATGAAATGTCTGTATATGAAATATTTAAAAAGAAAGTTATTTCAGTGTAAGTACATGTGGTACAGATCCCAAAACAGCATTTTTTTGTAATTAACATGTTATTCTGGATTAACTGGATTAACTTTTCATCAAGATTAATTATGAAGTACCCGATCACAATTAGGTGAATCACACGCGTGGTAGTTAGGTTGTTTAATGTTATTCGTATAACAATATGAAATGGTATTATATTATGTAACCTTAAATTCATTTATGTTTCAGTTTCATATAATATATAGTATTTATATTAGTATATTATACTTATCTAGTACAATCCATAGTACAATATCTAGTACAAAGTCGCAGCGGAGCGTCCGTGTCGCATAACTTGGTAAGTTGGCGATGGCGTGTGCCCCTCCTAAAACAACACGCGTACCGAGGGCAGGCTCTAGTTAATATTTGCGGAGGTATGTATCGGAATGTTCGATATTTAATTAAAGTAGGCTGTTTTGCCCCACGTCTCGGCCTCCTCCCGCCGGATCGCAATTAAATTTTATTACAGCCAATTGGAAGTTGCCCGAATTAAGGAACGAAGAAAAAGCTATTTGGGCTTCGGTCTCGTAAACTGTTAGACAGGCAGACTTTTACAAGTAAATGGGGAAAGTTACTGTTCTATTAAACATCGTGTTTAAATTAGAGACGTTTCACACTGAACAGTGTCAGAGCTGAGCTGTGCACATTCATGCTTTCATATGAAGTCATTCTCACCGGACTGAGCCGATCGGCTTCGACACGACGATGCGTCGTGAGATAGCGTTTATACACAGACAAGAATAGTTCTGTAAATTGTTTTCTTCTGTGTTTTGTACGCAGTTAACAAAGACAATTAAAACTTTTGTAATGGTTTAACCATTGTAACTTTTGTAATGGTTTAATGGTTAAAATAGAAACATAAACCGGTCTTGTCCACCATCTATAGGGGTGGATTACAACTCAGCCATCCCCCGGCCCGGCTGTCGTCATTATGCGTAATAAATGACCATTCTTTCACATTCGATCATTCATTAAATTCTTGTTTATTTAATGTGATATATTGTATCTAAATCGTCTTTGTATCTAAACGACATCTGAGGATGCATATCATGCAGAAGTGAGTGTGAGTGACCATAAATAAAATGTAATAGAATTGAATATAACTTTTCACTTTACAAAAAAGCAAATATATCAAAAATCAGAAGCTGTTGTTTGTGCCCTTTTATTATTATTTCAACAAAAGGCGGACTTAATGCTAATAAACATTTTCTCCGTAAACTTTGGGGCTATATAGTGATGGTATGGTAGGTGCAAGTTAACAACAATGTAGCAAATAAAATTTGGAATGAATAACACTCAAAAGTCCATACATTTTATCTATACATATAAACTTAGAAATACACCATCGCTTAAAAAGTATTTTTGTAGCAACATGTGCTCGTATTTGGTAACACGTTCACCCCTCGCGACATCTAATGACGACGTCGACATCTTTAACGACATTTCATACACACGCTGTAATATTACAACGTCGTTTTTGCCCCCGTTACCACCCTTCTGCTCATTTAATTGAGGTTCAAATTGTACTGTGGGACATGCAGCGGTACTGTTGCGAACCAATCCTCGTCTTGGTGTTGTCACCCAATCAATCGTTCGCACGCATCGAGGATTGTTAACGGCAAACATTACTTCAGGGAATTACGAACAAGAACCAATGGTATCTATTCAAAATATGTTCAAATAACATTTCCTGGAAAGTTCTAAGATAGTCTAGATGACCGTTTTTTCAAATTATATTTGTAATACTTAATGAACTGGTTTGAGGTCAACTTTCATTTAGTACTACAAATGTTTCAAGTATAAATAAATAGTCATTAGGTACAGACCATAATATATTATGTTCGGCACTGGCTGATTATATTTGAACCTTTAGTTTAAAACAATATAAGAGTATATTATCCTATATCCTCTTATTACCTACCGTCTTTAATTTATGAAAGCTTATTCTACAAATCTTTATAATTCAGAATTTCGCACCAATTTAAATCAATGTAGTTATTTAATACATGGCCGTTCCTAGCAGATTATAGTGAGTATTACAGGGTAACAACGCCAGAGATTTCATTTAAAAAAATAAGTAAGGGAACAATTAGTTAATAGCATTGTAGTTGTCTAATACTAGTCTTAGTATTTACTCTTGCTTCATTGTAAGTCCTGTTGGTTGTTCTACAAAATAAATAAATTATATAGTGTTATTAATGTTAATTATATGTCATTGTAGTTATTTTACTGTGATTTTATCATTGTTAGTTTTTAAACAATCAATCGTCTCTGAGACCACCGTAGGTTTATTTACTCGTAGGTTTTATATTATTTAAGAACATTCTAGAATAAATCATCTAGCTAGATAGTTTAGAATAAATCAAACTATACTTAACGTATTGACATTCGTTTGTCTACAATAAAATACGAGTATAGACGATCGACAAATTCAAAGATCCCATATTCAAATCACTAATCCCTGGCCATGTATTTACCCAAGCCCATATTCCCATAACAATATATTACATCGTCAGTGTGTGACAGCTGTTCGCTTGTGGGCGTGTTATTCCGCGGAACAACGTTTTAGCGTGGCGCGTCTCACTCGATGTAGGCACTGTGCGAGACGCTGCGGTCGACACATATGAAGACGGTTAAACACGTTTTTATGTAAGAAGACAGAATTTATTCACGATATTTACGGCTTTTGCTGCCGCCCATGAAATGTTTAATTAGACATTTCATGGGCGGCAGCAAAAGCCGTAAATATCGTGAATAAATTCTGTCTTCTTACATAAAAACGTAAGAAACAACTTAGAATCCATGAATGACTGATATATTTTTTCCTTGTAACAGTACAACTTCCCGGGTTCACAAGGAAAAAATATAACCCGGTCTTATAGAAAACCAACACGTCACCAAAATGATTTTCGAGAAAGTGTATTCATCGTCATAATTTTCTGCTTATATTTATTTAGTCCACCACAGGGCTAGGCCTCCTCTATTTCGCGCCATTTGACTAGCACAAGCTAGTCGCATCATCCAGGTCTTGTTTGAGATTCTATTATGTTATCGACCCACTTGGCTGCTCACTTGTTTTTCCAGCTCTGGGCCACCAAAACCATGACAAAAGTAAATGTAGGCCGGTAAAATTTTTGAAATACGAATCTATTACGCAATGTCCTGTACGACAGTAAAACGGAAATTGCTTGTTAGCTGTGGAACTCTGTTCACATCTTGCCCTTCTATACAGTACCATCTACGGCCTCAAAGCTTTGTAGATTTCTTCCTTCTGAAAGCTTTGTATGTGGGTCAGCGTACAATATTGAAATAACAGGATAATGTCTCTACTCTAGAATGTTAACTAGAAGCCTCTCCCTGGTTTTTCCCGTCGAGTCATATAGTACCAGAGCCATGTCTGTACATTTAATATTTAAAAAAAAAATCGTTGCAGTGTGAAATACGAGTAATACAGAGCTCAAACCCACAATTTTTCCAATATTTGTCTGTCTATCTATCTGAATATGCATCAGGCAAAAACCACGGGGCGGATTTTAATGAAACCTAGCATAGCTAAGTTAACATTTAACATGGCGAGTAAACATTTAAGGTATTATCCAAATTCATTATTTATAGAGTTCCCACGGCGATCACGTTATACGAGTACGTCTAAGCGCACGAAGCTGTGTGCATCACTAGTTAAACATAAACCTTCAATGAAAGTAATCTTTTTAAACTTTATCTCAACATTCGTATTGCAGAAAATCAGCAAATTTTTATATAAATTAAAAAAAAACTTTCATTAAGATAAATGCTTTAAATAAATATAATGTTCATAAAGATTCACATTTTATTTGTATCGTACACATTTCATATTATCAACATTTGATATCAGCCTGTAACGTCCCACTATCAGGCGCAAGGCCACCCCGGGCAATCACCTGGAGGTTTGAGACCATAATCCACCGCGTCCCATCTCAATCCGGATTAATGGACATTACATAATAATATGCGTATCGCGGGCATTCTTCACGATTTTATCCTTAATTACTGAATTAGTGATAATTGCAAATTAGTTTTTTTTTTATAGACTATTGGGCGGACGATCAGGCGGTCCCACGTGATGGTAAGTGTTACCGCCGCCCATGGACACCTGCAACACCAGGGGGTATGCGGGCGCGCCGCCGACCTTGCAAAATCCTATTCACAGCTCTCTTGAAGAACCCCATATCGTAGCTTAATGGAAAGACCTCTTGAGGCAGTTCGTTCCACAGCCTACGGGTTCGCGGTATAAAATAATTTTTGGAGCGAACAGTGCGCGTCACCTCCGTATCGAGGAAATGCGGATGGACCGCACTTCTGTGACGGGAGGTGCGGTTGTAGAAACCCGAGGTGGGAATTATATTGAACAACTCTTCAGAGCATTTACCATTGTACAGGCGGTAGAACACACAGAGAGACGCAACGTCTCTCCGAATGCTGAGGGGTTCTAAACCGCCCGTGAGAGTGGGATCGTCGACAATACGAACAGCACGTCGTTGGATGGAGTCAGATGGGTCCAGTTGGTATTTCGGTGCACCGGCCCAGAGATGAGAGCAATACTCCATATGGGGCCTCACTTGAGCTTTGTAAAGCATTAGGAGTTGCCCGGGGGTGAAGTACCGCTTCGCTCTGTTCAGCACACCGAGCTTTTTGGAGGCCATTTTGGCCTTATTTTCCAGATGACCCCTAAATTCGACTTTGCTGGAGATGTCGACACCAAGGATCCCAATACTCTCCGAGATCTTAAGAGGTATGATCTGAAAGCGAGGTGCTACGACAAAGGGGGCTTTTTTAGCGGTGAATGCACAAACTTGAGTCTTACTGGGGTTGAAATCCACTAGGTTCAGAGAACCCCAAATCGAGACTAGATCTAAAGAGTCTTCGATTTCAGACACAAGCCTGGCGTGACTCTCTTCCACTTCGACCCGAGGGATGTTGGCGCGGCCCCTGTACAAGGCGTCACCAGTACTGTCATCTGCATAGCAACGTATGTTACCAATTTGCAACAGGTCGTTGATATGCAGAAGGAACAGAGTTGGGGACAGCACGGAGCCTTGCGGGACGCCAGCGTTAATAGACATAGTTAATAGTTCGAACTTACCGATCTCATGAATGTGATATCTATACTCCGGCTCACTTTATATGATGATTCATCATCATCACTTTATACGGGGTTAAATAAAAAAATACCCTCTTAACAATGAAATTTCTTTCGTGGAAACTAACAACTTTTATACTATGATTTTTTTTTAAATTCAATACTCATCGGTATACGAGCACAGATTCACGTAGATGTAATCTTCTAGTAGTAACGGTTATATCATCACTAAAGCATCTAATATTTAATAGTAATACTAATAGATTAGCAAGTGTTTATGAGTGGGGCCGCTCGTGGCAGCGTATAGTGGTAAGTGACAGAGTAGCAAAGTCAGTTTCAGTAAGTAACAGGAAATGTCACATTACATTGATTTTTCTGACATCCTTACATTTCATAAACTGACATGACTTCGATTACATATTATTTTTTATTGATTATATATTATTGTTTATTAATCATTGATCATTGTTTATTGATTATTGATCATTGTTTATTGATTATTATTGATCATAGTTTAATGATCATTGATCATTGTTTATTGATAATTGAACATTGTTTATTGATAATTGAACATTGTTTATTGATTATTGATCATTGATCACTTTTTTTTAAATGACATGAATTGTATTCTATTTCTGCTTACATATGCCCGCCCTACGTTAGAGGTGGAATACAGCGGCCTATTGTATTAAATAATGATATCTATTTACGTACCCATATTCAGCAAATAAAGAGATAAATAGCAATTAAATGTCGAATAGATATTTTCCTGTTAAATGGATTATAATAATATGTAGGTAGATCGTTGAATTTTATTATATTTTGCATGGTTATTGCTAAAGTTGTGTATAACTAACTTTAAGTGAATTTACAAACGAATAAATGTAACTAGATAAGTAAATTTGTTGTTGTACCAAATAAATAAAATTTAACTTTGTATGGATACAATATGAAGTTCAGAAAAAAGCCGTAGAACAAAGTTATTAGTTTGAATGATAGACATTAAATGTTAAGAGGGTGGAGGTAATTTTTATTTAATCCTGTTTATTTACTTATAATTACTTTAACACACATTGGGGTGGAATTTCATCCCGTGTCTGTCCTCCGTCACATCCCTACCTCCCCCTTGTCGTTACAATAACAGTAAACAAATACTCTCGTTTCGTAATAAAGTTAGAGACGAGCGGATATTGACCCTGCTACGACGCTACGGCCCGTAGAGCTACGAGCTACGCAACAATGTCATTCGTACCTATTGTGTATACTTTTTTAATCTTAGTTCTTAGAAAATAAACGAATTTGTAAGAAATGCATTAGTTTATTGTGATTTTCGATGTTTTATGATATTTTTCTGAATGTTTTTGAAAAAATTCTAAATATTTATTGATGACTAGCTGTTGCCCGCGACTTCGTCCGCGTGGACTTTAGTTTATAAACACCGCCTTTACCTTCTTAGAGGTATTTGGTATTTTCAAAAACGATCACACACATTATTTCTTATAGCTTATTTTTTATCGAACAAATGTTCGACGTAATTCTTTAAATTGATATAACTTTTTTATTCATGAACTGATTGAAATAAAACAAACACTAAATTTTAAGTGAAGCTTACCACAATACATTAGTGAAAACCGCACCCAAATCGGCTAAGCTGTTTCTAAGATTAGCGCGCACAAACGCACAAACAGATAAACAGACAAAAATTCTAACAATCATTGTTTTGGGTTCTATTGCGTTGATAAAGGTCCCCCCATAATATTTTCTCATAAATCTTCCATGTACAGACAGCGATCAGTTACATTTTTATTATATGTATATATAATATATACATTACTATTGACTACTCATATATGAAATTTATAATCATTTTTTTTATTTATAGAAACAGATGATTTTTATTTATAGTGGCAGCCTGTAAGTAAGGCAATATTTAGTTAATAGCATTGTAGTTAGTCTAGTTTTTATTCCTGTTTCATTGTATGTCTTTTTCGCTGTTCTACAAAATAAATAAATAAACAAATTGCCTTGCAACGTTAATGATAAAGTGGATTAGAGTTCACCATTTTAATGAGGTACAGATAGTTGTTAGAGGGAAAACCTCGTGACGAGCTTATGGTGTTCCACCTTTGAATAAAAACATTTTAAAAACACGTAAAATATATTAATTTTTATTACATGAATAATTTGTTACTTATTTCTTTTTTCAATGATATATACGTCTATGCATGAATATATCGATTTATGATGGATTACTGTTATATCTAAGGCAAGATCTAAGGCATTATACATTAGTACTTTTTTTCCGGCAGTGTAACGTAATTGTGTTTCATTTTTAAGGTTTGTTCACAATAAACGAAAGCAGCTGGTATTATTACATCTGCAAAAGAACATTAAGTCACCATTTCTCTCTAATAACAAAGAAACACTACAATTTTATTTATTAATGGAGACTTAAAGCTTAATTTCCTCGCAAGGGGCAAACAAACATCACTTCAAATGATAAAAACTGTTTACCTACATAATTGCATGAGAAACGAATTGAATGACTACAGGGGGGAGTGTGGGGGGAGAGGCCGAGATCAAACGCGCTTCTAACTCCCTCTGATGTTTTAATTTATTTTAAAAACATTACAACCCTCCGTCGAGATCGGCTCAGTGGCTTACAATTCGTATAATTCTAGGTTTTTATATTCGGCTCTATACATTTGCTGTTTTGTACTGATTACTAGCAATAGAAGAAGCGGTTCGATTTTGAAAAAATACTATAATATATTATAGCGACATACTACATACATATAATACTAGTGTATGAACAAACAGAATGTGAATGAATTCTAATAGTTCCGTAAGTATTGCTTCGTCTTCGTGCTCTCATAGTATAAATAAACCATAGTATAAATAAACATTCACATACATAATTATATAATTAATAATATCAACATTTTTTCGGCAACTTTGTTCTTTGCCTATAATCATTTCTTGCAAACATACTTTACATAACTTAATATAAATACATCTTTAATGTAAACGACTGTTTAGTCAATCATCAGTCATCATCGCGCGGGGAGATCCACGTCAATATTTCTGATCGCCCAATTTATTACTTTTATAATTTCTCATATTTTCCTAAATAGGTACACAAAAAAAAAATCCAAACGTCTGCGATATAAATATAAAAAACTTTCGTAATTTTTATTAGGATTATTACACGTTTACAAATGTATAGCAATAAATGCTTTCACTACTAAAAACTTGGTACGAACTTCCAAAATCCGTGTATTCAAACAACTGGAAACTAATCTCAATGCATAGTGCATGAGGCTCGGCAACGACACTTCAGGGTTCCGCGCCCCTGGGCATAAAAAAGGAAGCCATACATTATACATAAGTGAAACAGTTTTATACACAGTCTCTTAAGTGCGCGGTATGTTAAAATCCTTCTTTAAAAACACTAAAGTTTCAATACTGTGACATATACATCACATAATATGAGAACCTGTCTAGCTCGCCGGGCCCTGATAGGATCAACGTTTTCATGAAAAATATGTTATTTCATCGCGTACCGTCGCCCAATGACTCGTAAAAACGGATTCAGGCAATGGCGCTACTATATGCCTGCAAATTTTGAATATCACACATTTGTACTCCATATTTGCTTTGCTAACAATCTTTATCAGGCGCCTTCATTTTTGTGCATTCATTTGACACTTGAGATTTATATGACGAATGTATGATTATCACATCATGCTACGTGATCTTTGAACTTTAATTGTTCTTTTTTGTATTCATGACCTTGGTTGGACGAGCCGCGTTTCAATGTTCAAAGTGTCTGAAATAATAATATGATACGATATCTGCCTATCACTCATTGTAAGGCACAGACCTTCGGTTTATAATTCACCTTACGAACCCAGTAATAATAGTTACACATGATTTTTTCTAACGCTCAGGGCCATGAGAATATTCTTGGCGACATTTCCTTCACCGTCGAGCTAGTGGCAGAGGTACTGGCCCGGGGTTTTTGAAGCCATGATCTCACGATTGAGTCAACTATTACCCCAGACTATTACCGCCACACTTATGGTGTACCAATGGCACCAATGGCACAGTGCCATTACCCATTATGTACGCTACGTATGGTTTGATATGAATATACCTACTCAGATTATATTTTTTCATTCGCGTGTCCATTTCGCATATTATGCTTATGCAATACTAATTTCGAACATTCGAGTTTTTTTAAGACGACTTTGTTTCGAGTTACCTTAGGTTCGACACGTCCCCCGCTCGCCACCCTCCCACCCTTGTCCCGGCACTTGTGACACTCAATTTATCCGCAAATCAAATCAAATTTAGTGGACACCCGCGCGAATACCATTTCTACGCAGACATCTATTATCAACTCGAATTTAGAGGACACCCGCGCCCAGTCCATTTCTACACAGTCATCTATTGTTATATAAGGTTGAGTCTGTATATTTAATTTAAAAAAACTTGGAGAGTTCATTTAATTAAAAAAGAAGCTACAAAACCCAAAACAGTAGTTTTAGAATATTTGTCTGTATGTCTGTTTGTTTGAGCATCACGTAAAACACGCTGAACGGATTTTGATCGGGTTTTTCACTAATATAGCTAAGTATCTAGAAGGAAAACTGGTAATCTTCTGGAATCTCTTCTCTTTCTTCCAAACGTTTCGTCAACAACTGCGGTTGACATCTTCAGTGGCGGCTGCGTTCACTTTCGAAGAGATGTTAGTGATTTCTTCGGCTTCTAGAACGCAACTGTTGAGTGTTAGGAAGAGCAGAAAAAGCCCAATAACTTGTAGATAAACGCTTTGTTAGACATCAACACAGGCTTATTAAATAAGTTTAAGCTTATTAAATAATATGGTCAATAAAATCCTTAGATAATAATACAAACAAGTAGTATTTGCCAGCGGTTTTGCTCGCCTTTCACCTTTGTATTTTTTCTGGAAAATGAATAGTACTAAATGCACTCGCCTACTTACAAACGAGACAGACAACCACTCTCCACTCTCGCAAGCAGTTTCGAGCCCATACGCATCCGGAGAGACATTGCGTTTCTCTGCTAGATATTCTACAAGATATACAAAGCGACTGCTGCACATAACTATTCTTTACAACGCTCATCTCGGGTTACAATAATTTATAATTATATAATAATAGCCGTTCTAATATATTTCCTATTGCGGTCCCCAGTGAGATTGATCGATAATTGTTTACAGAACCCAGATCTCCGGTCTTAATTTTTACTATAGGCACAACTACAGTCTTCATGAGATCAGCAGGAAGATAAGAGAATCTGAGACACAATCCGTATAAATAACAGAATTTTTTATACAGTTTATTATCTGAACCTAAGTGGCAGAATGTCATTGCAGTGGATTGTCTATATTATTATAGCGTTTGCTGAGCCATGAAAATAGTAAATTGATCATTATGGTACAGTAGTCATTCCGACACATTGGACCTTATGCACCTGAGCGCATTCTGCCATCGCTTATATCCTCACGGACAACCAGAGAAGCACCCATAGGCGACTCTTACCCAAAATAAAATATACTCTATACGTGAGATACTAAAAAGTAAGAAATGAATTAAATACAGAAAAAAAAATGCTATCCTTACAATATACAACTAAAATGTTTTAGAGCTTCTGTATCCGGAACTGACTTTGAGTAGAAATTGACAAATATCAAATTTGTACAGCTTACCATTACCTATTTGTACAGCTTACCATTACCTATTACCTATTACCTATTTTCACCATTTTGTTGATGAATGTCGAAAACGTTGAAAATAGTGAGAATTTGTTACGACAGAAAATGAAAGCAGCAAATTTTATCGACCGCAAAATCCCAACAATAGCCATTAAACAGTTGTCAGGCTGGATTTGTGTAAGTACATTACCTAATAAACGGTTTATCTGTGTGGCGAGGGGTACAGCCAGTGGGGAATATTTATCCATACGAGTGGAAGGGTAATCTGGTTAGTATTCCCCCCTCACCCCGTCTGACCAGGGCCTTTAATTTCTGCCCGTTTAATTTGCGCGAACAAAACGCGTATTTATCCGACATTCGGTGCCCATTAATGTCGTAATTAAACGTTGATTTGAGAGCGCTATTAGGCGGAGCGTTCTCTGTCACGCGCGAGTGGACCACCAGCCTAATAATACGGCCATATTGTCCACTCTACAACGTTGGAATAAGATTGATATATAGCACAGGTGTGTGACCCATGTCTGCCTCTAGTGACACGTGTCACGATCGGAAATCACTTGTAAAGTGAGTTCCATTACGGTATGATGAGGCGCTGAACGAATTGCTCTGGGTTTTGACAGGAGAGTTGTTCATGATATGACATTTGAAGTTAAAGTTAAATCCATTGATTTTACAGGAAAATCTGACAAGACCCTTTAGTCATGATTGGTTCTTCCATAAAATACATAATTTATTGGTAACACTTAAGAAATTATGCGCTCTGCTGAAATTATTAATTTAAGCGCTAGCAAGAAATCGAAGGGAGCGGCGACCTCGTAGGGTTTACCTACAGAACCCTATGCCCAATTGAATCCAAAGTAAGGTGTTTTTCGTTATAGTGCACCTGATTTCCACCTATTCCTAGGCCGCCTGTTGTACTTTTCGTGTAATTTAGGTACTTAAATTGTCGTTTTGCATGTATTGGTATTGGTAATATGTATTGGTGTACAATATGGAGTTTATCTATATATCTATTTTCACCAAAAAGTTGTTAAGTATTTTTAGTATTTTCACTATGGCGGGTTAAGACTAACAAAGCGTATGAGCGAGAATTCATCATAAGCGAGAAAAAATGAGCACCAACGGTCAAATGGTACACGTTTTCAACTAGTTCGAGAAGCCAGGAGTTCTGTCAAATATGTATGTATTACTACGTGGCTTATGGTGTTGTTGTAATGGCTGTCACGCGCGTCATATCACGTACACTTAAGTAAAATATTTTGAAACTCGTCAATTCTGACATTGATGGTCTTATAATATGTCTACTGTTATTTACATAGTATATAATTGATTTATAACAGTACTAATCGCAGTCGAATCTAGATACCCCTAAAATCTTCGCAAACCCTGAGTCAGACTTAGTACTTATCTTATACTAAGAAAGAAGTTTCATACCAATAAAACTTACCGCCTCTATTGCCTTTTAACGAAAACCCTTTCAAACAAATATTGAAGAAAGTTTAGGGCTATATTGTTTGATGAGAATGTCGCGTTGAAGCAACGCGCGATAGCCAAATACATGAGCCGGGAACACGCGAGTAACATTGTTATTGCAAAGATAGGAAAATATTACAATAGAATATTTTGTACACACAGAAAAATAGATAAGTTTGCAGGCAGCTGGCCCTGCTCATTAGGTACAACAAGACACGCACACATTGACAGATACGACGTCAACTTTTTCACTGGATGTGCAACAAAGTTTTAATGACGACTCATAGGTTCCGTAGCTCAGTTGGTTAAACGTCTAGTCTGTGAACAAAGTCTATTTCATACAAACTTACCTATGTTGACGTTTGTACACAAAGTAGGTCCTGGAGTTACAAACCAAATGAAAATATCCCTCTTCTATTAAATTTATTAGAATCCCTATTATAATAAAGAGGTAAAATTGTGTTTGTGGGTATGTTGGGGGTAATCTCTGGAAGTACTGAACCGATTTCAAAAAATTTTTCACAAATAGGAAGCTATATTATCCGTGTCTTATAACTTATTAGGCTATATTTTATTCTGAAATTTTGAAAAAAAAAATGTAAAAAAAAAATTATAAACCGAAGCGAAGCGAGGGCGGGTCGCTATTACAGTATAAATGTGAAAGTTTGAATGTTTGTTACTCAATTACGTCGAAACGCTATCACAGTCATGCCATCTCTCAAGCCGTTCTTTGTGACGCAAAGAACAGCAAGTTGCTGTTCGTGCTCGAACAGCGTGTTCGTGTTATGTTCGTGTATGTCTGTATATTTTATTGTAATTATAATAATATGTAGTATTTATAATTACGTTGCCTAAGACACTAACCAAGTTAACCACTGACCACCTCGGTCACAGCTCCTCTTTCTCAACGTTGTCCGGTACTATGTGCTGTAAAGCAAAAAGCCCAGCTTATTGTATTCTCTTTTTATAACATGTTAATCTTATCATTATGTAACAATTACACAATACAAGAGTTTTATCTATCATATTATATATCTAGTCATGTATAAGTATGTGCACCATCTACCTGCCAGTTATATTTCGTTAATTCTTTAATAGTAAAAAGGCGGCAAACGAACATACAGACCACCTGATGGTAAATGTACACTATCACCCATGGACATCCACGATACATGGTAACATCAGTCTAGAATGACAAACGTTGTCACGCCCCCGGATGTGCTGCCTACTTTTGAAGATATAGGAGTGTATTTGGAAAAACGGTTGGCGAAATGGGGATGATAGGATGGGAATGGGCTCTGGCACATCTCACTATCGAAATACGTAAATACTTTGGGGTAATAGAATGAAGTGAGAAATGCAATACATTTTAACGTAGTCTTCTGTGAGATAGGGGTGACGTGACAAGTCGAGTGCGTTTTATCTAAGACTTGTCAGAGAGAGATCGCATTTAGCGATAAATTCGCCTTTTGTATTGTGTTTTTATCTGTAATTAATGAACAATAAAAAATATATACTAATTTCCTAAATGAAGCCAGTGAATAGTTATTTCATTCACCTGCTGAGAAGTGAGAGGATGGCTATTAGCTCGGTCACTCGGCACTCCCACCCGGTATGGTCATGAGATTAAATAATAACTCTACCACGGAGCACTTATGCGGTAACGCGGCGCAATCGAGCGGTATCGGTCATCGTAATTAATGGACAGGTCCGCATGCTGGAGAAAATTACATGGTAGCAGCGACGTGTGGGGCCCACGACTCGCGTGAACACTCTCAAACGGGATATAGGTACAGTCACGTTCATCTATTACATGTTAATTCTTCGTTAAAAAGTGTTTCACTATTCCTTTTTCCGCTTGTTGCAAATTGTTGCAAACACCCCCTTATAACAAGTACTGCAGAGTTTGTAGAGAATTCAACAAAATATATAATGATGGCAACATTGACTTGTTCAATATAAATATTGAGTGGTATTAGCAGATTGTCTTCATATTATAAAATATGTAATCAGTTATCTATATGTGAAAACCTATAAATATCTTTTTAGGTGCTGAGTTAGATAATACTACTTATAAGGGTTAGGTATAAACTGCTAGTTTTCCATGCACTAGAATTAAAATAATCATAAAATAAAATTATATTAGACCTATATAGGATTTCGAGACGAAATACTAGATACATCGATATCTTAAGTGTGCGGCACCTTGGAGTGATACCACAGCTTACTCGTTATATATCTAATAAGCTGTTATGACACTGTGTTCAGAGATACAAGCAGTGTATTTCAACTCTCACGGGCGGTTTAGAACCCCTCAGCATTCGGAGAGACGTTGCGTCTCTCTGTGTGTTCTACCGCCTGTACAATGGGGAATGCTCTGAAGAATTGTTCAACATAATTCCCACCTCGGGTTTCTACAACCGCACTTCCCGTCACAGAAGTGCGGTCCATCCGCATTTCCTCGATACGGAGGTGTCGCGTACCGTTCGGTCCAAAAATTATTTCATATCGCGAACCCGTAGGCTGTGGAACGAACTGCCTCAAGAGGTCTTCCCATTAAGCTACGACATGAGGTTCTTCAAGAAAGCTGTGAATAGGATCATGCAAGGTCGGCGGGGCGCGCCGGCATACCCCCTGGTGTTGCAGGTATCCATGGGCGGCGGTAACACTTACCATCACGTGGGACCGCATGCTCGTCCGCCCTCTTATCTATAAAAAAAAACTCATCTATTACTTATTGATTATTATATTAACACCTATTTAACTCTCTGCACTCTTCAATAGCTTAATCTCGATATATAGATGACCTGTTCACACGCAACTTCAACTCAAAACGATCTAAACATTTATATACTCGTAAATTAGAGCATATATTTTTTCGGAAGGCCGGTGGTCGCTAATAGTTCCGTGTGTGGCGTGCATTTGTCAAGGCGGCGCGGTCAGTGGGTCATACGATAGCGCTTTGATAACGCTCTTCGCACACTGCACTACTTAGGTCAGGACAGTTGGGCGACAATTCCAATACCTTAGAGACAACTTACTACCAGCGGAGCTACAACCCTTTGTGGGTTTTGACCTCCGCGCCACTATTTCCCTCCAATTGAGTCACAAATAAACCGTGACTATTGGATTCATATTCTATAAACGATTTTATATTATCAAATATACAACGTCTCATCGAAGTAACGCAACACCTGCAACACCTGGAACACTTCAACTAATTTAAAATATATAAAACTTTTCTAGCGAAAAGAAAATATTTTAGTAAATAAATCTAAAGTTACAAACGTAAAGTTTAGTTGTTATATCTTCTAACGTTCGTACTATCTAAATAACCCTTGTAGAAACTGATGGAATCGATTCTATTCACGATAATGAATAACCTGTTTTCAGCTTTTCGTTATTTCAGTGGCACGTTGTATAATTAATAATTATATATTGTATATAATTGTGTACGATTAAAACTTAAAACCCTTCAGTTTTACCAATATACCCCTCGCTACTTTATGTATATACCTTAAACTTGAAAGAACGTCAAACCCTACCAAAAAGATACAATCCCTTTAAAGACATGTTTTAAAATAAACATTGATGTTGGTTGCAGGTCCACCCGGCCCTCCGGGCAAGCGAGGGAAGAAGGGCAAAAAGGGAGACTCCGGCGAATCGGGACCGTCGGTGAGTACAACAATTTTAAAATACCCACGGATAATATTACTTTAATAAAAAAACGTCTTGAAGTTCGCCTGCTATATTCAGAAACTTATAATTCTTGTAAAACTAATGTATTTATTTATCGGTACGGCGGCGTTGGGATTTCTGCATCCCACAAACAATAGATAAACGATAAAAGGTCAAAGGCCAATGCTTGACTTATTAAATAACAATATTATAATGAATATTTTTATATATTCCGTTTAAACTACATTTGCACAGTGCTCGGAGATATACGAGTAGGTTTAACTTAGATTATATTGTTTCGTTTTTGAAGAACAATTTCTTCCATCATTCACGCTCGCGTAAAGCCTCCTCAGTAATGTTCTATCTGCAACCCGTAACTACCGATTGGTATCTGCAGCCGTATCTTCTCATGCTGTTACCGTCTACCTCTATCTCTCGGCAGTCTCATCCATTGATTTGTAGCTATATGAACGATGCCATTCTTTCATCCAGCGTGTTGTCTTTTAACATTCCTAATTTAGGTCTCCACTCAGTCACTCACCGTTATTTCATTTAGCAACTCAAAAGTCCACCCCGTCTCCACTTCAGAGTTGCATTCCGTTTTGTAACATTAATTCCGTTTTCGGATAGTGTAATTTGAGACCCTTATCTCGTAGGGAGATCCCTACTCGTGGTATCTACAATACAGTCTCCTCCTAATCTTCTCCTGTATCTCTCCCGGTATCAAGCATCGCTCGCTACATTGCTCTCTGAGTGACTCGATCCTTTCTAATCCCTTTGTTAAGTCGAGGTTTCGGATACCTAAGTCATATAATGGACAACACGCGCTGACCGAAAATAGCTGATCACAACTGATTTTCTTTTCATTCACGGTGTGCTTCATTTACCGCTGGATACTGTACTAAGATGGATCATATTGGATACTGTACGGATCGCTCGATCGGTCCATTGGTGCAGTCTTTTGTAATTACCTCAATAATACTGTCCCTAATGATATAATATAATTAATTGTATTTATTAATACTAATAATATTGTATTTGTGTATGATACTCTAACAGCAATTTCAGTTTATCACCTACAGACACGTTAATATCCACCATATCGTTTAATATCCACCCAATTTATTAAACGTTCGTTATTTATTTTTTGTTTTTTTCTTGTGTGTTACTTTCGTTCATTTTGTTTACAGGGCTCGCCGGGTGCGCCCGGTAAAAATGGATTCCCGGTACTTAATACTTTTTATTTATTTTTAATTTTACGCCTTCCGTGTTTGTTGTCTTATTTTTCTTTCTTTCTGTAAATATTTCACTTATCTTTTATTTGTTCAATTTCACTACATTAACTCCTTTGATAGTGTCAGTCACATTCATTTATCTTGACTTGCGTTTTACAATGACATTGTATATGTAAATAGTAATTAAGAACTTCACACTTGTACTGGTTGCTTTCTCTTCTGTGTCCAGATTTGAATGTCATTATTTATACGCTATATAACAAAAGATATTCGCCGCCTATTCATCTTCAATCTACAACCTATAAAGTACTGATAAACATTAATTTATAAGTACCAAGATAACAATAATTGTATTGAACTCTATGTATTTATTTCAAAAGCATATAAAAATCACTGAAATTCTAATACATTTGCCATATGATAAGTTGTGTGAAATACCCACGAAAACTATTTCTACAATGTCATTGTTATAAGTCCGTGGATACCAATGGTGTTCTGTACTCGGTGTAATTTTTCAGGGTAGCAAGGGCGAGAAGGGCGAACGGGGTTTCATGGTAAGAGCCGGGCGAGCCCGGGTGTTGGAACTTAGTGAATTGTGCGCTGTAACCCGCCCCTCGCCGATAACATACTAACCGAATAACCGCACCCTCTGGACCTTTGCAACTTTCTCGGCTCTCAAATTGTACTCTGGTGACAAAGTGGTCATTTATATATCAATACATATAAAAAAAATTGTAACAGAGCCGTGTCTGTACGTGAAATATTTTCTTAGAACGTCATTGCAGTGTGAACTATATGTCTGTCCACGGATTTGAATGAAACTTGGCATAGTTATAAGAGTTATAACTCATATATGTTGGGTTAACATTTAATGTAGTTTTATCCAGATAAATTATGAAGTTCCCACGGGAATCACAAGTCCACACGAACGAAGTCGCTGACACCGCTAGTGATCAATATGATCAATGTTATCGCTATTGTCGCATTTGTTGGTAATAGTCACCTTCGCGATATTCTTCTCCACCGATCTCTGTTAGTGGCTTTGTGGAAACACTCCACCAAGGAACACCTCGTCACTGACTTGATAAGGTTCGTCCAGCGTTTGGAGGATCGATTACACAATCACTCGCCATCTATTTTTTGAACTAGTGCGATAAATTCTTTTGAGAATAATTTCAATTTCATATAATATGACCGAAGTCCTTAAAAACCCTAATTGCACATTCGATAAAGTCTATCTTTGGCTTGAAAATACAGATGTTGAAACGATGTTCTCTTTCTCATGTAGAAGGAAATGTAGATTATTTATTATTATGTTGTAATTATAAAAGAACGTAATTGTTATTATATTCTTTTGTTATAAAAGACAGGCAATAATAAAATAGTTCAATTTTCCTGACATGCTTATTAAATTTATTAATCGTGGCAAAAACCCAGATATCATTCATTGATTTATTCTAATTTTTCTAAGATTCCAAACTAGATTATAAAATTTGCAGTAAATGCTCACGAACCCATGCCTATGTGTAATCCTCATTTCCCAAGAATACTGATTATTCGTTTAGTTTTTATGTTCAATTTTAATTTTTGATGCACCTGTAATGGGGCCGTTTTCAACGAAAGTTTTCAATCGGTTGCGTCCTGCCAGTGATGACGTATGTATGGTGCGGAAACGTGGCCGATACATATATTTAAGGTCGCTCAGTGACCTATGGAGAGGGCTATGCTCGGAATTACTTTGCGGGATAAGATCCGAAACGAAGAGATTTGCCAAAGAACTAAAGTCACTGACATAGCTCACGGAATCAGTATGCTGAAGTGGCAGTGGGCAGGTCATATTTGCCGCAGGAGCGACAACCGATGGCGGCGACGATTCCTCGAGAGGAGGCAACGCACTGTGGGACACCCCCCGCCCAGGCGGACCGACAACTCGAAGAGGTTCGCCGGTGGTGGTTGGATGAGAAGAGCCGAGGATCATGTGTGGTGGTGAGCTTTGGGAGAGCCCTATATCCAGCAGTAAAGAGACATAGGCTGATGGTATGGTATCGATGGGATCGTTACTAATTTACCACAACAACAACACACAAGAAAAGTGTTTTGAGTCAAATAAAAACAAACATGAAGATGGCTCTATTTATATCTGTATACTAGCAATTAAAATGAATCGAAGCAAGTCATAAAACTTACCCAAGTGGAAATTCAACGGATACCGAGCGAGTTTTAGTTTGAAGTGTCGTATGGGGACTAAGGCCCTTAGCCGAGAAGTTGTAAAGGTCCCGGCAGATTAATTACCATTGTCCTTAGCGACCCTTGAGTAGTTTGGAGCCCTTGTGTAGTTAGTAGCAGTTACATCTAATACTGGAACTACTAATGTTGGTGTTTCTTTAAAATTTGGTTTGCTCCTCAAATGTGCAAGGTTTTAGTTCTTATTAGATCTCCCATCTTCAATAATTACATTCTCAGAATATTTTGATAAGCATTTTTCTTTTTTGGAGATATCAAATAATAAAAAATACTATGAAGCTTGGGATTAAAATTTTTAATGTTAGATTTAAGTGGCTGCACATTTGTTCCCTGGATGCGAGTGTAATAAATAAAAATGATAGATTTCTAAATACAAATACAAGTCACTTATATTAATAAAGTATTTGCAAACATTTTTAATTTAAAGTATAAATTACCTACTAACATTTTCTTTTGTAGAAAAATGGAAAATTTGTACTATACTTAAAAATACATTTTTTATACATTTTGCACTCGTGTCTTGGTACCGGTGTTGTTTGTATTTAAATAAGTAGAATTTCGTAATCTTATAAATGGTTGTTTAGATTAGATCTGTCTCTAACTCATTCCATGCTCTACCGTGTTCTTCCTTTCTAAAACCTATCCTGTATATAGTCACTAAGCTCTTACCTAGGACATAAGATCTTTGTATTATTTATGGATTTTGCGAAGTTTACTAAAATTTTAAACTAATAGATTAAACATGATTGATAAAAATTTTGTTAAAAAAATCTTTCAACATATGTTCCACTTTTGAACTTATTATGCTCTCACATTTCAGGGCCCAATAGGTTTAGATGGACCAAAAGGTGATCCGGTGAGTAATCTGAACACATCTACTCTCATTAAGCTAACTAATTTCTAATAGATAATTCTATTATTCTATGATTATACTAACTAATTCTAATAATAATTTCTAACTAATAAATAATAGATGCATGTTAAAAGTGTCACGTGATAATACCTTCTCAACGGATGATACCGTGCCAACGTTTGTTATTTTGGACTAATGTTGGCGACAGTATCCACTTACCATCAGGTGGACTGTATGCCCGTCTGCCGCCTTCGTCCATAAAAAAAAATAATCGTTAATCTAACAATATTAATATATGCTGGTTATTGTGTTCTAATGTATTAGCGGTTTTATTAGGACAAAGATCGCTCAATGCGACACGTCTCATTCCTCGCATATTTCCGTAAAAAACAAAACTCTCTTGTCAGTCAATTGTTGACTCATTTAGTGTAATTATATTATCTACATTCCACGTATATCTCTCTACTTTACTAAGCACAGGCGTTTTCCAACTATTCACTTTAACGTATGTTTTTTAATTTATGTAATTTAACTTTTGTCATGTATATTAAGTTTTGTGGTATTTCAGGGGCGAGCCGGAGACAAGGGTCAGAAGGGCGACCACGGTAGTCCCGGCTTCGACGTCTTCTCCGCCGTCAAGGTAAACAAATACCATTCAGACGTTATATCTAAAACCGTTACATTGTCAATATTGAGATCAAAGCTACTCAAAGATCATGTTTCGTACTTGTTGCCAAGAGACAATTGAATTGTATTGATAAAGTGCTGTTATATAGATTTAAGGCACCATCTACCGATTTAAATCGCAATCAAATAAATTGAACTGAATGGAATATTGAGGGGAGAGTGCACGGTGCAATCCAACAGCCGCTGGACGCGCTCGACTGGCCACGTTACCCCTCTCTCACAGAAGACTACGTTGAAATGTACTGCATTTCCCACTTTGTCTTATTTCTTCAATGTACGTACATGTTTCGATAGTGAGTGCTAGTGCCTGAGCTCATTCCCATCCTATCCCTCCCCATTTTCCCAACCCATTGTCCGAATTCATTCCTATATCTCCAAAAGTAGGCAGCGCATTCGGGGACGTGCCAACGTTTGTCATTTTGGACTAATGTTGACATGCATTGCGGATGTCTATGGGCGACAGTATCCACTTACCATCAGGTGGATTGTACGCTCATTTGCCGCCTTCGTACATAGAAAAAAAATCCAGTCTTAAAAATGAATTTTAAAACCAACTCCTAAAAGTCCATGTTTGCGTCTTAAATTTTTCTGAACATGAAATAATTTTAAAAAATAACAAATAATCAACATTCATACCGACAAATATAACATTTTTTGTCTAGTGTAGGCGCTGAAACTAATACACTGATTTTACACATTGATTTGACATAGTCATAAACGTATTTTGCAACATTCTGAAGTGAAAAGGTGATGTTTTTTTCCTTTAATACAATTAATTAGAAAATCATTTCGATACTTTCAGGGTGTGAAAAGATCTGTAGACAACTTTAAAATAAGTCCATACACCACCGCAGAGATAATAGCCGTGAAGGTACAACAGTACCTCATTTTGCGCCTACTGTGGCAGTAGAACTTGGCCGTAGATAGATTCGTGTGTGTTAAACGCTTTATATTGTACCTTCGTACGCTTCGAATACCATTTTATTTTGCGTTATTATTTTATGTGCCTGTATAAACAGTTGGAGCATTCCTAAAACAATGTTATGTTTTATCATAAGGCACACCACACCTACCAATGTTTTATCATCAGAGTAATTTCTAGTGCATGGTGCTTATGAAATATCTACACCATGGTAATATAGACGAACATACATATAATTTCTTAATTAAAATATAATGAATGTTAGACAAAATTCACAGTTCCGGGAAAAATTGCACAAACTGATTTTGAAATTAAAATGTTCTGCTTGTGATCTTACTCTGGACGGTATTCGGGTATTTGCATTTTATGCTTATTGTGATTGGTTGATTCACAAGTATAATTTTTAATTTTATTAAAAATGTACAATTTATCTATAGCTCTATTTTGTTAATAAATCGGATTAACGCTGCTTGTTCTTGTGTTATATTCTTCTGACGTTGATTTGTAATTAAATAAATGCAATTAGTGAAATACGATAAAACCGGAACATCTTTATTAATATTATCATTGAATTTAATTTGTGTAACATAAAATTTTATAAAATTTCAAATTATTCAATATTTGTACAGAGACCGCGCCGTCATTTGTAAATTATTGCCAATTATTTGCTTATATTGTATGTACAAGACTACGGATCTAATATGTTGTACATTTTAACTGTACCATATTTATAGTTAGACATACACATTATAGTTTCTCAGTTTCCACACTATTGTATATTTCTATGATATTTCGTTTCTAGTGCATAATTCTATATAAAAACGTATCAATTTAAAACAGAACGCCAGAAATATTCGCTGGATGTCGGAAGGGGGTCGTTGGCGAAAACCAAAAGTCCTCCTCCGTATAATTCCATGGCAATTTTAGAAAAAAATGATGGAGTTAGTTCAGATACTTTCGGTCTCATTTTCGGAATAGATCCGAAACAAGTTAGAAGCCGTACTTGTTAAAAATCCCGGGTCTCGACGTAATTAAACAAATGAATGAGTACATTAATGCCACAGGTCAAAGCTTTATTTATTTTATTTCATATTTATTATTTTACTTTATTCTGCAGACTTGGTACTAAATTTCAAATTTTTCCGTCACGTCTGTGTGAGAGCTGTGAATAGGATTTTGCAGGGTCGGCGGTGCGCCCGCGTAACTACTATTATAGTGTTGCAAGTGTCCATGGGCGGCGGTAACAGTCACCATCACGTGGAACCGCTTGCTCGTCCGCCTACTTCCATACAAAGACTTGAAGACAGCGATCGATGGACTGTCTTATAACAACCTATACTCATCGGTTCTTTAAATTCTGGTTTTCGGTTGAGTGAGTTTTACTGAGTTAAGTACGATCTCGTCTTTAAGTTTTTTAAAAGTTTTATTTCGTATTTCATTAATCATAACATAATAATAATAGGTGCCTGTTATTTGGTATTTCGCACATATTCTGTAGTATTGTCCGATTCGTTGACCCGATAGCGCGCAGTAGTAGTAGCACTTGCAGGTCAAGTGCGTTGCATGTTATTGTGTTCGTGTATTGACGTAGGTATGCACTATGTAGGGACTGCAGGCCGCAGGACACAACATCTCCGCCCAGACCATCATTCAACTCAAGGTAAGTTACAATACAACACACTCCTGTACAGTAACTACATGTGATAAAAACGAACTCATCAGCTGCCAATACTTGACTCTTTTATGGATTGATACTGTATCTTTTATGGCTTATTTAACATATAAAAGTTTCCAAATATGAACTTGCAGATATTTAAGGAGAGCTATCGCTATCTCTGTCAGTCATGCGGGGTTGTAATGATATTACTGAAGAATCGAGTCATCCTTCATTTCAATTATTTTCTTACTTACATATTTCCGAACTTCTTGTCTCGGTGGTGATTTTTCAAAATATTTGATTTTGATTTCAGACACATTTCTAATACCTTAAATTATTAAATCATTTTTAAAATTGTAAATTACCCTATTCTTTAACTCCTACTTAATTAAACTAATTTTATGAATCTCTTTATCTTCAATCGAAACAGAAATTAATACTTCCACTGTGTATTTAACTCTGTATACTAATAAAGAGGGATTTAAATTAGATTATTTTAATACCAAGTGAACAATATAATTCGCATCCAATATTCTATTATAATACTCTATCTATTAATTATACTTTCACTTACAAATACTTCCCGAGGTATATTTAAATATTCTGAAACTTTAGTGTTACTCGCTTATAATTGTATCCTCTTTTCGCATGTTGCGTGTTTTTATCTTCTAATTGTAGCCGACTTTTAATACTTTTATTTTGTTTGTAGTTAACTCTTTATTCGTGTCCAATTACATTTAATTTATTAATAGTCGAACATGACCATAAAATTTGTGGAAAACATATAATTAAAAATAAATAATTAATTATTTTCATTTGAATCTTTAATCAATTAAAGAAATGTAGATAAAATTCCACAACATCCATTTTTTTCTTTGGATTTATTACCTTCATTTTAACTTTAATTAAACTGACTCTTATTAATACATTTTTGTCATTATTCCTCTAATAATACCTAATTTTTCAATAAAATACATCTATCACAAGAATTTTATATTATCCACTAACTACTATACTACATGTTTCAGGGTGAACCGGGAGAACCCGGACCACCCGGGCCTCCAGGTCCGCACGGTTCCGAGGGACTGCCTGGACACGAAGGACGCGCTGGCCCGGCCGGCCCTGTAGGCCCAACGGGCACCCCCGGGGCTGTGGGCCCGCTTGGACCAATAGGACCACCTGGAGCCATTGGAGCTCCTGGACATAAGGTACTTATACATGTGGGAAAGCCTCGGAAGTAACAACACGTTGTTTGACTACTTGAACCCTTTATTACGACTAATTACAAAATTACTTTCATAAATAATAGCCCACTTCATAAATGCATTATGTGTTGCATTTTCAAAATAAAAACTCCATTATTGTGTGTTTGTGTCCTTCCAGGGCGACAAGGGTGACAAGGGCGAGCGTGGATTCACGACGACACTAAAGGGAGACGCATTCCCCACCGGCATCATCGAGGGCCCGCCGGGTCCGCCCGGCCCTCCCGGTACTCACATCACTTACACATACCCGTACTTAGACTGCATGCTACTTGGTAATACCAGGCGTAGATTGGTTCACTAATTTCACGATCCGCTTTGAAACACTTAGTTTAATTGGATTTCTCATTTGAATAACAGTTTTTAAAAGCCTTTAACAACAGCTGGCGCATAGTTTGTAGTGAACAAGGCCAATATGATGTCATGATTTTGTATATGTTTTTAGAAGAATTTTACAAACTAAAATAACATCTCACACAAGAGTGCAGCAAAATGCACTATCTATGTACGTGTTTCGGGAACAAGTGAGATACGCCAAACTATTTTCACTTCCTTCCTATCCCATCCTTTCCTGTCTCATCGAGTAGTGAATATAATGAAATAAGAGAGACTCATTCCATTAAACCCTTTCATCTTATCCCACCCTATCTCCCCAATGATGGAGAGTGTAATGAAATGAAGATGAACCCCTCGTCCTGTTATACTCGTATCCACATCCTTCCCAAGATTTTTTTACAAATCCACTAAATTTTCAAAGGTAGGGAGTATACCCGAGGGTGTGCCAATTTTTGTTATTCCTAACTGATGTTGGCGTGTATCGCAGATGTGCATGGGCGTAAATATCTCCTTACCACCAAGTGGACTATCTGCCATCTTCTTTATGCCATCTTGCCATAAAGAAGTAATATTTTTTTAAATGTTTAAAGAAATTTTTCTTAATAAATACGATAATGACTAATAATCCCTGTAAGGACTCTGCTTACCTGAATGTGCAGTATTTAGAAGTGGTTAGCGGTATTGTAAATATTTACAGACGAGTTTTAGTAACATAAATGGTCTCAAAAAAAAGGAGAACCCTTTTTTTTAATAAAAATGCTATAAATACGACTGTAACGTCTTAATTTTCCTAAACGATCCATTACCCATTTATTTATTTTGGAACATTAAACAATTGTAAAACAAATACTTGAAAATAACTTAATTGTATAGACGTGCCACTTGTTGTACAATTTACACCAATGTTCAGTATTCACGCGTTATTAGCGGTATTGAGTTTTAGTAACATACTCGTAAATGCTCTTCAGACGAAATGCAAACGATTTTGAATACAAACGCGATAAATACCGGTGTCGATGACGGCCTCTTTGGATATTTACGTTTGAAAATTTTTATATTTTTTAATACTTTTGAAGGTTATATGATTCTCATATTTTTATTACTTATAAGTTCAGTTGTTCATTGAATTTCGGTAAAGCAACTTGTGTCTTTTCTTTGGCTGGTTTTTGTGGTCCCGCTCCCATCCGCAACAAGCGATGTAAAGTCCTAATTTGCCAATGAGCAGTACCTGTTTATGTTGGAACATAAATAAAGAAGAGAAACCACGGGAGATAAGATTGCCTTTTGTACATCTCTCATACAATCATGTTTAGCAACATTGTGTTGTACAATAAAATAGATAAAACAATAATTTATCAAATATTTAGAAATAACATATAAAAATATGTATGAACGTTTCACTTGTTGTGAAATTTACACGATTGTTCAGTATTTAGGTGTAGTTAGTGGTATTGTAACGTAGTGGTGGTGAAGCATGGGTGTGTTGAAGGGTCGGAGGGTGCGCGCGGGGAGCGCGGCGAGACGGGGTCCTCGGGGCCCGCCGGCCCGGCCGGCGACAAGGGCGCGCGCGGCAAGCGCGGCAAGCGGGTAAACCCACCTATCAACGCTCTGGACACCTTGTTCCATCTACCATCCACTTCGGCTTGCATGTCGACACACGACGGACAACAGTTTCAGTCCTTGACTTTTTCCTATAATGCCAATTTTTCTTTTCCTAAAATGTCCGCTTTCCAAAATATTTACAATATTTTAGGATGAAGAAAATGTAGAAAACAGACATTTTAGAAAGAATACATATATGCCCCGGAGCGTTGAACTGACTTTCAAAATCGACACTAGAAATTTCAAGGGGCAAATTACAATTTTCTATTACGGGCAGAAAACATTTTTTTAATCCCGTGCACTTTATTAGTGTTACAGCTATATGCTATAGTTTTTTATGTCAAAGCTCTTAAGATTAAAGCAATAGTTGTAATACTGATAAAGATACAGAGAAGTTTATATACAAAAATGTTTTCGGGCCTACCTAAAAAGTTGTAATTTGTCCGTTGCGCTGACTGACGCTTTCAGTATCGGTGTGTCAACGGTACGTGTTGGTTAACCTTGAGTTCCGATTTTAATAGAAGTCAATCCAGCGTATTCGCCAGGACTTATAGGATTGCTTGTATAAGCTTGCTCGCCCTTTATACCCAAAAATAATAGCTGTTCATAAAACGTGTGTCGAGATGGAAGCCTCTTCTCAAGACACCATTGTAATTTCTGTGCTTCGACGAGGTCGGCATGAATCCCGACTGCATTCTTCAATCTCTCAGCTTGATATGCTCTTGTTTGTGCACGGCATGTAACTTCACACGGCTATAGTTGATTTCGCGGTAACGGTACAAATGACAACTAATGTGTTAGCTTTAGTACGTAGTTGGCTTTTAACGACGCTAACCAGCAGACACGAGGTGTCGTGCGCAAAGCTCGGGCTGTCATCGCACCACTAACCTGGGACACGATTACAGGTAATTAATGTTTTTTGTGTTTGCTTATTTTCGTATGTGTTTTATGTTATATACTAAGGAAATTTATACGTACTTCCTTGACAACGAAGTCTGTACACGGATACTTTTAACCAATTTCCTCCTGAGGTGTTTCCGCCACGCTACGACAAGGAATTCTTAGAATAGAATGTATTTGGACAGCCAGCAGAGATTTACTAGGTCGGCAGTGCAATCGTATCCCCCTTCTATAATAAAAATACTTTTTTAAAACGGACTAAATTCCAGTAGATACATGAACGTAAGGCTTTAAGGCAGCGTACTGTTTTAAACTGCAAATCGTCCAAAATCAGTAAAATGCATCGTTAATAAGTTTTAGGGCATAATGACAGAAGACTCAATGTAGAAATTAATTGAGATACTCAATTCGCTTACTTAAGTTGGCATCACATTTTGCAGTTATTCCAGCAGACGTTTATACTACGTGAACTGCTGAAATATGGTCGAAGATCACTATAAACATATTAGAGAATAACAATTAGACCTGTTTAATTTCATAAGAAGAAGAAGAAGGTTATGAATATAAGAAGGTTATGAAAAGATAATTTTAAATGAGTACATAAGGGTCTCCTGTAAGACGACACTTGTTGGAGTATTTCCTGTAAAAGATAAACCTAGGAAATAGGATGTTTTATGCTCAGGTCTAGCTGATTTATATTAATGCGTGTTTCAGGCAAGACAGGCGAATCAGGTCCTCGGGGTCCACCTGGGCTAGACGGTCTCAATGGTGAATCTGGCGTGCAGGGACCGCCGGGGAAACCGGTCAGTATCATTTTTATTTTATGTCGATAACCTAATATGTGTAGCTTAGTAGAGCTATACTACAGATATAGAGGGATAGATAACGCAAGCTGTCGGTCGCTACCTAGCCGGAAGTTGGCGCTAAGCTCCTATTTCTCGCTCTGCTAGTGGTTGTTACGAAATACAATAATGTTTAAGTGCGGTGTAATCAATTGTAAAAATATGACAAATGTAGTGAGTGAACCGAGTCAAGGGAGATGTTTCGTTTCATCGGTGAGTGGTTTCCTATCACTAAAATTTACTCGTGGTAAGTATCTACACACGACGCATGTGCATGAGGAATGTATGGCCTCAAATGGTCGAGTCCATTCTTTTAGAGGTGGTGTAGTTCTCAAGGCTTGTGATAACGGCTTTGTTATTCTCTAGTCGCCTTTTACGACATCCTCGGGAAGAGACGGGGTGGTGGCATTCTAAAACCAGCCGACACTACACGGCATTATAGTCCTAATTATGTTAAGTTATACCCGCCTAAACCTAATCTGTACCGCCTTCACGCTATCACTGCATTTGCTTGTAAAGAGCCAGTTTAACAATTTACTGAGTGTCTGCAGTACCAGCTCGCAGCACGTGGGCTCACAATAACATAACATTTATGATTGTTATGTGATATAACATAAACGAAAAATGGTGTACATTCCAGGGCGAGATAGGTCCAAAGGGCGAGAAAGGCGACTTCGGCGACATGGGCTCGCCCGGCATGCTGGGTGCGCCCGGGCTGCCCGGCCCGCCCGGCTACCCGGGGCTCAAGGGCGAGAAAGGCGACAAGGGCGACTCGGTGAGTACGCATCCTATACCATCTCACCTAAAAGCAGCAAAAAAAAAAATAACATAATCTCCTTGAATTTCCTTGGAAAGAATATATATTGAAGATCGTCAAGTGCGTCTTGCCTCAGGAGTTACTTACACCTAAAAAAAATTAAAGTCAAAGGTTAATAATAATAATTTAATTGTTATGTAAGAGGGTCGGTTACTCACGATTTATTATTTATTTTATCCACGATACATGCCAACGTCAGTCAATAATAACAATCGTTAGTGTATATCTGAGAATATTGTTGTTCGAGGAAAAGCGTGATACGTGCCAACATTGGATAAAAATGACAAACGTTGGCACCTTAGAATAATAACGCTTACTAACAAGCGGCACCGAAACTGTTGTAGATTGTTTTAATGTAACTTTAGTTTATATCAAGGCCAACAGATGGCGCTGTATTGGTTCTATATCGCTGTATGGTTTCGTTTCTGTGTAAACATTGAATGGTGAATTTTGATTTATTTTAGTGTCTGTGTTTAATGTGTGTTTACCAATATAATGCTGTGCTGTATATATATCTAGCAGCGGAAAAATACATGCTGATGTTATGGTCTAATATTAATAAGATGTAGGATAGTCAGAATATTTATCTCAATTTTAACATAATCCCTAGAAAGACTTGGCTTTACCCGTGCCTTTTTACCTCTTGGCAGAGAAAATATAAAAATAAAGCTATATATATGATGAGATATTATATTTTCTCATGATATGTGTTTGACTAACGTGTCGCTTCTCTTTTTAATTCCCGGCGGTCGGCGGCGGCTCCTCGCTAGAAGTACAGGAAACTAAGGAGAAGACAGGTAACTATCAAATCTCAGCTATCAATAATGGAATCAGTAATATTTTAAATGCTCCTCACATTTAGTAATTATTGTATTACAAATTAATAAGTTAAATGCAATGAGTTATCTTACAAACAGGAGTGAACAGGATGACATAAACCAAGGGAGATTTATATTTTTAAATAAAGTTTGGCTTACGTACTGCATACGTATTTGATGTTGTATACAAAAGGCTTGTATACAAATGTTGTATACAGACTTAATGCCTTACGCATGCGCTACCAGTCGAAACAGAAAATTGAACGCGTGGCTGCAGATTTAGTTTAAATATATAAATATAAATTATTTATATTGGTATAAATGTCATTGTTAAGATGGTGGGTGAAATTGAGCTGAAAATTATAATGATGATGATGAATTATACTTAAAATTACATGATTATTTCAAAGTATCATCTTAATTTGCGTTCTGGCATATAATTTGGAAAAACAAATAAAAATGTACTTCGAAAGGTGACACAGCATTACCAAGCGTTAAGGGTATACCTTATTTATTTATATAGGCAACGGTGTACATACAAAACATGATTTGAGTATACAATTAAGATAAGAGTGAAGTCCAGTATGTATCCTAATTATGACGTGCGCAACATGGATAAAAACTTATTTAGGCTAGATGGTGAGAAAAATAATCTAAATTTGAAAATTTTAAAAAATTAACTAATAGAATTAGAATTTAGAATTTTAAAAGTAATTTAGATAAAATAGATTTAAATATTTAGATAAAGATAAAAGCTCTAAAAGTGAACAAAAGTGAAGTGGATTTATAGATTTTGAAACTGTTTGTAAACTACAATATTCTTCACGAAGAATATGAATGATTAATCTTTTGGATAGTGATATAAGTCAGCAGGTAAGTATGAGTAATTATATTAATATGTTGCTGAACTGTTAATCTTTATAGCCACTGTTGAACTTACAGGGAGACGGGACTGGCTACGAGCTGTACGGACATGAAATGGTGAGTTGATACTTTTAACTTTATTAGTTTTATTACCAAATGATTTTATTCATTACAAAAAATTAAATTAAAAAAAAAGAATAATCAAGAAAGCATTATGATTCTGCGATACATAAGAAAATACTTATATTATTACTTATCGCATCGATAACAACCTATGAATTCGTTTAGTTGAATTAGTTCATAGCACGTCCGCTAGATGGCGCTGTGCTTAAGAATAATGGCCAGTGATGTTTGGCGAGTATTAATTGCAAATGTGAATACGTTTGTACGTAGGGTCAAGTTAAAACAGAGGTCATCAATATCAACCAACCATAAGGATACACATAAAAACGTACATTTATACATAATGTAAGTTTATATGTGTGTCGTTGTTATTGATCATGACTACCTCTGTCCAATTATGGTTATATGTATTAACGTGTAAATTACATATTCATCTTAGAAACACACTCACCCGCGGGCATTTATAGCTCGAGTTCTCACTCTCTCTCTCTCACACAACAGGCACATGCGCATACACATTCTCGTACATACACACACGCAACACACGTATCGCTACTTAATCGTAGTCAATATTATACATGTATATACCAAAATAACATAATATTAGGTCATAATCGACTTGTTTCGTTAATATTAGTTATCTACCAATACATAAATTGTAGCTGCGAACTATGTAAGTGAATAGGTAAATAAAATAAGATCACGTTGGATTCCTGTGGACGATGGACGACTTGTCTGTACCCGAGTTGTATACAACGAAGGTTGGATCTTCCCGGACTTTCTTTAACTCCCAATTATTTGTTATACCCTTTGCCACGTCAATAAGGTCTTATATTGTCTACGCCTGTTTTTTGATCAGAAACTAACTCGCCGCAGTCTCCTATTATATTTAATTATTTGAAAGGTCGAGGAGAGGAAATCGACCACATAATACAGTTCAGAGTTTTCTTATATTATGGTATCAATTTAGAGTAAATTTTTTCGGTAATTTTATTTTTGAATTTGGGTTTGATTCTTTAACTAGTTTAGGAAGTAGTATGATGGATTCTGTGATCTCGTGCTGCTTTCATTTATCGACACTTCCATTGACTCTTAACATTTTCGTTCCTGTATCTAGGTCTACTGTTATAAAATATTCCCATATATTATCGTCATCATATCTACCTATTTTCAATTTAGTCTCAATTCGAATATTATTTATTTATTCTTACATTATTTATATTTATTCAATTTAATTATCTCGATTTTCCACAAAGTTCTAAAGTTCATAACGTGGGATTGTCACAAGATAACAAATTTTATACCGAAACAATGACAACACATTACAAGTTTTTTTTATTGAATCTGTTATCGCTTTAGGGTAAAGTTCGCAATTTTTTTAACAGTAACACTAAATCTAGACGTAAACATAGCAGCGGAACATAGGTACTATAATTATTGACACATAATTACTTGTGATATTGCCTATCAATGATAGTTTTATCACTTTTAAATATATTATGTTTACCTGTTGCATTATCAAATTATGAAACACCTCACTGATGCACATACAATAACGTAATTAATTCCTCATATGGCCGTGGGAAGTTTATAATATATGAAGCCGAAACGTGGTCGCTGGGGTAGGCCTCATTCAAACATTGAAAGTCGCTCAACAAACGATGGAAAGAGCTATGCTCGGAGTGCCTCTTTGCTGGACAAAATTTGATAAAGTAGAATAAAGAAGAAATTTGACGAAGAGCTAGAGTTGCCGGTATAGAGGTGAAGTGGCAGTGGGACGGCCTTATCTACCGCAGGACCGATGGGGTTGACGAGACCTCGAACGGAGATCATGTACCGGGAAACGTGGCGTGGGACGCCCTCCGGCCACGTGGACTGACTACTTGAAGAAAGTCGGTGGGTGGATGAGAAGAGCGGGATACCGTGTGTGGTGGCGGCTCTTGGAAGAGCTCTAAATCCAGCAGTAGAGAGACTATATCTAGTATGGTGTGACTGTCTATAGACATTAGACATGTTATTGAGAATTTGTAAAAATATATAGTTTTATGATTTTCAAACTTCAGGTGTGTTGTTATGATCTCACATGATGGCTCCATAGTTTGTTTTGGTTACTCATTAGTTCTCTCTTGTGAGACCAATGTTTACAGCCGTTACCAAAAATTCAGAAATTGTTATTGGTATTGGTAAAATGTAACCTACTCCATGACTATCTTCAGGAGAACTCTAAATATAGGATTCCACTGGGTCGGTGACGCACTCACATCTCCTCTGGTGATGCAGGTGTCCACGAATAGCGGTGACTAAACAATTACGCGGGTCTCCCACCCGTCTGCTACTTTTTTTTTTCTATAAAGTAGCTACTTATTCTATCGAGTAAGCGGTCCCACGTGATGGTAAGTGTTACCGCCGTCCATGGACACTAAACGGGTCTTAACGCGCATGTTGACCTTTTTTATTTTACTCAACGTTTCGGCTGGATTCCACCAACCGAGGAAAACTAGTGTCCATGATTGGTGTATGTGAATAAATAATGAGAAAAAAATTAATGTGCAGCAGAAACTACCGAATGAGCTGATGTAGTTAGTTGAGGCTCGTTTAAATATAATCCATAGATAAATATGTGTGAACAACTAGGAATTTGCAAATTATACACTTTAAATATATTAGTACTTAATAGTGTTGTGAACTCGTGTATCGTGTTTGCAGATGATGGGCCCCCCGGGGGCACCGGGACCGGCGGGGTCGCCCGGCGTGGCGGGCCCACCCGGCATCAAGGGCGACAAGGGCGAGCCCGGCCTCAGGGGGAAATCGGTCAGTACTACATTGAAATGTATCACATTTTCCAATTTATCCTATTCCCCAATTTACCATTTCCGCAGTGAATGAGATATGCCAGAGCCCATTACCATCCCATTATATCCTATCCCTCCCCATTTTTACAACATCTTATTTATTTCCCTTTCTCTTAAGGCGTAGGGAATTGACGACTCAATCGCCCGTGATGTGTCATAGCTGTCTTATCGCGCAATCAGTCCCTTCTCTCTTCCCATGGGGTCAGGGAGTACTCGCCCTGCAGGTGTGGGGTATCGCGCCTGCAGGCGACCATCAGACTGGATCTCGATGCAGAGCATATTTGTTGCCGCGGGGCGGGGTGCTTTGTGCTCCCTGTCGGGCGGTCTCGGCTCAATCAAGTTAAGATTGGGCTGGGGCCCTTACACCAACGTCAGGGTCCTCATCGGCAAACTGACCAGCTTTAAACGGCGATACTCAGAGAGGGTGAAGAGGTACCAACAGAATCGTATCTTCGCGAGTGAGCAAAAGAAGTTCTGTAAGAACTTGGAGTGTCTCAGACATAAAGTAGCAGTTCCTAGACCGACACGGTCCGACGTCGTCGCCTTTTGGCGAAGCGTGTAGTCACACCCTGTCACTCATATAGAGGGCTCGTGAATGCAGATTGTCGAGGAAGCATGCGCCGAGATAACGCCGATAAACCCCATAAATATATCCGAAGAGGACGTAACTCGTAAGCTCTGTGTGCTGAACAGAGCGAAGCGGTACTTCACCCCTGGGCTACTCCTTATGCTTTACAAAGCTCAGGTGAGGCACCATATGAAGTATTGCTCTCGTCTCTGGGCCGGCGCACCGAAATACCAACTGGGCCCATTTGACTCCATCCAACGACGTGCTGTTCGTATTGTCGACGATTTCACTCTCACGGGCGGTTTAGAATCCCTCAGCAGTCTGAGAGACGTTGCGTTTCTCTGTGTGTTCTACCGCCTGTACAATATAATTCCCACCTCGGGTTTCTTCAACCGCACCTCCCGTCACAGAAGTGCGGTCCATCCGCATTTCCTCGATACGGAGGTGTCGCGCACTGTTCGGTCCAAAAATTATTTTATACCGCGAACACGTAGGCTGCGGAACGAACTGCCTCAAGAGGTTTTTCCATTAAGCTACGATGTGGGGTTCTTCAAGAGAGCTGTGAATAGGATTTTGCAAGATCGGCGGCGCGCCCGCATACCGCCTGGTGTTGCAGGTATCCATGGGCGGCGGTAACACTTACCATCACGTGAGACCGCTTGCTCATCCGTCCACTAGTATATAAAAAAAAAAATTGCTGGGGTCCGTAAGGCCCCGAACTAGAAAGGTCCGAGACCGGACGGACTGCAGCATTACTGGCTTAAGGGGTAATGGCGATACCATGCTACACTCGCACGATAGTTTCAGCGAGGAACTTGAGGATTCATTGAGAATTTATATTTGAGAAGGATTCATTTCATTCAAGACGATGACTGGAATGTAATCAGTGTTGAGTGTTATGTTATGGTTGCAGGGCGATCGGGGAGAAAAAGGTGATGCTGGTCCCATGGGGCTACCGGTAAGTATTAACTAACGCCCTCTTACATTTGTCTTACATCTAGTATAGCGTATATATATATATAATGATATTTAGAGGATATGGAAGTAAAGTTCCTCATAAATAAGAATGCTGATTTATTAACGTTAACGATGTCAACGTTGCAGTAGAAGAAATAGGCCTATCCTTATAATCACGGAGGATTTCGGGATTCCACAGTCCGTTACGGGGTGCAAGTCGCCTCTGTGATCTCGATGTTTTTTTTATTTTCGGGTACGTGAAATTCCTCGAGAATGTTTTCCTTCACTATCAAGCTAATCGTAATTGGAATAATGCGTAATTAAGTGGTACGATTCGGGGATCAAACGAATGTGTACCAGGAATAAGTGCTTTCAGGCTGTTGCTTCCTATTCTTCTGGTGCCATCCTGTAACGAAAGTTGCCTGAAATAAAGCCTTCGTGTTCATCTCAAACCATTCCCTAAGATTCTGAGCCAAATGTCGGTATTTTGCCAGGATTACGACCGCGTTACCCTCTATGAATCTTAGCCTTCATTATAAGTTGCAAAAAACTGCATCTGATTTATCACTTCGCATGACGTAACCACAATTTGACAATTTTCTTTGACTGTTTTGATAACTTCCAATCTCAGGCTATTACAGCGTGGTAAAATGAAATAATACATTTATACGGAATATTTAATATATCTCCAGTTTAATGGTTAATGGTAACTTTCTAGGGACCTGTAGGTCTACCCGGCGAGCCGGGCCGGCCGGGGGACGTCGGGCCGAGGGTGAGTCTCTCTGCTTTAGACTCTAAATTACACACAAAGTAGACTAACATCGTAAGATATATAGTTTGACTAATCGACTAATGATTGAACAAAAAATTTTCTGTACAGATTGTTGTTTTGCCTAGATATTGTTCTTATCTGGTATTGGAGAACTGATGCATGGAAATATTAGGCTTAAACAACTTTCTATATAGAAATAGAATCTAAATAGAAAGCGGACTCTCATTTGTATAAACTTTAAACTGCATTTCCCACTTTATCCTCTTCCTCCAATGTATATACGTGTATCGGTAGTGAGTGAGATATGTCAGAAATAATTTTCATCCTATCCTATCCTAAACCACTCCATTTTCGTAACCCTTTCTTTAAATCCATTTCTAAAGCTCCAAGGGTAGACGGCGCATCTGAGAGTGTGTCATTAATCGCGGATGTCATAGGGCGAAAGCATTCACTTACCACTAGGTGGACTGTCCGCTCGTCTGCTCACTTCTTTCTATAAAAAAAAACTTGGACTTTGACTCTTTAGGTTTCTGGTATACAATGACGAAGCCGATCGCCTGATAGCACGCGTGTTCTCCGCGTCTGCGTCGATTATCTCAGTTCCTAGACGTTTTAGGAGATTTACATGTTTGTTTGTTTTGATGCCTTCTATCCATTTACTAATGTTCGGTTGGCGGCCGTAAAATTGAAATTTTTAAAAATGGTATGTCAGGTTCCATACAATGAAATCTCCTTAACAAATGAGTGCCCGTTTTTTACAAAGTAGAATTTGATAAAGTGCACCGTATGAAAACTAATGTAGTGGAGTGTAGTGTTTGCGCGAGTGTAGTACTAACCCGGGGTGGTGTGGGCGCAGGAGAACCGCTGGCCGCCGGACTTCGCGTTCACGTAGTGACGCGCGCCGCCACCCGCGCGCTCGCCGCGCACACCCGCGCACGCCCGTGCAGTCACACCGCACGCGCCCTTGTAAATTGTAATATCTGTATGTACTACATTTAAATAATTATTATGTTAGTGTTAATGCGCATATGAACGTCAATCCACATGCTGCGCTCGACACGTTACCAAACATAGCAATAAGTGTTATTGTAAATGCGATATTTCTCACCGCACTGTTTGTGTTTTCGACGCGCCGTCCAATTGTAATTTGAATCATTAGTCACGTCATGGCTGACATCGATGCCGATGACTGGACTTTTACGTAAAATCTTTGTGTACTACTTTTCTATTTCCTATCTTATAAATAATAATAAAACTGTTTTACTTAAAAACCTTGACATTTAATTGAGCGCTGGCAAATAATGAATTTCATAAATATTCCTGGCTTTTTTTTTTCAAATAAAAACCTGAAATAATAGGTTTTTATTTGAAAAACTGGTTTCAGGAAAAAATCCCGATGAAGCCAGGTATTCAAATAAAAATCATTATTTACCTATATGACAATATGACAGCATATTTATCAATTTCATTATTTACCGGCGTTTAATTAAATCCCCAAGTTTTTAACTAAAAAGCGTATTTTATTATTACATGGTGTAACGGTAAACGACTATTTCCCGAAGCCTGAAACCGAGCATTCTGCTCATGTTGATTCTGAGATAATTACTATATAAGGTCTGACATAATTACTGTTGACATATTAAAAATATTTTAATATGTCGATCAGTACTCTAAAACATTGTCTAACTAAAAACTAACATGTATTTCATGATTTTTTTATTACATTAAAATTAATAATTGGTGGTGTTCATTTTTGGAGCGTTATATAGCGTTTGCAAGAAAAACTTTCATGTCAACGTACTCAGGCTTCAGGTAAGTTTCGGTTGCAGCCTGTACAGCGTACTCCAATGTGCATACTGATTCTTCTTCGGTTAGTTAAAACGTGTACTCGTATTATATATACTCTTCTACTATTAAAATTGTATTATATTTAGCACGAGTAATTATTAATGAGAGTGAATATTTTATATTTCTATTGATTTGTATATTTGGCGTTGGCTTCGCACTTTGGACTGGGTGCCAACTACCGTATCTAAGTGTTACCTCAATAAGTACCTACTTATAAATGTATAATATATCGGCTGTTCTATACATATATACATAAATGTGATATATGTAGTGTCCAGTGTTATTATGTCTTTAATATTGTATACCCGCGTCCAGAACGCTCGTCATATCTTTCTCGTATTTCATCAGTATTTCTAAGTTTTATAAATATCGCTCTAGGATAAGGATAGGTAATAATTACTAATTACTTTCATAATTGTTGTAATTTATCATCGTATATCGTGTGTATTATGTACATATAACGATCCCGTCGACGGCAAACCGGAATGAAAGCATGATATCGAAGGTTATACAGAACATTTTTTAAGTAACACTTTATTTTTGTTACAGTTTATCATTTGAGACTGTTTTTTGAAATATTTCTTAATAATCGTAAATAATAGAATATTCACACTACACTTATTGTGCTGGACTGACTTCATATCAAATGATACTAGACTCATGACTTAGGCCCACCTCTTTCCCGGCACAGTGTAATGTGAATTATTTTTAAGTGTTTTCATTATCGTACATAAGTTGTATGCTTTTTGTGTGATGATATACGATCTACTTATTAAAATAATGTTTACGTGCGCTTGAGCACGCACGGTTTACTCTAGTGATTCGCGCTACGTCACTATGAGACCGTAGCGCGGTTAGTACTTATCAGTGTGAGAGAGCGCCACCTATTCCTTGCCCGAATAACTACGGAGTTTCATGCACATGTTCATAAATGGCAAAATAGATAAATTTGCATGCAGACTTTGTTCACAAACTAGACGCTCAATCAACTGAGCTACTTAAGCTATGAGAACCGTTAATTAAATTTTGTTACACATTCAAGGAATCAGTTAACTTTGTATCTATTTATGTGTAGTTGTACGTAGTGAGCAAGGCCAAGTTGCCTGTAAACTAATCTATTTTGCCGTGTGTGCGAAAGATCTTGAAACAAAGTACGTAGGAGGTATATGCATTATGACACAAATTTCATTGTATGAGTACTAAATAGTTCGCGTGTAGTCGTCGACGGGTGAGTGTAAATAGCGCGATGTATGTACACCGCCCCGGAGTGACCGTCCCGAGCGGGGGGGCCGCGCCGCCCCCTCACACTATACATAGGTACTTTATGTACTTTCATGTTGACTTGTACGTATTTACCTTACCTTAGTGTATACAGGTGTGTCCGAACTTTACCCGAAACCCGAAACTCATAATTGTAATGAAAATAATTGGCGTGAAAATGTTACAAATATTTTTTGGGAGGCGACTAAAGGATAACAAAGCCGCTACCACAAGCCCTGAGGAACTACACCACCTGTAATAGAGTGGACTCGCCAACCCGCAGTGTGTTTCAGGAAAGCTTCGGACGCACCTTATAATAATATAACAAATTCCTATTATAATCCACTGTATATTTACAAATAGTTTCATAAGACGAATGTACAAAATCGTAACTAGGTTAAGAGCCGAACGCGGGCTGCGCAGATGATATTTTTAAACATTATCAATTGTTACTATATCTAAACACTGTTTAACTGTATTACTTCTGCAGTCTTGGCTTTTTGAACAACTGTCTGTACTATTTTGTAAGTCTTATAAATTTTATGATTTGTAAAATCTACATGGTTCCATGTAGTTTTTACTATCTTGTAAATCTACAAGCTTTCTTCAGGGCCAGTGTGGGGCGTGACGTACGAATTTATGCTGTTGTCTATTATTTAATGGCTAAGCTCGTCCGTCAATAATTTATCATTATTTTATCGATTTATTTCTCTTCAGTACCTACCGAATTCACGGGGCCTATTATGAATTTTTAAAAAGCTATGGAAATTTCAAGTCAGTCGGTTTTTACTTTATGAAATTCATATACCTAGATCATCTACTTCTGCTTTTACGAGTATACTCATATTATCCGTTATTATCTAACAAGAATCATAAAATCTAGTGTAAGAGGGATATCTCTCGGTAATGCGTGCATAATACGAAACTATAAGGTAATTCATTTCACGACGTAAAGTGATTTATAATAAGAGGTCATAGTAAGTCTGCAAGTTGGTTAAATAAAATTCATATAGTTTGTTTTATTCCTATACTAATGATCGTAACAAGAAATCTCACATGAGCGAGTCCTCACCTCTGCACTCGTGAGTTCCTTCATGAGCACACGTCGAGACTCCACGAGGTGCATTAATCACGCCTCACATGAGTCGCCCTCATCTTGGCCTATCGCTAGCTGTAAGTCTATCACTCACTATACTATGTAAATTATAATTATAAACATTCCTTCCCCTCTTGTACCGTATGTTATTCTAACGGTACTTTAAGGATTTAGTTTTTTTATGAGAGTCAAAAGTTGTCATTTGTACCATAAGTCATAAAAATATTGTTGTTTACAAAATTATTTTGAAGGAAAATAAATATTTGCATGCTGTGCATATCGGTCTTTCTCTTCTGCCTTCATGTATAACTCTATACCCACCCTTCATGTGTGGATCTTCTTTAAATACTTCATATGTTTACTGGAAATAAATATTAGTTGTGGCTTATTCCACTATAATCCATTAGATTATTATCCACTGTTTTGTTCCACTTTAATCCACCCGACAATCCATTTGAGTTTTCTTTAATGTAATTCTAATATTTGCTAACAAGAAAGTAAACACAAAACAGTTAGAAGGATATTTTTTGATTAGTTAACCAATTTTTTTTTTTTGTCGAGTTATTTATATATTTATATCCTTGATTCTGAAGGGATCGCTCAAGAAGCGTACCCCTTCTCCTTTACACACGTAATTCTTCCGCTTATTATTACTATAGAGTGGATTATGTTCCACTGTTGTCTAATGGATTATTGTAGAATAAACCGAAGATTAATATAAAGTGTGTAGCCGCGACAACTCATCATCTCTATGTATATCTATTAAGCATGTTAAGGGCCTCTTGAAATTTTACGATGCGATTATTACAAATGGAAGCTGTGGTAAATTATAACTGAAAGATCGTGATCGCCATAAGGTCTTGTTTCTTCGAAATGTCATGGCGTTGCAATTATTTGAGATAACAAATAATGTGACTGTATCAGGTTTACGAAGGATATACTCGTATAATTTTACATAAATTAGATTTCGCTAGATATTAGATTAGATATTGTTTCTCAACTAAATAGAGTGATATAAAACTAAACAATATCATAGCATCCTTGTTGTAGTTTAAAAGGCGATTCTTCAATGTGATCCTTATTTACTTATTATTATCCTCAGGAAACAAATATATTAAAACCAATTAGTAAAGGTGATTTATATATTATGTGAAATTTCTTTAAATTACTGACATAACGTCGAGCCAAGTTTGCGGTGGTGAAACTTTCAGTACAAATGCTTAAAACACTTGTCTTCTTAAGTACAAACTAAATACGTTACAAAGTACTTTTTAAAAATCACAATCAAAATAATTATTTTAATAACAAGAAACTTGATAAAAAAATATATCGTAAGAACTATCCTCATTACAAGCTGTTCTAGCTTAGATCATGCGTTTATGCACATCCATGGTGTCTCCTGTCTAGTCAATTATTGCACAAAGTAATTGCGTCGCCATAGCATCTCAGTGAATCATATCTCTGGGTCTCATTACACTTTTGCCATCGATTCTGTCCTCCGACTGCCTGTCGCCTGTCGCCTGTCGCCTGTCGCCTGCTGCACGTGAGTCTTATATGACATTATTGTAGTAAGTTATAATATGATGGTGCAAGGCTGACGTTTGGGTTGTCCACAGGGCCCGCCTGGACTCGACGGCATGAAGGTGAGACTCTTATTTATACATTACCTCCTACAATAAACAAATAATCGTTAAGAAGGCTCATGACAATAGTTTTATAAAGGACATTGGGCAACAAGACAAATATTTAATAGTTAATAAAATAGACAAAGTCTTAGTTAATAAATGACAAACTTACAAAGTTTTATCGTAAGAATTGTCCTCATTAAAAGCATTTCAATGATTATTATTTTCGAAGTTGGAGGTAGCCTTAATGATAAATCGAGATTCATTTTTCAAAAAGTTAAATTTTCTAGGACAATATTTAGTAGATACCACCCTATCTCAACAAGGTTTCACAAGTGCCAAAAAACGAAATTGATTCGTTAATTAAGTGTCGTTTACATTTTGCCAATGTCCTTTGCGGTTTATTTATTTTTCTATATACCATTACAATATAGGTATGTACGTACAATGAACATAAACTGGTAGTGTTGTTATCATACATGTTCACGTATATGTTAATAATATTTATCAAAAAATACAATTGATAAGTTTGTGACCGCAGGGTGCGCAAGGCGAACCGGGCTCCAAGGGCGAGAGAGGCGATCCTGGACTTCCTGTACGTTGAACTTATTTCACTACTTCATCCACAATTGTACCATGGTTTAGTAGTTTGTACATTAGCTAACAGTTACTAAATTACTAATTCACTAATCAACTTTGATCACAACTTGCAGGGCACTGACGGAATTCCTGGACAAGAGGTACGTGAACTATAAAATTATTAGAAATCATTTTTAACGCTACAAATTTCTCGAATGTTTGTAACATGTTGTTTTCGCTCGGTAGGGTCCGAAGGGCGACAAAGGCTATAAGGGAGAACCAGTAAGTGCCGGAAGGAATTGCCTCGTCTGCATCCCCACTTGTCTCTAATTTTCCGAACATACAATTCATAATGCATGTTTCACTAACCATCTTCCTATCTACAAGTTAGTGCACTGTCGCTGAAGACATAGAATCAGGACATACCAATCAGGGACATTGAGAACAAGTCTTTGAGAACATGCTCTAATTTGTGTTCTGAAGTACCTCTGTTCCCAAGTCCACTGACATTCTGATTTTAGTGTTAACAAGAGTATGTATTGTCGCGCAGGGACCTGTTGGCAAACGAGGACGCAAAGGCGATAAGGGCGATAAGGGGGAACAGGGCGTTCCTGGACTCGACGCGCCGTGCCCGCTCGGACCAGACGGCTTACCACTGCCAGGCTGCGGCTGGCGGCCTACCAAGGTACACAAAATACTTAATCGTATACCTGCGTTCAAACCTAACAAGAAGTTGAGCGGACTGGAAAAAGAAGACAACACTATAATATAAATGGACACCAGTGAGATTTGTTTCCAAAGATATGACTTTATAAACTTTTGCTTCAATCAATTGTCATCTTCCCAGTCATCGCTCAATTTTAACACAAAACTAAACATGCTTTTATGTTGTTCCTGGACCCTGTATACTGTATACATTCATCAAACATTAGTCTTAATCTGACAAGTTCATTGAAATGTTCACCAATGATTAAATTTTCAATAAACATTACATACATCATACAAAAAAAACTAGTTTATAAAAAAATGTTGCGACTATCGAAATGTAAATAATTATTTAATATTTATTTAGATATAATAATTAAATAATTATTTAGATTTCTATGGTCCTGGCTGACTGATTCATCATCGCTGAGCCGAAACAGTTGAAGCTAGGAACTTGAAATTTGCTATTATAGATAGGTTTTATGACGTAAGTATTTACAAAGAAAGGATTTTTAGAAATTTGTTTTTAGACCTCATTTAAAATAATTAATCACGTGTATCGGGTTTTTTTGATGTTTGATTTTGAGGGTGGCATAGGGAGAATGATGTCCTATGCAAAGTCTCTATCTTAAAAGTTTTTTAGTTGGAAATTATGAAATTTGGCTTAAAGACTTTTCATTTCATTTCAGTGTTATAATCATTAGACACATGTATCGGCATTTTTGATATATGACTTAGGCATATATTTTTCCAGGGTAGTCCATTACTTTTATAATAAAATTCACGCAGGCGAAGCCGAGAGCGAGACGCTAGTTTGTCTTATAAAAGTATTTAATTTTCTGACACTACAATAAACGTTATTCTGACATTCAGATTTCATTATTTGAACTTATTTTAAAGGTTTCCTTATAAAAAATATTCTGTTTTTTCTCATCTTGAAGTTACTTTCTAAATTATTTTACTGTTTATACTTCTACTCTGATTTATTTATGGTGAAAAATATAGAATCGTTATGGAATTTAAAGTTTTAGAACACAACTTTGCAGGATATTTTTCTATATTCTTTGTATGTGTTACTCTCTCGCTCCTTAGATAACATTAATTGTATTATTAATTCTAACATTTCTAATACTTATTGAAGACTTATAAATAGGAATGAATTGCTTTAGTATTGTGCCATTAATTTTTTAAATTATGCTTGATTACGATGTGACAAATAGGACAGGGTCTAATTTGCGACATTATGCCATGTGGTGCTGAGTGTATATAAATTCTGCCAATCCTTTATGTTTTTATGTAGTATATTATAATTACGTAGTCGATTTGAATGAAGAAGTACATGTTATTATCTAACTACAAGGTAGCTCGACAGTAACCTAACCATATTTTCATTTATTTCGTGTGTAGTTTGATCTAATAACATAGATATTTGTAGTAAATCGTAGCGCTTGTTTTGTGTAATAATACCTACCTAATTAACTTTTCCGTCGATAATTATAATCAGCGAGTACTGACAGATACCAAAACACAATTTACGTAGTATCTAATCACATTGGAATTCGAGTCCGACAAATGAGACGTGTATCTGTGAGTGCTCTCGTGAGGCGGGCAGTGCATGTGGTGGTAGTGTGTGTTTGTATGTGTGACGGTGGCGGTGTGTAGGAGGCGCCTGCGCATGCGCCGCCGCGCGACGATGAGCCTGACGAGCCCGAGGCTTCTGAGGAGGAGGGACCCGACGAGTACGAGGGTCGTGAGGACGAGTTGGAGCCGCCGCGAGACTACGACGACTATACAGATAACGCGCACCTCTCGCTCCACCACGACTGATAGACTCAACTCCCGTCCATATCAACATCTCTAGTTCAAATTTTCTTCATACAAATTAAGTTTTAACTTATGACCTATCTTTTATGATTACCGTTAACATTAGAAATAATGTTCTATAAATGGTCGCATTTTTCGCGATTCTTATTTATGTCTTTCTAATGTAAAATAATTTTACCGTCTATGTCGCCATAATTTTAGTATTATTTTGTATAAATTTAGGAATAATTATTAAAACTAATTTAGCGATTTTTTTAATATTTTTTTAGTATTTTCTACATCTTATTCACATCACAAAAAGAATACAATTGTCATGTCGTCGTTGTAGACTCTCATTTTAACTTTAATCCTTTTAAAAACTCACAATGAAATTATTAATCATGATGTTGAATGTTGTGATGATCTAGTTCCTCGTCTAAAGTCATAAAAGTTCCTTGTTTTCAATATTTCCAATAGGATAAACTTATTAATTGCTATGACAACCATTTTCAAAGTCAAATAAAAATGATTTCCTAGTATATTTTTTCTCATACCGTGACAAGTAGACATGACAATTACCTTAAACATGACTCCTACCCTCCTGCGTGTCGGTGGTGGTTGCCTCCTTTTATATTTACCAATGTGAGTATCAAAGAAACACATCGTCGCTGTAGAGTACAAACCTAATCATCTTTACCAATTTACTTCTGTAAAAAACAGCTTTTTACTCTGCAGTGAAGATGTGTAATTCGTTCCTGATAATTACTTACCGCATGTTACACATACTTAGATAATATTTTTCGTTAACTAACTCAGATACCAAGCATGTACGTATAGCTGAATCATCTATAAATTAACGTTTAACACTAATTTTGTTATGAATATACGCTCCTTAGTGTAGTCGGTGTGTCAGAGTTGGATACGCTAAACCTAGCTACATTGAATGACTTTTATTATTTTGTTTACTTTGCAAAAAGATTATTGTTATCTAGAGCGACAGTTCTACTCTAGTAGTCAATGACGAATCAAATCAAACAAAAGCGGATTGTCGTTAAAAATTAAATAAGTATTTGAAGCAGACGGCATCGTATTGCTGCAGCGCTCTAGTGCTACTATAAATCAATTTCTTTTGGTGATATTGCTAGTAAACATACCACGGTCCGTTTGTTTCTTTGTAAATACGATAATGTACTTGAATCTCATAGCTTATTGGTCGATTTGAAAACATTATGAAAACCCACATTAAAAACCATTTATTATAATATACCTTATAAGTCCTGTAAATCGGTCATTTCACAAGATAATATTGATTTCGCGGATAAATTTCTAGTAGGTATCTTAGTGTTGTAGTCACGAACAATAGTCATCATGTTCCGTGTTGCTGCGCAGGAAGCTTTGCTGCAGTGGGTGCGGCGACGACTGGACGTGGACAACGACCTGCGCGCCTGACCACCGCCACATACCACCGTCAACATTCATCACCACCTTCAGACCTCACCACCACCGGCACGGCACGAGCTACTGCTCCAGACCACACTCTTTAACTTATACATCTTAACTTCACCTTCCTAATAGTCACGCCTTGTCCAATTTTGTATATCTACATTCTATTGTAAATATTAAATCGATCTACGAATTTAAACTATTTTTTATTTTGTACCATTTGAGATTTTCGCGTATTTCGCACATATCTATCTATTTAAACGCGTCTTAAAGCGAATGTTTACCTTATTTATTTTACTCGACGTTTTATTTATTTTACTCGGACCATGAACTCAACGCCGGGATCAATCACTGGATAGAACTCCATAGTCCAATTTTCCTCAGATTTATTTCTCAGTCCATAGTTCCGATTTATTTGTGAATCGGTGTGTATTCTTCTTTATATAAAACAAACAAACCTGCCATATATAGTTTACTTTCAATAAACAATATTACCGATATGGTTTAGAGAGACAGCAAGTTGGAGTGGCAATGAGCGGGCAATATCTGAAGCAGTACCGACAGCTGATGGCATAGACAAGTCCTCAAATGGAAGACAAGGCACCGGTAAACGTAACCTGGGACACGCTTCGACCAGGTGTACTAATAACTTGAAGGAGGTCGTCGGTAGTGATTAAATGAGATAAACAGAAGGTCGCACTTTGACAGAGGCCTCCATAAACACCTAATACTAGCTAGCTGTTTAGCTACCGGCACACCACTATTATAGACCGGCACACCACTATTATAGACCGGCACACTACTATTATAGACCGGCACACCACTATTATAGACCGGCACACCACTATTATAGACCGGCACACCACTATTATAGACCGGCACACCACTATTATAGACCGGCACACCACTATTATAGACCGGCACACCACTATTATAGACCGGCACACCACTATTATAGACCGGCACACCACTATTATAGACCGGCACACCACTATTATAGACCGGCACACCACTATTATAGACCGGCACACCACTATTATAGACCGGCACACCACTATTATAGACCGGCACACCACTATTATAGACCGGCACACCACTATTATAGACCGGCACACCACTATTATAGACCGGCACACCACTATTATAGACCGGCACACCACTAAAAATACTTCGATATTTAAACGACAATATATGATGATCATATATAAAATGTGTAATACAAAATATATTTTTCACTATAATAATAAAAATGCAATGAAATACAATTGAAGGGCAGGTAAGTTTTTTTTAATTAAAATTGGGAAAGTATCGTCGAAACACATGCTTGAGCATCACATACATCATTCCCACAAACTTAAATATTTAGACATTTATTTTCTTTCTGTTTTTATTCCCATTGTTGGTTGTAGTTCTAAAAGGATAATCATTTACTGGTGCGTTCGCGTTTATTTTTAGCTGTAGCTAATACGTAACTATATTTATGTTTATTAAATTATTATTTATATACTTACTACGAACGCTTCTCAATGTAAATGGAACAGAAGCTGGAACGTCTATGAGTATTCTGCATCTCTCTCTCTGATTCTTAGTATGTTAGTTTGTCTGCTAATCTTAAGGTCTACTGCATATATGGGCAACAACCAGCCCGCGGGCCGGATCCGGCCCGCTGTAAGATATGATCCGGCCCGCGAGACATTTTGAAAAAACCCAATTAAAAAAATATTACATTAGGTACTTATACTCACGGGAGTGACAGTGAGGCGGCAAACATCAAATCCTTTGATGTTTGCCGATTCACTCTTTGATAATCGCCGCCACTCGGCTTGCTCGATCAAATTCTTTGAGGTTTGCCGCCTCACGGGCGACACATCAAAAGATTTATTGCTTCTCAATTATTCTAAACTAGTTTATTCCAGATTATTCCTTCATTTTGCCTATATAAGCGGGTGGATGGCCCGAACGTTAGTTCAGTTCTATTTGAGCTACCGAGGTGATAACTTGGACAAGCGATATCCTAGCGAACTGCTCGAGCCGTCAACTTGCTTTGTGACTTTGTGTGCATCTTGAGTGGTTACTAACTATAGTTTGTTATTAAGTTTATTGAACGAAAAGTAAACAAAAATGATGTCTGGTGGAAAGAAACGAAAAGTAGATACAGAGGGTCGCCAGTTTCAAGAAAAATGGACTGAAGAATTCTTTTTTATCTTGCACAATGGTAAGCCTATTTGTTTGCTGTGTAATGAATCCATTTCAGTAATGAAAGAATTCAATATAAAGAGGCATTACTCAACTAAGCATGCTACGCTGCACTCACTGACAGGACAATTAAGAACAGACAAAATCCAGAAGCTTACCGCAAATTTGGAAAAACAGCAACAAATGTTTCATAAACAAAGAACACAACTTGATAATGTTGTGAAAGCTAGTTTTATAGTTAGCTCAAAATTGGCAAAGGCATTAAAACCATTTGCCGAAGGAGAATTTATCCAGGAGTGTATGTTAGAAGTTTGCGGTATTTTGTGTCCTGAAAAGAAAAATGAATTTGAAAAAATTAGTTTGTCAAGACGAACTGTTGTTCGACGTATAGAAATGATGGCTAATGATATAAAAACAACATTGACTGACCGTATGGCTGGTTTTGAATCATTTTCCATAGCATTAGACGAGAGCACCGATTTGTCTGACACAGCTCAACTGGCTATATTTATTCGAGGTGTTGATAAGGAGTTCACTGTTACTGAGGAATTGCTTGCTTTACAGCCGCTAAAAGGAACCACTAGAGGAGAGGATATTTTTATTGAAGTTCAAAAGGTATTCACAAGTTTTGGCTTGCCATGGTCAAAATTAATTGGAGTATGCACTGATGGTGCACCTTCTATGGTCGGCTTACGTAAAGGTTTCATCGGAATTTTGAATGAAAAAGCAACAGAAAAAGATGATTTGATAGTCCTTCATTGCATTATCCACCAACAGAACTTGTGTTCTAAGTCCATTCGACTCCAGAATGTTATGAATGTGGTAGTAAAAACCATCAACTTTATTCGATCCCGAGGGCTTAACCATCGTCAGTTCAAGGCGTTTTTGGATGAAATATCAGCTGAATATAACGACGTAACATATTATTGTGAAGTCAGATGGCTGAGAAAAAGAAAAATGTTGAAACGGTTTTACGAGCTTAGAAATGAGATAGCAGACTTTATGAAAATAAAAGATAACCCACTATCTGAATTAAGTGACCCAAAATGGATATGTGACTTATCGTTAGCATTTCTGGTCGATCTTACAGGCTATTTGAATGATTTAAATTTGAAACTTCAAAAACAAGGACAGTTAGTAAATGATTTGTACAGCCATTTGAAAGCGTTTCAGATCAAACTACGCTTGTGGGAGTCACAGATGCTGTCTGGTAACAGTTACCATTTCAACACGCTCTCTGCGTATGAAAATATTGCTTATGCTCAATATGCTGAAGAACTCAAGTTACTGTCGGAACAATTTTCAAACAGATTTAGCGACTTCAAAAACATGGAAGACTGTTTCAGTTTATTTGCTACTCCTACAAAATATAATGTACAAAATGCTCCAATACACTTACAAATGGAGTTGATCGAGATTCAAGAAAACTCACTCCTAAAATCCAAATTTGAAGACAGAGTTGTGCGATTTCTACAAAAAATACCTAGAAAAAGACAATTTTCCGCAGCTTAGAAAATTCGCAAGAAGATTGATTTGTGCGTTTGGCAGTACTTATAAATGCGAACAGTTCTTTTCATTGATGAAAGTTAAATCAACACATCGTACAAGACTGACTGACGATAATTTGGAAAATTCTTTACGTCTTTGTATCAGTGGAATTAATCCAAATATCGATGGATTAGTTTCCCAAATTCAAGCTCAAGTGTCTAATTGATTTCGGTGTATTTAACTTTCGTAGTTTGTAACAATTGCAAATTTAAGGATTTAATTATAATTTACCATTTTTTTAAATTTCATTTTGTTATTTTAATAAATTGTACTATAATAACATTGTCGTATTATTTCATGTCTAATATCTATCGCAAAAAATATTATCACTACTTTAAAATACACTAAGTACTTTTAAACGCGGCCCGCGAACGTATTTGCACGCTAAAGTTTGGCCCTCAACATGTCAAAGGTTGCCCATACCTGGTCTACTGAGTCGTATTTCTCGCGGTTTTCACTGCTTGTGTAGCGTCAATGTCTTGGAAGGTTATAGGATATTTTAATTAAATACAATTCAGTACTTTAAAAATAAATAACAGGTAGGTGTTATCATGTTAATGTATCTATGGCAGTAGGTATATACAGTTCCAATAATTAAATACATAATACCGTCACCGAACGCTGAGAGTCTGTACACAAAACAGAGTGGTTACAACGCAACGTACTGAACTCTTTAAGTATATTTGGAAGTTGGCTTCATTTTTTTTCTCAATTATGCGGAAATTATAATGGAATACGAAGATAGTCTACCGACATTATTTAATTAGTAGTAGATACCCTATTGTAATATCCGTGTGGCTTCGGCCGGCTTGAGGAATAGCACCGCTCCATCGTTTCCCGTAAGCAATGACAAAGCGCTGAGGAATTACACCACCTTTATAACAGTGGACTCGCCAACTCACTTGCCCAGAGCGTGCCGTTTTAAAGCCATACGTCCCTACAGACGTGGCATAAATGATATACCTCTAAAACGTCATAAATGTAATAAAGTAATATTAAATGATATATAATTAATTTATTACAATAATTTTTGTTTTTATAAATTCCCAAACGTCATAGAAATTATTGTTAGTATACATTTATTATAATAATCAATTTATTATAATAATATTTCAATGGAAACAAGCAGCGCTTTATAAAAAGAGAAACATAAGTACTATACGGGAAAACCTGCGGACAAAACTGGTTTCATTCGAAACGTGATGTCAGAGTGTAGAGACCTGAATTTTATTTTTTTACAAATGCACTAAGGTATACAGGTACGGCCTCTTATTTATCTATTACAAAACGTTTACGAATTGGGAAAACCAAGAAATATGACATAAGACCTTGCGACGTTTCTATCGTGGTACTCGTATGGGTATAAGCGAAACGCGGATAAATGTTAAAATGAATCAAAGACACCTAGGTCGTTCTTAGATAACATTCAAGTATAATACCGTAAATATAAATTAGTATTTTGGTAACGTCTCGACGACGACCGTAATCGATTGACTCGACGCGTAAACAATTTTTCGCTTGTGAACAAAAAACGCGTGGACTTCCAGTTACTTTCTTCGCCGCACTGAAGGCCGCTCGGAAGTGACTTCCTATTGGCTAATTCGTTTTATGTTCCTGACGTCTAGTTTCTTGTATATGTTCGTGACCCCATCTTACCTCGCATCTCCGTCATGCCCCTAGCTCCCCTACGTACGTCTCCTCATGCTCAAGACACTGTGCAGAAGGAGACCCGTGTCCAGCAGTGAATAATAAAAGGGCTGGTGACGGTGACATAGGTGACATAGGTGACGGGTGACAAACAAACAAACCAATTAGTGCATTTAACATATAATATTAGTAAAGACAATACAATTCAATGAGTAATCACTGGTGTGAAACTTGGAAGACATTAGCGTTATCGTTAAATAATTAGTTCATCACGATTCCAGTAGTGCTTTAAATCGCCGAACTATACATGATTGTTACCTACCTATAAGTACCTACCTATACCTATAACTAACGAGGCGCGAGGACAGTTCACGGCGACCATTAGCTGATATTGAACCCTCAACGTTACGACTTGCTTTACAATTTATCTATGGTTCTTTTATCTTTGTTTCATTTTAAAGTTTAGTTTATTATATCAGCCTGAAATGTTACTAATGCTCATTGAGTAGGTACTGACTATAATGCATTGTGGTCAAAACTTTCGGACTACGCACTCTGACAATAAAAAGGTTTGTGTTCTATATCCATATAAATAAATTTCTTGTTCAAATCACATTTTTCAAAACATTAAATTGTCCACGAAAAAGATTTATAACAAATCTTTTTAATCACTAGTTTGTGTAAACATTGAACCGAAACAAAATGGTTTGCATTTATTTCGTATTTGGAAGCGTATTTTAAATAATGATGTAGGTATGTATTGCATAGCATGGTACAAGATGATAAATAGTCCTAAATCAATGAGCTCACGTTATAACCGAGAAACGATGAGCAAATTTAAATTACAAAAGGTCAAAAAAAAATTAATTACCAAAAAATATTCAATTGTCAAAATGTTATTATCAAAAATTTCACACTTAGTTATAGTGCTAGAAGTATTTCACGAGTACAATGGCCGTCCATACTTACAAATGCGACAGCTTCCTTTTTTAAGGAATTCGTCATTAGAGTAAAAATATTCGTCAATTAACCATTCTCATAAAATTTTATAGAATTTATTAATAGGTAAGTCACCAATCTTTTTTATAAGGTATATTAATGGAAACATGTAATGACAATTTCATCTGAGCAATACGTATGTCGGCATATAAAAAGGTAAAAAATAAATAATAAACCGTGAGTAACACGTTTACATAACAATTATTATCCAAAGGGAGTTTAGCAGCAGCACGTCAACCCGCTGTTATCTTTTCTTTGAAAAGGCATATACGAGTATTTTGTCTTATAAATTTTGCCGCTTCATATATGTACATCTACAAACAAGGTACCGTTACTAGCTTATGTATGTTAAATATAAATCTACATGATTCGCTCTACTTCATTTCAAAGATTGCTCGAATGTATTTCAATATCAGGGGAGTAGCCCCATAGAATAATGCCGCAACGTATAACCGAAGGAACATACGCATGATATACCATAATCGTAGTTTCAACACACATACTATTTCTGTTTTTTAATGATTGCATTTCAATAACTTTCTTTAAAATGATGTCTGGATGATCCTTCCACTCACTTCCAATGTTCGTCAATAGTTATACCCAAGAAACTTGTAGTCGCAATTTATATGTATGTATGTATAAGCTACTCAAAAGTCAAAAGTTTTGTTATTTTTCAATATAAAGAACTAGACGCATCGCATGCCCGGCACGCATCGCATGCCCGTCAATTTTTTTGCACATAATTTATATACACAATATATAGCCTATGTGGACATAATGTACCTTTCAAATGGTGAAAGAATGTTTGAAATACATATAAAGAATGTACATAGATTTGTATTTACTTTGTTCTTTTGCTTTGCCATAAAAAAATATGTTTTCCTTAAAACACATTCTCATCATTCCTCGCTTGTGAATATGTTTTGTGTCTCGTTCCTCGTGTTTTGATAATACAAGTCGCCAATGAAACGAACTAATACTGCTTATGACTAGTGTCATGATTAACATCATTACTGGTACACATGCATTGTGGTTGAATTGTGGTTTACGTAATGCACCAGGTCGCAATTTGCGAATTGGGATGGAACTTCATGTATTACGTTCATGGTTGCTATGGCCGGAGAAACTACTTTCGTTAATATAATAAGCAATGGAATCGTCGAAGTACTAGGAAGTGAAATACTAGTATTATATCTGTTTACCTAGTATTATATCTGTTTACCTAGTTTTATATCTGTCTATCTATCTATGTGTCTTTTATAATTTGAAAACGTACAGATGAATGTATTTTCACTGATATTTTAGAGGGTTTCTTGAGGAAAACTTTTGTTAACCGTTTTATAATCAATACTTGTTCAAGGTCTGCACGTCGCTTATACAAAAAGTAGTAGGTAATTTTCAAAGTAAAACTAAGGATGAGGAAAAGATCCAGAAACCTGCTAAAGCAGTACAAACGCTTTTCAAGCTAAATATATTGCTTCGCTTTCTTTTTGACAGAAAATAAACAACATAAATGAACAATTTGAAATGGCACTAATAAGTGTGACTAAAATTAAAATAGATAAATAATACAATATTAAGTTCCATGTAACATATTCAAAAGACAGATTCAAATGAACTTCATAGATCCCAAACAAACAAATGTGTTTAGTCCAAGCGGTGAAAATGTAACCCAGAACTTTATTATACGGAGCGGGTCTATGCGGGTGTAGATACATGATTGACTTGGCCAGTGGGTCGATTGACAACGGCCCTCGCCTAACATTCCTGTCGCATATAAATAACAAATGTATTGAATATCGTTACTGCTCGTATATAGGAAAAAATTGCAGATTAAGCTTTGTGTAGATCTGTTAGTATAATATAAATATCATAAATGCAAAAGAGTTTGCATCTCGCGGTTCCTCATTATTCCCGTTTGCTACTCGCCGGCGGACGCGACCTCGTTAACGTGATGGAAATAAAATGACCAAAATAGATTTATTGGGCGCTTTGATTACTTATGTCCAATGTAGTTTGTAAAAACAATATAAATCGCGCCACTAACCCAAAATTTACTTACTTACGAGTAGAATCGTGGCAAACATACATACTCGTATGTTTCTGGTGGTGCGTTTGTTCTTAATACTAGGTATCACTATAATTCTCAGTATCAAAACAATTCTATAAATGGAATTTAAAAAGTTAACTAGTTCCGATGTGTTGCCATAAACATTAATATTTATTATACTGCCACACGCTCTTTCTGTGTCGCTCACGTATAGGCAAACGAGAGTTCGTTTGCGTGACACATTTTGGAGTTTAATATCCGACTAGTCGTCTATTAATCTATTTGTCTTTATTTATTCGGTGAAATAACATAACTTTCCGTATATGAATATAATATGAAGTGTTAATTGTTCTTGGAATATCAACACGTAGGTAAAAGGTTACAAAAACATTCGCGATCAGGCGTCTGCGCAGGAGAGTGAATAATGACGAGGAAAAATACACTATGTGGCGTTATCGCATCTCGTTTGGACGTTTATTAGTGAACATTTAGTGTTATATTTTACTTCATTATAAATATTTACTTAATTCTTAGTAAAATTTAACGTGCATTTAAAATTGACTAAATTATATAAATGTGGAATGTTCAACAAGTGTATTTCATAAGGTCTCATGATAACTATTAACGTTGAATATAACAATGTATTGGGGGATATTATGGGCGTGGTGTAATATAAGGAGTGTAGGGTGAGGTAACGCGAGGATGAGGGCGAGGGAGTACGGCTTGGCAGTAGCAGCGTGGTGCGCGCTGGCTTGCGCGTACGCCGAGGAGCAGTGGCCCTCCTGTGCGCCCACTGCTCGCTGCATTAAGACCACCGACAACAACCGGGAGAACCATTACATCGTAGAAGGTATTGTAAACATTACAGTCACAACTACGACAGTATTAAAGTCACAATCACTATCAAGCATCAGTAATTATGTGTTATTAAACTTAAAGTAAGATAAATAATCCTATGAAATAAAATAAAGAAACGAACTACCGAAAAAGGTCTTATGCTACGACATAAGGTCCCTTAAGAAAGCTGTGAAAATAATTTTGTAAAGTCGACGCTCCCAAGTATTGCAGAGACCGAATGTCCGTTTGCCAACTGAGATCTCTGCTAAAAAAGAAAATTTTGTAAAATCAACAGCTCTACCCCTATGACGCCGGTGTCTATTTTTAGATAAGTCGCCTTTTTATAGATGTGGCCAAAGTTTGCATTAGACAGAGGGACGCTAAGACCCCCTTGGCCAGCAGTGGGACACGTTTTGAGGCTTTTCAAGAATGATAAAAGAAACCTCATCTTTTTATTTACCAAAGGCTACCCTACCAGAAAGCCATTATGACCTAATTTACAAGTCATTATACTATTTCCATCATTATATTAGTAATAAAACAACGTGAGGTGGTAAAAATGCCGCAAAATAACAGTGTATTTTGATGTTTGGGTAAGATGACCATTGACCAGTTATCGCATGCATCTGACTGGACTAAAGGACCCTCATAACTTTCCTGAAATGCTACACATTCCAACGGGATGCTGATAGCATTCTTACTGCTATATGGATAGACAGCTATTTTTTACATAATAAAATATAGCGCATATATTTATTATGTACGCTAAAATATAGCGTTAGGGTAGACATAGCCAATAATTTCTGTCGCATTTGACCATCTTTTAGTCCACGAATCAATTGAGTTAATAAGAGACTGTTTTTCAAAGAGCTAAACTCACAACTCTTAGCTTTAATTTTTAAAGGTCCCAAAAACTTATCAATATTTAAATCGTTTTGATAAGTTTCAAAAAACATATGTCGCTCGTAATTAATGTTTATTTTTGGATCATAATATTCACTAAATTTTTGACATAACGTTTTATAATCGTATTTCTCTGAGTCACTCACGTCCAACTCCTCATAAATATCTCGTCCATGTTTACCAATTATATGCATAAATAAAGCACATTTTGCTTTAGAGGCTACCGATTCCTTCCCCGATGCAATTAAAAAATAATCAAAGGCCGATTTCCAATTTCTCCAATTAATCGCCATGTTACCGTCTCCTGATAACGGCGACGGTTGTTGTATCGCAACATAATATGCCCCATCATCTTTATTTGTTTTAGACATTATGACACGCTAAAACAAATCACTTTCTAATTAACACATTAATTTGTACGAATCCCACTTGTACTGGTTACTTTTTCACATTTTACGACACCAGACACCATGTAGTGGTGTAAGGGTCCAAGTTAAACAAGGTGTACATGATGACTGATTTATTAAATCTAGATCCTCTCTTCATTATTCATTTAGATACCCTCAACCCACACTATATATTTTATGTTAAACCTACCCTCAACATATACCTAAAAATTTACTTAAATATACCATACTATTCCATCAGCCTGTGTGTCTCTACTGCTGGATATAGGCCTGTCCTAAATAACGCCATCACACGCGGTGCTCCGCTTTTAGCGGCGACTTTCTTCAAGCAGTCAGTCCACGTGGCCGGTGGGCGTCTCACGCTACGTTTCCCGGTACGTGGTCTCCGTTCAAGGTCTCGTCTCCCTTATTGGCTATCGGTCCTGCGACATGTATGGCCCGCCCATATATACCTACTTAAATATAGGTACACAAAAATTAATGAAATATATGTAGATTTCAAAAATAATCTATATTTTTCACAGGAAACAAACTGACAGTGAAATATGAGAAGGGTTTCGATGTAACTTGTGAGAATACAAGTCTAGAGAGCAAATCAGTTCCCCAATTCCAGGTCCTTACGGACTTTCCAGAAGTGACTATCAGAAAGTGTCCCGCCCCAGTGGGCTCGTACGACGCCGTGCTCGCCGCCCTCAACATTACCGTGTTACGCGAACTCGGCATCGACAGTCCGGCTGGCGGCGCCTCAATAAACTCTCATCATTTAACCGGACTCGCCCTCGATACTTTGTGGATTCACAACGAGCCCTCCCCTTTTTCATTAAACCTCACTGAAGATTTCTTGACTACCGTTAATAATTTAGAGAACCTTATTCTAAAGAATGTTTATTTGCCGCCATCGACTTCAATTAAATTAACCAATACCTTAAAAACGCTCTACATGCGAGACTCCTGGCCACAACCGGTACGTTTAGAATCACTTGAAGAACTTACAGTGCACGAAACTGCCAAGAATGACTTCAAGTTTAAACTAAAGAAGATCATGGAGTGTAAAAGTCTGAAAACGATCGTCCTTATAGGGTTACTTAGAAGGAAAACCTCAAACACTTCAAAGTTCATAAACAGTCTTCCAGACGAATGGCTGATAAATTGTCGCAATTTAACTGAACTGTCGTTGCAGTACTTGCACTTAGGAATGATACCGGCACGGCTTGTACATCGGGAGAACTCGTTGCAAAAACTGACAGTGGTCTCTTGCAGAATTATAGACTTGTCTTTTGAATCGTTTGAGAACATGAACCATCTACGCGTGCTGGATCTTTCAATAAATTTATTGACTCACTTGCCAAGGTACGTGCGTGACACTTTACTAAATATTTCATAGATGAAAGTAAAGCAGCTCAAATCATTACATTCTTAAATTCTTATTCGTATTCAAAGGGCGGTGCTGCTTTCATGCTGTTCGGACTAATTGTCCAAATAATTGATTGGAGTAGTTTACATTTTTATTTATTTTTATTAGAATCATCTCACTTTTAGTAATTTATGACAAATTAATGAATGGACTCGAAAAAGGTTAATCGATTTAAGTTTTAAATTAGAAAATATAGGTATTATCAAGGAATCCAAATTACGCTACACTTGGAATTCCTTGTGTTAATGTGAACTACGCATATGTGATGTAAACCTAATCTAATTCAATATCGTCGGTAGAATTCCAACTCATATTCAGTACATAAATTATCCTACCCAAAACAATAAATAAAAATATGAAACATGTCTTCCACGAAAGAAGTTCCGAGTTATCCCCGGTGCTTACGCGACTCTTTAGGCTCTCATACTCCACAAAAACTTTCCCGTCACCATGGAAGGTAGCTCATGTTCACCCTTTGCCTAAAAAGGGTATCCACATCGACACCGCGAACTACAGGCCATTAGCGACACCATATCTATTAATGCTGGCGTCCCGCAAGGCTCCGTGCTATCTCCAACTCTGTTCCTTCTGCATATCAACGATCTGTTGCAAATTGGAGACATACGTTGCTATGCAGATGGCACCACTGGGGACGCCTTGTACAGGGACCGCGCCAACATCCATCGGGTCGAAGTGAAAGAGAGTCGCGTCAGGCTTGTGTCTGAAATCGAAGAAGCTTTAGATCCAGTCTCGATTTGGGGTTCTCTAAACCTAGTGGATTTCAACCCCAGTAAGACGCAAATCTTTACATTCAGCGCTAAAAAAGCCCCTTTTGTCGTAGCACCTCGCTTTTAGAGCATACCTCTTAAGATCTGGGAGAGTATTGGGATCCTTGGGTGGTGGTGGACATTTCCAACAAAAGTCGAATTTAGGGGTCATCTGGAAAATAAAGCCAAAATGGCCTCCAAAAAGCTCGGTGTGCTGGAAAAGAGCGAAGCGGTACTTCACTCCTGGGCAACTCCTTATGCTTTACAAAGCTCAGGATAGGCCCCATATGGAGTATTGCTTACATCTTTGGGCCAGCGCACCGAAATATTGACTACATCCAACGAGTGCTGTTCGTATTGTCGACGATCCCACTCTCACGGGCGGTTTAGAACCTCTCAGCATTCGGAGAGACGTTGCGTCTCTCTGTGTGTTCTACCGCCTGTACAATGGGGAATGTTCGGAAGAATTGTTCAATATAATTCCCACCTCGGGTTTCTACAACCGCACCTCCCGTCACAGAAGTGCGGTCCATCCGCATTTCCTCGATATGGAGGTATCGCGTACTGTTCTGTCCAAAAATAATTTTATACCGCGAAGCCGTAGACTGTGGAACAAACTACCTCAAGGGGTATTTCCATTAAGCTACGATATTGGTTTCTTCAATAAAGCTGTGAATAGGATTTCGCAAGGTCGGCGGCGCACCCGCGTACCCCCTAGTGTTGCAGGTGTCCATGGGCGGCGGTAGCACTTACCATCACTTGGGACCGCTTGCACGTTCGTCTACTTCCCTATAAAACATTTTTTGCAGCAGTTTTAGATAAAGCATCATCGCCGTGTACCCCACAAATCTCTTTTCGAGTAGGTACTAGAAGCATTCATACGATTGTCCAAAAAACTTCCATTTTCAAATTGTTAATGAATATGTACATAACTTGTAATTTCAAAAATTTGACGTCATTACAAAAAGTGCCTCTCGCCAGTAATCAGCGTTGCCAGATATACAGCACGCTAAAGTGATACGTTCAAAAAGGACGCGAACTTTTCCGACTGCCAATTATATACAACTCCTGGGAAATATGTCTAGTAAGATTTATTTTATCTCCTGACGATTTCAGGTAATATATACATACATTTCCCAGGAATTATAAACAATGCTGTATTTGACACATTTCCGTTTAAACATACATATACAAAAAATTGATAATACGATGTATATTACGTTTTCAGCGGTATATTCTCAACATTACGGTCGTTGGAACATTTAAACCTAAACAAAAATCGCCTCGTGAGTTTGGGGGACTCGCTGTCGCCACTAACGAAACTGAAGGAACTGACACTAACAAAAAATTATCTCGGCGACCTTTGTGACACGACAAAAGATAACGGTGAGTATATCATCAAGTAAGTATAGTGAAGGTTGACCTTCATCAGCACCACAATAATTGCTGTTTATGCACAGGTCTGTCAGTACTGAGCAACCTATCAGCTCTAGAGAGTTTAGTACTGAAGAGGACGAACTTGACTCGGCTCTGTGCGGACTGGCGGTTGAACATGCCTCTTCTAGAGGATCTTGATGTTACTTACAACAAAATATCTGTATTAAAGGTACATTGAAAACAATACTTTATTTTTACTTTATTTTTTTAAACAATACTTTGTTTTTATTGTTTCTGGAGGTCCAATAGAAAGGAGGATTTAATAGTTTACTTGTAGCTCTCTGATCGCTTGACGCCGTCCATCGTCAACATAAATCCAAATAATGTTAATAAAATTACAATTTAAGATAAATATTGTTATAACGTTTTTTATTCGATTATGGTGAAGCCGAGAGGAAAGATTATAGATAATTGTACGTGTTAAGGTCTAAGTCAAATACCAAGTAGGTAATCACAAAAAGTCAACCACATCGCATTCTGGGTTTTCTAAGCAAAACTGTTACAAATATCGCGGCAATTAAATTTAGGTGTGCTCATAGTTCGTTGTGGCTTAAATTTCTTGAAAACGTTGATTTATCAGAAAGTTTTAGCCTACTAATTAAGAGCGACTGTCAAGCACTTTTCGTATGTCCATTCTTCTCGCGAGATTGGCGAAATTATAGACCTTTTTTAATCTTCATCCGATAGAACTTTCCTAGAAACAATAGTATTAAATAAAAAAATGCAATTGAACATAGAATAATAATAATAACATAGGACAGAGCTGACGGAAGTGTAATTCATATTGATTTGTTGTTTTCGTGATAATCGACCACAGCCCGTACCACAACAAGGAAAACTTTCCGCAACGCGTTGTGGCCGCTATATATTTTTTTTGTACAAAAATAAAATTTCATAACGCATTGTGACCGCTTGTGCATTAAAATAATTTCTGTTTGTTTTTTTATTGACTGGGCCATCAGGCAGACGAGCCACGTGATGATAAGTGGCTTAACATCTTATGTCATGGTGATACATTAGCCGCCTTTACACGGGCATACTTTATCAGTTACCACAGTTAAGCAACAATCATGCAATAAATATTGTATTCACAAAGTCAGCTAAACTACTTGAAAGTCAATCGTTATCATATCGTATAGATTTGAAAGTGATAGATAGATACCTAAACTATTATATTTAATGTATATAAGTTACATTGTGATAAAAAAAGCAACAACAATGTTAAGACGACCGGGCCGCTTTATTAATTTATACTAATTACTTCCAGACGACGTTGAGAGCTCAGTAATAGACTGAGAAGTAACTAAGGTGAGAAATTAGAAAAACAAGTTTTGGATGAAAGTTGCAAGGAATATTTAGTATAATGTAATTACACGACTATATATGACAATTATATATTACAGTACAAGTATATTAACAAAATATTTTTTATCAGTACGAGGACCTGCTTTTTCTGGGCAAGAAGGCAATACATGTTAGCATAACGGGCAACCCTATCAGGCAGTTCATGTTCGAGAAAGGGCATTACGAGCACGCGATTTCCAGAAAAGGCAGAGACCTGGTACGTACCGTTATGGAAAAATAATGTACAAACTTTTACTATATACGAGGATGTATTATTGTCAAACGATAATATACCTATGCAATTCAAAGATAATATACCTATTCGGTATTGTTTGGAGATAGGAGGTGAGGGGTGAGTTTATGTGCTGCGCGGGCGCGGATGGCCCGGGCAGTCGGCCATCGATCCCTCTAGTGTACAGAAGACCTTGCAAAGGCGTTATTAAGCGCCTCCCTGTTCAGCAGTTACCCCCCTAACCCATAGGGAGATCGAGAGTGGGTGAGCGGGCGGTTGCAAGATCGACTATTGTTTTATTTTTTAATTTTGACTCAGAATATCACGAATAAAACAATACCTATGAAATTCAAAGATCAAATTAAAATCAAGATATACTTTGTAGTTTGTAACCTTTGTAACCTTCACGTAAAGACAGTTTTCGTTTGTTTTAGTCTTTGAGCACAATTAAAAGTTTAATAACGCAAGTTGGCATAAATGCCAAGTTGGGATAATGAGTTGATGACTGAAATCATTTGATAATGATAATGTAATGACAAATGTGTGATGGTAATGTAATGTAATTTTGATCATTTATGTATATTAATGATTATTCTAACTGAAATTTTATAAATGTAAATTTCATTTTGCACGCTTATTAAAGGCACCATGGCACCATTAAAGGCTTATTATTACCATGGCGGGATATATATGTTACCGAAACACCATTTTTGTAACCTATGTTCTTGTAAAATAAATGATTATGATTAATCAATAGTAGTACAGTACTGTTACATAAGTACAATTGTGTATGTACTTACCTAGGCATTGTCAACAGATAACCGAGTCAAAGCAAGTAACTATGGAGTTCAACGGACAGATCCAGTGCGACTGCCAGTCGTACTGGTTTGCACGCATGCAGTGCTTGCGCAGTGGCTCACCACCGGCGGGTGTAGCTCGAGTTCTCGGAGTGCGCTGCCGCAACGGACCCGCCCTCTGCGACGCTACCCCGAACGTCATGACTTGTACAATTAAACCGTGCGCGCCACACTGCACATGCGAACTGCGTGTGCCTGACAATGCCACGATCGCTACCTGCACATGGCCGGACGACGAGCCTATTGAGCTGCCGCATAGCCATCCGTTGGTGCTGCACTCCGAGAACGGCAACCTCACCCACTTGCCACGATCATCCAAAGTCACTGAGCTGCATCTCGCCTGGAACCGAATTCGTATCCTTCGCCCCGAAGACTTGACCGATAAACTGCGCGTAAGTGTAAAAATGAAAATTATCTTGGACGCTCGAGGCAAACCTCGGACAAATTCTCGGACAACATTACAAGTTTCTGTTTTACTGCACAGGTGCTCAACCTACAACATAATGAAGTATCACACGTGGACGCGGATACAGTGGAAGCATTATTCGCCGTTAGAAATAGGACCGTGTGGCTCGCTGGTAACCCGCTGTCGTGCGAATGTGAGGATCGTCCACTTATCAGTGCTCTACAGCTTCAGTGGTTCCAGGTACGTATTTTGTATTGAATAGATAGGAAATTATCCGACGGCTTGGGAGTACCTAAATTTTTGGTTAGCGGCTAAAGACACTTCTAATAATACCACGAGGCATTCCTGTGAACGAGGCATCAGTTCATTGAACTGTACTGCCAAATTTGCAGACCCGAATTCACAGCTACCCTGAAGTCCTAACGTTAAACCTGGGTAGTCCGTACTGCACCAATAAAATATTGTGCAAAGTGAATAGTCATCAACCGGGCAAATTAGTTGTTACACTTATTATTGCTTAGAAGTTATCGTCTCACGCGGCCTCTTCATTTTCTTCATATAGTCATCCTAAAGTTGCACCTGCATATGTCTTTAGGTTGTAAATAATCACTTCGTTCCACACGGAGGACGTTTTTAGAAGTTATCAGTTTAACCTTGTTCTCCAATTGACACGATTGGAGTATGCAATCATACTTGATCTTGGATTTGCTTCTTATAACGATTTATAAATAATACTGGCTTTGTTTACTTTTGTTTATGGTTTCATGTTTCAGGTGGTGGATTATAAAGAGCTGAGGTGTGCTGACGACCGATACGTGCTCGACGTAAATGTGAAAAATCTGTGTAACGATAATATTATATCAGCTACGTTGCCGGTAATAGCAGCAACCCTGCTCGCGACTGGTATTACTGTAATTGCAGTAGCAGTGGTGTGTGCTCGTCGAGCTAAATACATTAAGATGTTCCTGATCGATTGCGGCATACGGCCTCCGTACGAGGAAAGCGGGAAACGTTATGACGTGTTTGTATCGTTCTCATACGGAGATGTAGAGTTTGTGAAGAATTCATTAATGCCTTGGTTTGAAAATAGATCGCGACCGTACCGTGTGTGTGTGAACTACCGCGACTGGGAGCTTCCTAATTTAATTCACACGTTGATTACGAATTCCGTGCATGACTCACATTGTACCATAGTAGTGCTCTCCGAACGTTATCTGTCATCGGAATGGGAGCGTCGCACCGAGTTTCGGACGGCGCAAGCAGCTGCGATGCTGAATGAATCGCGGCTGGTAGTGATACTGTTGTGTCCGGCCACGGAGCTACTGCAACACACTCTCGATGAAGAACTTCGTACTTACCTTGATGCTAACACTTACCTAGAGTGGGGCGACCGCTGGTTTTGGAAAAAGTTCCAAGCCGCATTACCACCTCCGACAAAGGCGGCGAAAACATCTGCCAAGCTTCATAGTTATACTTCCGCATCTTCACAACAGCCCTTACACTCGCCACCTGTTTTATCTTCATCATTTCCAGTAGATTCTCCGCCTTCCAAATTCTCGCCACTTCCCAGTCCCGTAATACCTCCCGTGTTCTCATCACTACATATGTCACCTTCTTTTTCCTCTCTTTGGTCAATTTCTACGTCGTCATTTCCTCGCATTGCACCATTACCTAACTTGCCATCATCTTCCGCAGTCTCATCGTCTTCTACGGTCTTATCATCGCCTGAAACCTCATCATTATCTACGATCCCACCGGCACCGTTGTCTTCTACTGATAACTTATCTTCTCTGGGAATCTCACTTGTTTCTTTTTCTCAGCTTAAAACCTCGCTGCCTCTCACGACCCCTTTAACATCTAAACCGTCAGCACCGCATGAGCCCTCTTCACCTCCCGCATTCTTACAACGTTATGAGAAATTATTATCATCTGAGCCATCATTGCCTATTGTGGTCTCAATCCCCTCCGCGCTATCATCAGTTGCATTGTTTCCGCCCTCCACCTCCCCATTAACTACAGTTATCTCACTTAATACATCATTGCCACCGAATAAGGATACACCTGTCCCCTCAAGCACATCATTACCGTGTCTTCACCTTTCACACAAAGTCACCCCCCTTTTTCACCATGAACCCTGTCCGGGACTGCGGATAGGGTAAGTGATCAATTCCTTTACATATTATATGGTTTATGAGATCCTTTCTTAAAGGAAGATTACAATTCGCTAAGTAGTGCATGTATATTCCTTTATGGTCTCCATCGGCTCCTCTTATGATATAAAATGAAGTGTATATAAAATGTAAATATTAGTATAGTATTTCTACCTCTCTACACTATTTTGTAAGTTTTGTTTTGTACAGCATCACCAGAATAATTAAAAATCGTTTTTCAGAATTTCAATAGTTTCACCAGTTTTGGGTTCCGTGGTTTTGAATTCAAGACTCTTTCCATGTCCACCGCTTTGCAAATGCCACCTCTCTTTCCTCATGCACATTGTCTCGTGCATGAGGGATGGATGGCCTTAAAGCGTCATGCTGACCAAGCGAGTTGGCGAGTCCACTCCTTTAGAAGTGGTAGTTCCTCAGCGCTTGTAGTAGCGGCTTTGTTATCCCTTAATCGCCTTTTACGACACCCACGGAAAGGGATGGGGTGGTGTTATCTATAGTCGTCCGACACCACACGCCACCATATAATAAACAAATAAAATTCTCACATTATGTTACTGAAAAATATAGAGAAAATGTATCGTCGGAATATCACTTGCCGAAATGTTTAATTCCTGAAATTCATGAATTCGCTTACTTGTAGTGCTGAGTGTCCGCACACCTACACATAAACATCCTTCACAATATGCCTTTAATACATAGACGTGAAAGTCACTTTTCGTGTATTATTTATCCACAAGTAGATTGTAGATCATTTGATCTGAAGGATCTTGTTTGACCAAAGATCCTCCGCTGTTTAGTCTAAGTACCGCATTAGTACATCGTCTAAGTACCCATTCATGTTGAGAAGGTACCCTTTACTTTTATATTTTACATTGCATTTACTATTTCATAGATTTTGTAGTTAAGATTTTTTTATGTACTTTGTTGGTTTCGTCACTGAAATGAAAGCAAATTAAGTAGGTAATGATACACAGTGACAATGAATGAAGTTAAACAATGTTTGTGGAGATATGGACATTAATTAGTACAATAGCTTTACTGTGCTCTCTCTGTCAGCCAGAGTGTCTGTCATCTATCAAACCCACAAGAATCTATATTTGCAAACATTAATACTCACAAGTTCAATTAGAATGTGTGCACACGAGTACATATAATTTTTATGACTGAACAAGATGAAAATGTCAACAGAGAAATTTTAATGTTTAAAAAAATGGAGATATATCTAGAAATACGAATAATAATTTTGAATATCAAAAAGAGGCATTAATAAAATATTACGTGGTATCACAATATATCTGACAATGCAGTTCATTTGACATGTTGGTCACTAAGGGAATTATCAAGTCCATTATGCACTTTGTCGCACTGTATTCTTTTGCGTATGTGACGTTGCATAATGTGACAAACATGTCAATGTCACATGTCTACACTATGGCAATAATTGTGTAAATAAAATAAATAGTCTCGAAGAAAAGTGGCTTTATTTCCTTTATAAATACACATGTTATTTTCCTTTTTCTTATTCGGCTGGATGAGAAGAGCTGAAGATGGTGGCGGCCCTCTAGTATATCCAGCAGTGGAGAGATACACGTAAAGAGGCATGGTATGGTGATTTATAGTGTCCGACCGAAACACAATTTTCAGCCGAAACCGAAGCCGAATATTCGGTTCCTCTCTTCTACTAATTTACTAATAATACACAATCTTAATATGTTGCAGTTATTTGCGAGTATTTTATGTATACTCAGAAATAAACACAACAAATTAATAAAAGGGTCCCCAACTTTGGCGCACGTACGGTTCGTGGGATGTATTAACTCATGCAAGAATACTTTCTGATACAATTCCCATATAGATATAATCGTGGGCAATTTGTTAATATTTTATAAATTGTAAATTGATGAACTTTAGTCGAGTAAAAATACAAATAAAAATTCTTTGTATTTTTACTTACATTAGTCAAATGCCTATGCATTACTAATAATTATAATTATAGAATCAGTATTAGTAGGTATTAATAATTTAGTGAATTTTTCGACACACAGATCGTATGCATCTCCCATGAGTTCTTGTTGACCCGAAGATAGGACAGGACGTAGTAGGAAAAACGGGACGTGTAATGGTATGAAGAAAACTCCTTATCCCATTAAATTCCCCAATACCCATTCTCCCCAATATTTTTTTTCTTAATCCACTCCTATATCTCCAAAGATAGAATATGCATTAGGTAATACCTGTCTGTCTATTCGTTTGTCACTTTCTTTCTATAAAAAGACATACAGGTTCGATCTTCCAGCTTCACAATCACGGCAAGATTTTTGCCTGAGTATTATTAGAATTAGAAAAAAAGAGACAAGTGCATTTTGACGACATTCAATAAAAATGCAAAGAAAGTGGTAAAAATCTCATTATCCAAGGTACCTAGTAAAAAGCTCAATGTACTGAATAGAGAGAAGCAGTACTTCTCTCCGGTGTAACGCTTGTCGCTTTATAAAGCTCAAGTTAGACCCCACATGGAGTACTGCTCACACCTCGGGCCCTGTGCCCCGATGTACCAGCTGGACCCTTTTGACTCCGTCCAACGACGCGCTGTCTGAATTGTTGACGATGCCACTCTCGCGGGTGGTTTAGAGTCTCTCAGCATTATTAGAGAAAACGCTGTCAGCGTTTTCAAGTCTATATAATAGGGAATATTCCGAAGAGCTGTTCAATTTGATGCCAACTTCAGATTTTTACCATCGCACCGCTGGTCATCGCTGCATACAGCGCTGTCAAAAAGACACTTTATAGCGCGAACCCGAAAGTTTTATATTGAACTACGAGCGGAGGTTTTTCCGTTACGCTACGACATGGGGCTTTTCAAGAGAGCTGTGCACAGGATTCTGCAAAAGGCAGCGCACTCGCAAGCCGCGCAGATGTTCACGGGCGACAATCACCACTTACCATCCCCATATGGCCCGCGCCCACTCGTCTCGTTTGATTGTAAAATAATAAACGGTGTAAAATGATAGATTCAGTACAGGTCGGTCGAGTCGTAGAGCGAGTTTATTAGTTAATAGGCTTGGAAAGTCTAATAGACGATCAAAACCCAACGTATAAACCAAGATGATCAAAACCCAAGCAAGTTATAATATATAATTTATCGATTGAACACCTGTTCTGGGATTTCCTACGCATTATAATATACTCGTAATAATAAGTTAATGGCTTAATGACGCGATCTCGCCTTTTACTTTTTAGCATGTGCATCTTTTTTTCCTTTTTCTCATAACATTTTACGGCTCAGGATACAGGTTCTTTTGAGCCTCGTTTTACTATTGTGTTAAAGACTTGCAAACGAAACGTACGGTACAACAGTATATTCGAAATACTTTAAATATGAGGATTTATAATAGTAGGTATATTTAATTTATAGTAGGTATATTATAAATATGTATTAACGTTTTTTTGAAGTAATAAACAAATAAAGGGGGGAAGGCAATCTAACAGCCGCTGGGCGCATTGGGCGACTTTCCAAGTTACCCCCCTCTCACAGAAGTCTACCGTAATGTGTACTGCATTTCTCACATTATCCTATTTGCTCCAATAAACGTACTCGTATGTTTCGATAGTGAGTGAGATATGCCAGAGCCTATTCTCATTCCATCCTATCCCTCCCCATTTTCCCAACCCATTCTCCGAATGCATTCCTAAATCTCCAGGCAACGTTTCCGGGTGCGTGCCATATAAATATAATATGTGTCGCGGATGTCGCCGGGTATGTTTTGATATTGTATGTTTTGATATTATCCCTCTGACATGTTGATCTGACATGGTCCTGTTTTGTGTAGGTAACTATGGTACCTGTTTTGTGTAGGTAACTATGGTACCTGTTTTGTGTAGGTAACTATGGTACCTGTTTTGTGTAGGTAACTATGGTACCTGTTTTGTGTAGGTAACTATGGTACCTATTTTGTGTAGGTAACTATGGTACCTATTTTGTGTAGGTAACTATGGTACCTATTTTTTGTATTTTTTTCTATACCTTGCTCTGTTATATTGCATGATACTATGCACCAACGGTATATGCATACATTTTACATCTATTATATTATGTCTCTATACTTATATCCTTATACGTTAACTGGGACTTTATTACTGTGTAAATACAACGTTCAACTGAGTAAGTTGCAATCGGTGGCCTTTATTGCTTTACAATATTTTATTTCAAAGGATTAAACTGAGCAACTGAAACTGACAAAATGAGTTTATGTGAAGGGTGGGGGTAGAAAATCCATATTACCATCCATATCAGACATACATTGGAGACATAATTACCTTTGATTAGAGACATAAACACTTTAATTAGGTAATAAGATGAATATGCCACAATCAACATTTTTTTTATGTATTATCAGAATTTAAGGGGTGCTAGAACGAAAACAAACGAGAAGGGGTATGTTGTATTTAATCTAGTAATAAAATAAATCACCATTTAAATGTAAAAAACACTTTTAGGTCTAAAACATACTGTGCCTTTTCTACTAACCTTTCAACTGGATTAAATACCCAAAATCCATGCTCAAAAACATTTTCGGAAGCGCAAGCGCAACTGTAACGATTTGACACTTGACAGTTCAAGAAACGCCATTCGTTAGAATACTCAATACGTCATTTATTGGTCATATAGAGCTCGAGCGTACATAGGAGGAAAGATCTTTATAAAATTAAAACTGTACTTTATGTATTTGTGATCATCGCATCATTGCATACCATTTATTTCTCGTAGTTTTCTTTGTGCTTATTTCGTAGTTAAGAATAGGTGAATTATATTAGGAAACTTTGAATATTGTTTTGAAAATACAAATAGAAGTGTCTCACAACAACGAGTTCTTCTAGTTGAGGTGATGAAGTCGTGACTTTAAAATTGCTTTATTCGATTGTTTTTCCCCGTGCAAACTGGTGTGCGTGGTCCTCGAATTCCAGTTATGAGTGTATGCAATAATCAATAGAACATGTAAGGAGTAATGTTGTAAGTCGTGTTATGTGAGAAGATGAGGGCGAACAGGGGGGGCAGTATGGTGGCAGAATGGCTGTTGTTGGCCGCGTGCGCGGTGGTTGCGCAGGCGCAGGACCGGCCCGCCTGCCCGCCCGCACCAGCCTCATGCTCCGGCAATGAGGCACACCCCGGAGAAAGTTTCTTCATTGTTGGTGGTGAGTCAGTAATATCCAGTTCTTCCTCTTGATCTGATAGGGTGGTCCGCAGGATTACGCGTAGTTTATTTTCCACTTGAATCAATCCGATTTGTCTGATCCGGATGAATTTACGATAATTTTGTATTGGTTCCTCTTGATTAGACTCCGAGAAAACGAACAATAATGTTTTAGTGAAAAAACTACGCGTAGTTCGAGTAGAGGGACAAACCTCTCGGACAAAGTGGAATGATCCAACGTATGACGCTCACAAGTCACACTGTTTTTTATGATTAAATATAATAAATAGATCTCCTTTTATTTCTACTTCTCTACTTTCCACACTATCAGTCCCATTTCACCTCGACAAAGGGCACCCTTCATCCTTTTATACTCTTTATTCCCCATCCCTTACCATACAATGAAGATTATTTAAGTAAATCATACCTTGCCGTCAGCCTGTGATTCTCCAGTGCTGGATACAGGCCTCTCTCAAGAACCGCCACCACAGACGATCTTCAGCTGTTCTCATCCAGCCACCGTTGACCAATGTTGGTATAAATTGCGGATGTTCATCGGCAAGTGTCTTTACTTACCATTAGATGACGAAGCAGATATATGTACTTGTCTACGACCTTCTTTCCATATAAAAACATATACATATAAAAACACTTCACTCGTAGGAACATTATTTCCTGTTATTGTTATCTGCATTTATCCGCAAAATTCTATAATTATACACTTGGTATATTTACATAACACATTTATATAACACACCTTGACTTCATGTCCTAGATTAACACGTACTCGAACATGCAGTCGCATCGAGTCCAACTTTATCACGAATCCCACTTTTGGAACATTCGTAGAAAAAATGGCATTTATCTTGTATTAACCACAATTATACACTTCTATAAAAAAGATGTGTATGTATTTATCAAGATTATGAGGATCTCTTCACGGCCATCCGACTTCACTTAAGTTTGCCCGATCCTATAGAGAGTTCATATCAAATAATTTCATGAGTCATACATAAAACATGGTTTTATATCATTATTGACGTCTTCGTAAAGTTATACAACATACTACAAGCGTTTTTATTAAATCCAACGATTATTTATCATTTCGTTGGTTCGTATGCCTTGTTACAAAAACAAAACACTATTATTGAATGTAAAAAGTTTTGGTACAAGTATATTTAACAACGATGTTACATGATGTGGACATGTTATATTACAACTTCTTATATGTATAGTTTACATCCACCTTTATACTCGTACAAGTACTTACACTTTAAAAGCAGAAAACAGAAAATGATTGTTATTATTACGTCCTTTATAACATTTATCATAATTCCTCTCATAATTCCAAAATTGATGACTTTGTTAATGATGCTATTACATTTGAAAGCTAACCAATTATAAATCTTTATGACAATCAACTAATATTCTCCTTAGTATGATTTAATATATCCAATATATATATATAAGCACAATAGTATAGAGCCCCTCTTGACTATTTCCGGTTTTAAATTAATATTACCTAATATTTCATAATTATTAATGAAAGCAACGTGTTTTGTTCAACAGGAAAAAGATTAGATGTAAATTTCTTAAAAGGAAACTATATACAATTAGTTTGTAAAGATAACTTGAATCTGGAAAGTAAATCGATGCCACGTTTCTTGCACCCTGCGAACTTTGCCAAGGTAACAATAGAGAGATGTCCCGCGCCAGACGGCTCCTACGGTGCCGTACTCGCTGCGCTCAATGTGACCGTGTCCGACAAGTTCGTCCTCTACACGGCACCCAATGCGTTGCTGGCCTCGCATCATTTCGCTGATCTCTCGCTGCAAGCGTTAGAAATACACGCTCCCTTGATACCACCTCTGGCCACCACTGATGATTTCTTAATAGAACTCAAAAATTTAACCAGCCTTACCCTACGAAATGTACCTTTGCCTTCGTCTACTCTCAAAAAGCTCCCACGCAGTTTGATTATACTCCGTATACAAAGTGCTCAGCCTTTGACCCTTCGAGAGGATATGTTCACTCGGTTAGAATCGCTTAAACACCTCACTGTGACTGACACTAAAATGGTAGATGCGCCGAAGTTAAGCACAACACGAACGTTACAAAATCTGCAGCTCTATGCGGCGATCACCAAACTGCCACTAATGAGTGGACTCGTAAACGTCACTCTCAAACTAGCTGCAGATGAGAATCCAACGAAAATTTTGGATTGTGAAAAACTAGAAATGTTTACGCTCTCACACTCGTCGGTAAAAGTTCTCCCAGAAGGATGGTTGACAAACTGTTCGCATTTACAAATCCTGAATTTATCCAACTTAAATGTGGAGAAGCTGCCATCCCGGCTGGTGGAGGGTCTGAACTCGTTACGAAAGTTGACAATAAGTGGCTGTTCCAAACTTAAAGGGTTACCATCAGAGTTTTTCCGCGGCATGAGACACCTACGAGAGCTCATACTCAATAATAACTCTTTGACTGCTTTGCCAATGTAAGTAAGTTTTTACATCAATATAATAATTACATACTAAAACTTCCAATACAATAATTTCAACTCAGTGAATTTGCATTGGAAATTATGGATATTTTTTCGTTCTATATGGAAATTATTTTGATTTATATAAAAATCAATATCTGTATATTGTTAAGATCTGCCAACAGATGGTGCTATAAGTAGTCTACATCTTGTTTTGTTTTGTTTTGTTTTACACATCAATATGAGCGACAAAAATATGTAAGTGTGAGCTAGCACAGTAAATACGAGTAGTGAACAATATTTAAAACTTGTGTTTATTCACTAACCTTCGATCGTATTAATTTTATCATCGCTTCTTTGTTTCAGTGGTATATTTTCATCGCTGTTATCATTGGAGCATTTGGATTTGTCACAAAATCAACTAACGAGTGTGACAGATTCACTACGAACGCTTACTAAACTGAAATGGCTTTCGTTATCAAGCAATCCGCTAGGAAATCTTTGCAGCATCGCCAGCAGCCCCAAATACATAAACGTAAACGGCAAGTGTATACCTGTACTTATATTTATGAAAACTTACTGGCATAATATTAAACTACATAAAATATGTTTAAATAGACTTAAAGTTCCTTAAATAAAATCTAGTTACATTTAAAATAAGATACTCGTATTACCTCGTCAAATAGAGAAACGAAAATACTTATTTGTAAACTGAATACACGTGTGTTCAGTAAGAAACATCAAATTATTTTTGACTTAGAATGCAGAAAAAGGAATGTTCTAGAGTGCAATGTATAAACCAAATAAACACCAACCAATACAAAGGTTGCATTGAAATCTTGTATTGAGATATAAATTGCATATAAAAGTTTAGAAAAATAAATGAATACATACAAGCATCCTTATATTCGTATTTAAATTAACGTAATGTATGGTTATTTAAAACAATCAAGTACATGAAACTAATTATGTAATAATTATGTTTTATGTATTATATTGTTTAATCAAATTAATGTTTAATTACTTCAGTTACCAATTTCAGTTACAGTTACCAGTCAGGTACAGAATTTTAGGATATAAATACAAATAAAACTTACATAATAATGAACATTTAAAAAATATGTACATATATAAATAATAATAAAAAATTATGAGTTGTAAATATATATAAATAATAATAAACATTAATGTCATCTAATAAGTATTAATAGATAGTGTAACTAATAAAATAATTACTATAATAACATTTAGTCAGTAATATTATTATTGTCACTAACAATTTCAGTCCAGAACGCCCCTGGATACGCTGCTTACCTTTGCGGATTAAGGAATGGATGGGGAAAATGGGGAGGGATAGGACGGGGTGGGAATGGGCTCTGGCATACCTCACTCACTACCGAATCACGTACGTACATTAGGGAAGTACATTCCAAGGTAGTCTTCTGTGAGAGAGGGGTAACATGACCGGTCGAGTGCGCCCAGCGGCTATGGGAATGCAACGTGCACTCTCCCCCTATTTTGTTATCTTATTTATTATAAATATTTATTACATTTTTTGTCACTTAGTCTGTAAGGGAGTTACCGGTACAAAGGTCTAAAGCGTTTAAAGAAATATTTTGGATTTTTCCAAGACGAGAAATTAGATATGCCTACTGTGGCTTCCCACACGTTACTTCCAAATTCCAATATTTAATATATTACGAACTTAAGCATTAAACAATATCTTATGAGTTGTAGGACGCTTAAACGGTTTTGATAGGCGATAGATGATGAAGATGGCGATGATAGGAAAGTTGTTTATAGACTTTAGCAATCACATTACCGTTGTGATTGCTAAAGGGTAGTTTAAAGGGTAGTCTATGGTCAAGGTTAGAATATTAAATAGCGTTATTATTCAAGCGGTGAACGGTGAACGGTGATTGCCAGTCTCTCATATTATCAACATCTTGCCATTGAATTGGCGTAATATCCATTTTGGCGAAAATTTGTTATTTATACAGTTTTGATCAGATTTTTACTATTTTTTGTATTGTATATAATACAATCTACACAATGTTCGCAAAAAATTGGATTATATGCGCACTTTTTTTGTGAGCCAAGGCAAATATTAATCTGGTTGCCACGTGTCTTATGGTCGTAAAAACCAAATGGCTTTTACAACCATAAAATAATACATATTTTTTTTTAGAAAAAAGTGTTTAAATTAACCTTTAATAATGGCTTTTATTTATATATTATTGTTACATTCATCTTTCTTGTAAGTAAATTTAGATGAAATCATTTAAATCCACAAATCATCTATAAACTAAGTAAATTGTACAAATAATATGATTCGATACTTGTCCATCACAATAAACTGTTTTCCTATAAACATAATGTTATTTATTATTAATATTTCTTGTTAAAAAACTTTTAATTTGTACGTAGTGTGGCTATAACGTCAATACGCTGAGTAAATCCAGAATGCTACTGGCGTACCGTAGGTACACACACTGCTCATTAAATACTTCAAGAAAGAAAGTGAGTTACGTTAAACGAAGCTTTCTTAAAGACTATCTGATGGGATGTAAATGTACTTAAAAAGAATAACAATTTCTGTGTCGTAAAACAAATCCATTTTATATAAGTATTTTATAACACTGCACATAATGGAATTTGGTATTTAACTCACAGAAAGTCAGGCATTATTAATGTGCACTATAAAAACGAAAAGTTATATTAAAAATAATAATAATTATTAGTTTTTTGTTTCTTCTGAAAAGTAGCCTTTTGGCTTTTACGCCAATTGAATCGCAACGTGTCGTTATGTTTAGTGTCCTACCCGGGTCGTATCATCGCTAATAAACACGTTGTACTTATACAGGTCCGTCGAAGTGGAATGACCTGTCGGCGTTAAACACCCTATTGCTTAGGAGAACGCGTGCGACCCTGATCTGCACGGTCTGGCGGCGTTACATGCCGTCGCTCGAGACGCTCGACCTCGCCTACAATAACATCTCCAGCCTACATGTAAGATTCTTTTTCACTTTCTAGAAATTTCGGCCAGTGAACCAATGTCGTATTTCGTAAATGAAAGATTCACTATTTAAATTTCTTGTTGATGCTGGTAGTATTTACGGTACTATTAATGAAATAATTCCGATATGAAATAATGGACATCTACGTACTTCCGACTGTGACCGAATGTTGACTATATATATATATATATATATATATATATATAGACTGGTTACAATTACTGGTTAGTTGTATGTAACAGTAAGTTCCTGTCCAACAGAGTGAACACTAGAGCTCACCTACTCGTTTAAGGTGTAACACTAACATACCAATACCAGGGTAATACCAAGACAGGACGCCCTGATACAACTAATAACATACTTTTAACTTGTACCACGTCGCCTCCCTGGCGTGGACAGTAACGTAATGTAGGTACTCTGAAAATGTGTTTGGATGATTGTTACTTTTTTTACTCAATCCTGCTAAAATGATTGCGAAATAAGAAGATGACCACAAGGCATTATTTAATTAGTTAGTAGTCAAGTCTTATTCATTCATTCATTCATTTTAATTACATTGAACACATTTCAGTATGACGACCTACTGTTCGTGCGCGCGCCACATACCAACACCACGGTCACTCTGAGTGGCAACCCCGTGTCCGAGATCTTAGTAGAGTCCAATGAGTACCAGCAAGCGTTGCAGCAAGTCCACCACTCACAGGTATACTGGTGCACCTTTACCCCCTTAAACTAAATTTGAATCTGTTAATTAGAATCCAGAATTTGAATAAGAATTGTTAAACTAATGCATTACCAAAGGAAATAAGGGAGGCACAGTCACTTAACATATTTAAGAAACGGTTTAAGGATATGGCTAGTTTTAGTAGCTGGAGCAGTGGCTGGAGCTGGAAATCTTGCAGAGTGAACACTCTACGCTTGTCCTTGATACATATTGTCTGCTCAATGAAAAACAATTCTAATGATTCATTGTTCACTTTTTACTCGTTGTTAATGAACATCTGCTTAGAAGATCAAAGATCAATCACACGAATCTCATTATTTTCCTTTGTATTTTTTTCAAAGTGATTATACCAAAACCAATTCCGGTTATCGCCATATGTAATCCTCCACGCACGACATTCACAGCGAGCGCAGTCGCAGCAGGTGACCATGGTACTCCAAACGGAGATCGAGTGCGACTGTCTCGCGTACCGGTTCGCACTCGTTCAATGCTCGCACGATGGCGCGCCGCTGCCGGGCGTCGCGCGCGTTAAGGGCCTTCGCTGTCGCGGCGCCGGCGCTTTCTGCGACACCGACCCAGATGATATGACGTGTCGCATTGATAAGTGCGCGCCGCATTGTACCTGCAAATTGCGCGTCTCTAACAACGCCACGCTTGCCACCTGCGAATGGCCGACTGAAGAACCCGGCAATGTGCCACATGGCTACCCCCTGGTGCTTCACTCCGAGCACGGCAATCTCACCCGTTTGCCGCGCGCAATCAATGCTACTGAGCTACATCTCGCTTGGAACAACATTAGAACTCTACGTCGAGATGATATCGCCAATGAACTGCGGGTGAGTGCTTTTCCATAGATGCCTAAAATACGTCAAGTCTTACGAACAAATTTATCACATGTGATTGTTTTGATTTGCAGGTGTTCGACCTGCGAAACAATAAGATAGCGCGCGTGGACGAGGACACGGCGGCGGCGCTGTTCGCCGTTCCTAACAGAAGCGTGTGGCTCGCCGGGAATCCGCTCACTTGCGAATGCGAAGATCGTCCGCTAATTAATGCGGTGCAGACTCACCGGACGCAGGTATGCACGATGTTAATTCACTGTTGTTTGAACGTTTTTGTCGACGGCCGACTCACCCCGCTTCTATTTTGCCATACAGGTGATGGACTATGAGGAACTACGGTGCTCGGATGCGCGATTAGTACGTGATGTGAATGTGCGACGCGTGTGCGAGGGTGTATCGACGACGGTGCCGGTGCTAGTGGCGGCGCTACTAGCGCTGGGCGTAGCAGCGGCGGTGTCGCTAGCATTACTCGCGCGACGTGTCGCCTGTATCAAGGCCTTCCTTGTATGGCTTGGCTTGCGACCACGTTGGTTAGGAGATACGGGCGAAGCGGAAAAGCGATACGATGTCTTCGTGTCATTCTCGCACGGCGACGCGGCGTTCGTGACGGATACCCTGATGCCATGGCTGGAGGGTGGGCCGCAGCCGTACCGCGTGTGCGTACACTACCGTGACTGGGGCCCGGGACAGTGGATCCCAGCGCACATCGCGGCGTCGGTGCGTGAGTCGCGTTGTACGCTGGCGGTGGTTTCGAATAACTACGTGGACTCGGACTGGGGCCAGATGGAGTTTAGGGCAGCGCACGCGGCGGCGTTACGTGATGCTTCGCGGTTAGTGGCCGTGGTGTTGGACGTGCGCGAGCTGCCGCGCACTGAGCTTGACTTCGACTTGCGCGAGTATCTCGCCGCTAACACTTATTTAGAATGGGGCGACCGCTGGTTCTGGGATAAGCTTCGCGATGCATTGCCACGCCCGCCGCGCCGCTCGCGCACCCCCCCACTGCCTGCGCCTACTATCGCTGTCATCAGCTCCGACCTTCAATGCAAGATGACCGCCGAAGCATAGGCTTTAGACTTCAGAACAAAACATAACTCCGTCCCCCATGACAGCGTAACGTTTTCGAACGACGCTTTCACTCTGTGTCATTCCAAATAAACGCAATGCATTCTCTTTTACATTTCTATTAGTCGATTAAGTTATAGATGTAAACAAATATGGACATAATAATGTCCGTAACGTGTGTGTGTGTGTGTGTGTGTGTGTCGTATATATGAAGATCTAGTTATTATGTAAGTGTTAAATTGTTATAATATAATGTGTCATACAATTTTCCTTATATAATATAGTATGTAAGAAAGAACGTTTAGTGATGTATGTTTTGGAATAAGAAACATATTATATATTATATGTGGTGCTCGATAATCTCTTTGTACTCGAAATACTACTGTAGGTCGGAGTCTGGCTCGGACGTTTCATATGTGTGATGTTTCATTGACATGTTCGGGCGAGCGTCTCGGCGAAACCTTCAACGAGAAACTTGCTTACACGAGCACCTGGTAACACATTCGGTGAGATCACAGTCGGTACTTTGTCGCCGAACATTGATGTTAACTTGAAGTTATTGCTGCATCAGCGTTGTTTGATGAATTTATACAACTATTACTATTATACGGGCCGTCCCATTTGGATGCAACGTGAAGGGAAAGTACTTTAAATATTAAAGATAGGAAATTTCACTTGATGGAGACTTCATTTTATTTTTAAAAATAAGTAGAACTGCAGTCAAAGATTTTGAAAAATCTCCTGTCTGAACCGGAAATCGAACATTCAATTAAAAATTTTGTTCAGCAAAATAAACAGACTTTTCCGTACTTCTAACAAAATCGGCATTATCATTTCATAGATAGTTACTTTCATTATTTACTTATAAGTACCTACCCACTTAGGAATATGATTTCCTTATTACTATCTGCATGATAAAAATGGTAAATTGGCGTGTATTATAATAATAACTAGTACTTGTATCCATCTCTGTTGTGAGCTAAGGCGATTAATATATTTTTTAAAAAGAACGTTGCTGATGATGGCTGATTATCGCACTTAAAAAAATAATTAATTTGAAAATGGAACAGACGCTTGAATATTGAATATTCAAGCGTCTGTTCCATCGAATAGTTTTGTAATTAAAATCTTAACTTTTATGATCTTCCTTTAATTTAAGATACTATGTTACTTATAAAGAATTTATCCTTCTCCCTTCGATGGGCGTTTTCAAAATACAGATTTTTTTTCACATTTGCCCGGTTCAGACAGGAGATTTTTTAAAAATCTTTGATAGCAGTTCTACTTATTTTTAGAAATAAAATGAAGTCACCATTAAGTGATATGTTCTACCTTCAATATTTAAAGTACTTTCCCTTCACGTTGCATCGAAATGGGACGTCCGGTAAATTACGTCAGAAAAAAAAATTGAAAAATAAGAAAAAGGAGATGGTGGATGGTAGCCTGCCACCGAAACCGAACCCTCGACAGAGAATGAACGGTGACAAGCATGCAAATAGACGTTCGTGTTTCGTCGGGAACAAAATCCGACATCGAAGCAAAAGCCCGAAACGGACGCCGAGCCGAGGCGAGCGTCCGTTTACACGTTCGTGTTCGGGCGATTTCGTCTGGTTTCGACGAACATGTAAACTAGCCATAAGACTATTACTTTTATTGTATGAAATTAAGGAAAGTCATAATGCTTCAAGGGGCGACCACTCACAGACTTGTGTGTACGTCTCGCGCCGTGAAACACAAACTAAACTTTTAAAAAATAGCAACAGAGAAACACAGCGCTCATACGTCATACGACATGGCTCAAAAATTGGCAGCCATGTCAAAAAAAATTGTACCGGTCGTGTGAATTCCTAGACCTGCATCTTGTGGGATTTCAAAACCCGATAGCGCGAGTCTACTCTGTCTGGGAGCGACTTCTTGGTAGAGGATGAATAAAGAACACTCACCTCTGCAACACCGAAGTCCTTGGAGTGCTCCGCCGTCTCTCCAGCATCCACAGACTGCCACCAGAACTCCGGAAGTGGCACCCCACCGCTCAAGCGCCTAGCATTATACTATGGTGCTGAGCCACTGAACAATACACGTATAGTGCCCGAATCCAGCGTCTACGGAGGCCGTGATATCTCTTAATTTATAACCTTTTATTGGATTGCACATCCGGTCGAAGCGACGTCTCGTGACAGTTTCGTGTTCTTTGTATTTTTTTCTTTATTTTGGCGATGCCTATATGGCCAGCACGAGGTTATATGTATACGTGAGCGTTCCGCTATCTATTCCCTAACAAGAAATCGCCCAGTTCACAATCTTTTCCGGCTCAAACAAATATTTATAATTAATTTAAATAAGCTGTATATTGAAATATCAAATCACTTTTTAATGCGTTTTTAAGGTATTGACTTTGATGACATCTTTATTTCAGCTATCAAGTTCCTCTAGCTAGGACCTAGTGATGTAATTTCGATTTTCTTATTTATTATAAAGTTTTATATGATCAATTGAAAACCGAATTATAATCAATTAAATAATTTTCGAGTTATCATTCGACACTATCTGCACTAAGCTGTATAAGCTGGACAACATCATAGTCATAATGTAATAAATTATATCATATTTTGTCACAGCTCCCGGGTCATGTAATACATACTGTCTCGTGAGCGTTCTGTTTCTCTTTTTATATTCGTCACTTTAAAACAATTTTGCTTGTAATTTATGATATAAGATTTTATGTTTCTTATAAAAGTTCTTTGTAAATTTATGTATTATGTTTGAAGTGATGATTATTTGTATAAAGCAAATAATCGATTATTTTCTTCCTCAATAAATAGAAGAAAATTCTTTGGGAGGAGGCCCTGGGATCACACAACCAGGACAAAAAGCTCAAAATAATTTACAATCGACTGAAAAGTCAGGGTGCCATATTTAATGCCATTTTAGATAGTAACAAAGTAACAATCCATGTCGAACGTATCATGTTGCTCCGCTTGTGATACCATCTCCACTTAAATATTAGGTAGTCGGATAAGTTCGCGGCCTTTTTATAGTGAAAATAATAAAGACTTTTTTTGTATTACATAAATATTAATTGAGCGGAATTTGTTCATTTAATTCGACTATCTTTCGCCATTTTTCTGGCAGAGCCATCATCCTAACACTATATAATTTTTGGGGTTTCTGAGTGATTGATTTAAACTGATTTACCTAAATGTTTATACAGGCTTGTCTTGAATGTAATTTTACTCCATTTAGAGAATTTTGTAAAGAGCATAATAATTGATAATCCGAAGATGTCTGGACTGTATGAAAGATGCATTAAAATTTCCCAGCCAAGGTCCATCAATTTTTGTTTAGTTATCAAATATGTATGCGATCGCGCATTGTCGTAAGTCGTGACGTAAAACTACACCTTTTCTGTTCATTAATTCTGGGCTTTTTTCTGCAAGTGCTGGTTTCAATTTTACTAATAACTGACGATAGACATTATTCACTGGAAGATTATTTAAAATTCTATTCACCAAGTTTGTGTCAATTAAATCATGCGGCACCCGAACATCTAGCTTTTTTACAAAATTCAGTTTATGCAGGTGATCCAAAACTGTTGAGTGGTGAATGCTAAGCTCCTCCGCAAGTTAAGGACTGGTTGTGTGTCCATCTGCATAGACTTTTTCAATGATAACATCTTTATTTACCTTAATAGGACGACCACAGCGAGGAACATCATTCACATCAAAATTACCAGACCTGAATCGACTGAACTATTTTTTTTGCAGTAGTTTTAGCTAAAGCATCTTCTCTGTAAACACCACAAATCCCTTTTCGAGCACTAGAAGCATTCATACCGGTGTCGAAAAAATTGTAAAACCTATCTAATTTTCTCCTTATTAACTTCCGTTTTAAAATTGTTAAAAAATGAGAAAAAACTTTTAACGTGTAATTTCAATTTGCCGCCATTATAAAAAAGTCAGCTGTCAAACGGTATATCACTTTCCCGCCAGTGATCAGTGTTGCCAGAAATACAGTACGCTAGAGACATACGTTAAAAACGGCCGCGACCTTTTCCGACTACCTATTATTATTGAGCACAAAGCAGACACTGTGCCTCTATCTGAGTCCTAGCGTCACACGCATCATTCAGATACACTTTATGCAAGTTTTTATGTGTGTAGTAAGTAGTAGGCTGTCCCAAAAAAATCAAAGTATATTTTAACGCATACCCACTTATTTTTTTGTCTTATATCAAAACACACGTATATCAAACACGACGAGCATGACTTCCAGTTGTATTGTCAGTTTTATTGTTTTTACTCAGTAAACATGTCAGTGGAATTGCGAAGTTTCTAAAAAGGGCGTATTTTTTTTGAGTAGGGGACGAAAACATCAAATAACGGGGTTAAAACTTCCCGCCAATGGACAAGTACTCACAGTTTTGTTTTATAACATCGATGAAGTGAAATTAACTATTAATGAAAACGCAAATGTCACTATTCGCGTGTGTGTTATATTTGGAAAGGCACGAATACCTACCAAATCGTTACCTAATTGTGTAAAAAAACTTATGAACTTAAATTAAGTTTGGCGACACTTACAAAAAATGCAAAGAAAAACGTATTTAAGTGGTGTAAACAAGAATTTACAACCAATCTGGACAATTTGTTTGATATTTCAACGCTAATACACTTCAATTATTAAAAATAGAGGAAACTTGAGAAAATGAGGCAAAAACTTGACACGGACTTTGTTTGTCAAAATTCATCCATAATTCAAAATTTAAAATTAGACCCCCAGCACCAAGCTCGATCTATTCTCTGAAAATATTTACTTATTTACTATAATATTTACTAGTTACTAAGTTCTCAGTTCAAAATAACCAATAAGGACTTGGCAGCTCTGCTAGACGTCTGCTTGTTCTTTATGACATCCTATGTCAAGCCATGACTTCAATGCAATTTGGCAGTAAATTCACTCCACGAATGTCCTTTATTATAGGAGACTAACTTCTCGTTTCTAGAAGTCAAAAATACTGCGTGAATCCTTAGAGCAAGCAAATGATACAGCCGAAAGGGCTGTAAAGTAGATGCAAGACTCATGGTTTGATTACGGTTGAGGAGGAACAAACACAATTTTCGTTAGGTTGTGTACAAGAGCACAGAAACATCTATCCTGACTGTAAAAAAGAAACTGAAAAGGATATATGCTCAATAATTGATTTTTTAAATGTAAAATAGTAATAAATGTACGATTTGGATCAGTTGGTAATTTATTATCCCAAACTGCGTGAATTCTTAAGTCAACACCTTTCTTAAGAATTCTTAAGTATTTATAATACCTCCGTACAAATTCTCAAGTTGTAAATTTGACATCAAGTCGGCGCGGGTTCTTGTTATCTATCCTACGGCAATAATATTTAACAATAGAGTAATTCGGACCAAATGGAAGAAATAGACGGTATGCGTTACTGATTTCGCAAAAAACTCCCCCGTTATGTCATGGGGCAGCCTAGTGTGTAGCACGAAGCACGTTGTTGATTTTTTAAAGTTTAGTATAAACTTATGTAAAACGTTAATAGTCTATAATAATTTTACACATTTTACTGTAGTATAGATCTTATTACAATAAGACTTGTAAATATTTTTCATGGTTTATTTTTAAACCATAAAGTAATTATAATAACAATATATGCATCGTATCATTTGAGTTCATTAACAAATGAACTTGCGATCAGCGCTCGCCACTGCATACAGCGACGAGCGCACATCGCACCAAGTTATGGCTGCCAATGTTGACGGAAGCAAACAGATAAGAATTTATGTTGTATAATAATAATAATATGTTGGAATAATAAATACTCTGAATATATTGTATTCTCAATGATCTAGCGTATTACTGAAGACGACTCAACAATATTTGCCATTATATGCGTACTACCCATTAATATAAAACCACAAGAATGCCCAAGATGCCGTTCAAAAGCTTTGTTAAAATGATCACTTGTTTGGAATAAACGTTGTGTTTTTCATGCTTAATTACAAAATAGACTGATGGTGCGTTCTGGCACGAGAAACCACTTTAGAATAAGCCTTATTGTTGTAAAATTATGGTTGAAAGTGCAAATTGGCTTCACGAAAATTACAGCCAATGTCTATGACATATATGTAATATTTCGAACATTTTTCTAAAGTTTTCATGTCAAGGTTCATATTCACAATATGCATTAAACTTACTTCTATGACAAACTAGCGGTGTCGGCCTGCAACTGCACGCACACACGTCAAGAATGCCAACTCTGATTGAATAAACATATTCAGCTCGGGGTTTCGCAACTGACTAAAATTTTTTGCTTGATGAAAAACTTAGAAAACAATTATTGTGATAACCATAAATTAAATATCTAATTATTTGTAGAATAATATCTAATAATAATAATCTAATCTAATAATAATAATCTAATCTAATAATAATAATCTAATCTAATAATCTAATCTAATAATCTAATCTAATAATCTAAATTTCATTTTGGCACCTCGAGTTAAGTGCCCCATATGGATAAGTGGTTACCGCCGCCCATGGACACCCAGGCACAACACCAAGGGGAATGCGCGTGCGCTGCCGGCCTTGCAGAATCCTATTCACAGCTTTCTTGAAGAGCCCCATGTCGTAGCATATTGAGGGGGAGAGTGCACGCTGCAATCCAACAGCCGCTGGGCGCGCTCGACTGGCCACGTTACCCCTTTGTCACAGAAGACTACCTTGAAATGTACTGTATTTCCCATTTTATCGTATTTCCCCAATGTACGTACGTGTTTCGGTAGTAAGTGAGAAGTGCCAGAGCCCATCCATTCCTATATCTCCAAAGGTAGGCAACGCATCCGGGAGCGTGGCAACGTTTCTCATTTTGGACTAATGTTGGCATGTATCGCGGTGTCTATGGGCGACAGTGTCCACTTACCATCAGGTGGACTGTATGCTCGTCTGCCGATTTCGTACATAAAAAAAAAAAAATAAGGGGAAGACCTCTCGAGGCAGTTCGTTACACTGAACTTAATATCAACTGATATTTAATTGATACTGGCATCAACATTCTGATACTGGCATCTTATCGTTAGGCGAACCGACTTCAGCTGAAGTTAGGATCCTGTATGTTTTAGCTTTAGTGTAATGATGTTTGTGGGTGTATAATTAGCTAGAGTAGGTACAAGGGGACTGATAACTACTGAATGAGGACAAAAGTCCCTGTAAAATTGAGAAGAAAAAAAACATGTCTGTGCAAGTGCAAGTGCAGTGCAAGTGCAAAATAACTTGTATTAAATCAGTCGGATTTTATTGCAACTATGGACCTTTAGCGGACAGATGAGCGCATGAGAGGTAATTATAAGGGTTCTTCTAATTTCTCACTTACTTTAATTTCTTTGGAGCCGTAAAGATGGTACTCTTCATACTTAGGTACTCTATGTACTGAGTAATTACTATACTATGAAAACTAAGATCGTGGATGTATGCACGCGCAGTTTCTTTCTTTCAATTTTTATTTCAAGAACTAAAAATAATTCCTTTCAAGGTTGTCTATATTTGCTTTCACATGCAGTTAAGAAGCCGAAAAAATTGACGCGCTCATTCACCTGAATGTTATGTATGACCGAGTGTGACGGCAAGAAAAAAATACATGTGCCCAATTCAGGTTAATAATTCAATTTCAAATACTTTATTAGGCACCTACGTACCTAATAAAAGCTTCGGCAGGAAAGATGTTTACGTAAATATCCTTATAATGTCACTTAACACATTAAAACCTCTTAAATTAGATATTTACATTAATTAGTACGTAATCTTACTGTAAAGTGTAAACTTTGTGTGTTTGTTTATTAGATCTAGCGGTCATTTGCAGTAATCTTAACTAGCGACGCACGCGCAAGATCAGTTGCGAAAAATATGTTAGCATTCTTTTCTTGGAGTAATAGCGTAACGAATACTAAGAACAAGGCGTGTGAGGGAGAGATAACTGATACCATCTCTGTTATACCCGCGCTACATCCGTGTGGCGTCCATGTTTATGAATTTGAAACCAGTTTGGCCGGTGACGTGCCGTGCCCGAGTGTGGTCGAGAACTCTGTCGCACCGCCAAATACAGTATGTTAATACGCTGTGGTCGCTACTTTATAAAACAGCGATTTATTTTTGTTAAGTGAACTTCTAGTTACTTGGATTACTTTGAATATTTAGTTGCGTACATTCACAGTGAGTGTAACTCTCGTTGCACACCGATATTATTCGAGGTAAGTGACCAATTGTTAACGATTGTCTCATGCCAGGGGCCACTATTTCGCTACAAACTGCGACCAATGCCATATCATTTAGGTATATCTGTGTTGTATATACAAAGCTGTACCAGTTCCAATAGACAATGATAACGGTAACAAATTAATGTCATTTTACAGTTAAAAAGTTAAACGAAATATCAAAGTATGTAATGAATTGATAGTTAAGCCTAAACTGATAATAATAGATGGTGGTAATGATCCCTAATAGCGCTTTAAATTTAGTGTATTGAAAATGACTTGCTCGGTTAATAAAGGACATATTACACCTAAAATAATTAATCAACTGACACACAGGCAATATAATAATAAAAGTCAACAATACATCCGGGAAGAATTGGAATGTATGTACAATGTCTTACGATTAGTAGCATCTACTCCCATTGAATGTGAATCGCAAATAAAATTGATCTCCCATCGATCGCCTATATCGTATGCTCAGCGACAAGGGAATTTATACCCATTGAGCCTACGTTACGGTCCATAATTAAACAGTGTGGATACGTTATTGTGTTGCTGATTGATGTACCGTACCGATAGTTGAGTGTTTCTCCAAAACTATGCATAAATTTATATCATGAGTTGAAATTTTGCTTTTAATGATGAGAATTCTAATTGATTTCTGATAAAGTTATTTTCTAGTATTTTATAATATTATATAATAATAAAATATTTTTCATTTATTTAAAAAAGGTATAGAAATCATGAAACTATTAGAGAAATGCATTTTACGAACCATTGTCTTCTCTCGTCAATATCATTAGGGATAGGTTGCGTGATTTTTACGCTTCCTATATACCTCAAACTGGGCCCGCGTGTCCCATCCCCTATAGTATTTCCATTTCTTTATTTTCTCGATGACAGTTCTAATTTGATAGTTGTAGTGTTGTGTGACCAAATAAGTAATGATATCGATCGCATATATTTTATATTTTGAACAAAGACAAATACAACAAAAACATTCAAATATATTTTTTCAAGGTGGGAACACTCAATGGCCCACCGCCATTTTGTGTTTGTTTTAATCTGTCACTCGCAACAAGACGGTCGTGCTAGTCACTACATTTCTGTTCGCTGAGTTTTTTCACATTATCCATACGTTACGTTGTGTATTTTGTGTTCCTCCGTGTTGATTGCTGCCCAGCTGTCAAATATCAAAATGCCGAAAGGATCTGTTCTGAAAAGGCAGGCGAGAGAACTGGTGATCAAGGTTCGTAATTACTTTGAAGCAGAGTATCAAAATGGTGGCCCGCTATTACCACTGTCGCAAGTGCGAGAGCGTGTTGCGGCCGCATTAGGAATTAGTGGACCTACTGTTTCAAAAATTACTACCGAAGCTTACGGTACAAGCGGCATGCAGGAAAATAAGCTTCGTACGCCGAAGAAAAAACGCCAACCACGTCGTGTGACATCGGTTGACAACTTCGACGCTGACGCTATTCGCCGTCATATATATGACTATTACTTGCGCAAAGAAATTCCAACACTTAAAAAACTTGTTGTTTCTTTACGTGAATGTGGTTTGTTCCATGGCCAAAAATCGTCATTAAGCTTGGTTTTGAAAGAAATTGGATTTTGTTATAAAAAATCGGACAAACGTAAAATATTGATGGAGCGTCACGACGTTGCTATGGCTCGCTGCGAATTTTTGAGCGAAGCCAAAAAGATATCAGATTGGTCAAATGTTATTTTCACTGACGAGACTTGGTTAAATGCAAACCACACAGTATCTAAGAACTGGACTGACGACACCGTCGCTTCCACTAGTTCAGTGCCAATGGGAAAAGGTGAACGCCTCATCATATGCCATGCAGGGTCTACGAAAGGATTCATGTCAGATGCTTTACTGGCCTTTAAATCCAAGAAAACAGTGGACTACCACGAAGAAATGAACGCGGAGATTTACGAAGGATGGTTTAAAGAAATGGTGCAATCTCTGGAAGAACCGTCAATAATTATTATGGACAACGCTACATATCACTCCAGACAAATTGATAAAATGCCGACGCAGGCCAATAAAAAACAAGAGATAATTGACTGGCTCCAACGTCATGGCGAAAATGTGGATAATACTTTATTAAAAGTACAATTAGTGAATATTTTAAAATCGAATAAAAGCCACCCTAAAAGATATTTTATCGACGAAATAGCTGCCGAATGTGGTCATTGGGTTCTTCGACTTCCGCCGTATCATTGCCAGTACAATGCTATAGAACTAATATGGGCACAAATCAAAGGACACGCCGCTCGAAACAATACCCATCCCCCTTTTACGGCAAACAAGATGTTAGATTTATTAAAAAATGCATGTGCGGAAGTAACTGCCGAAAACTGGGAATAAATTGTGAGAAGAACCCAAAACATTATAGCGTCGGATTGGGAAATTCATGTGGCATTCGATAATATAGAAGTACAGGAACTTATAATAAATGTTGGGGAGAGCTCATCGAGTGACAGTGACGATTCATCAGATTTTGATTAAAATAAATAAATAAAGATTACCTGTCATTATAATTATTTCGTTTCATTGTCGAGTACCTACCTATACCTACTTATTTTACAACAGCTTCGAAAATTTTAAAGAAGTTGGCATTATCAATCAAGAATTAACACGTGTAACATCTTGTAATGAAATATAATATTAGTTAATAAATTTGTACAAAAGTATCCGGCAGTAGTTTAGTTTCTTACATTTTGTAAAAAAATATCGGATCTGTTATCGTGTTACGTTTATCGATAACTACATCCCTAAAATTGCTTTCTGGCTGACGTGACCTTGTTAATGAAATATGACGTCTTGGTGCCTAATTTTTGTTCGGAGTTTTAGGCGTTGACGCTAGAACAAAGTTATATCGACCACTGTGTGTCAGCTGTCATCGAGAAAATAAAGCAATGGAACTTGTATAGTGATTTGCTAATCACTGCCCTGCAGCGAGATGTTACCAATAATTGAAATCTATCAATCAATGAAGGCTGATATCAATCAATGTAATCTAGCATAAATTCTACAGACAGGGGAGGGATAAGACGGTGTTTATTAGTCTCAATTGGATGCAATTATGTATGACTAGTCCAAGCGCCAAATTTGAAAATTTACAGCAGCGGCAATTTTGTATTTGTACTTTTGTACTAGACTATTCAACACATATACTTTGATTAAATATGTGTCAATATGTGGCAATTATATAATATTTAATATTAAAATACAAGACTATACAATTATTATGCTTAATTTAATCACACATTTTTGTTAATGGATTATCTTGCAATATAGTCATTTAGATAATCCTATGCTCCAGTTTCAGTCGAAATAATGTGTAATGTATGTAATCGAATTATCGGTGTAATGATCGGAAAACCACTTTAATTGTATATGATTGTGAATGTTTTTTTCATAGAAAAAGTGGCAGACAGGCACCGGACCACCAGGTTTCAAGTGGTCCTGACCCATAGACACCTGCATTACCAGGTAGATGCGGTGCGCTGCTGACCTTGAAGAATCCCTTCAATAACTGTCTTGAAGAGCCTCATGTCGTAGATTAGAAGAGAAACCTCAGTATGCAGTTCATTCCACTACTTTCGAGTTCGCAGTATAAAGTATCTTGAAGACACCGCACAGTGCCCCAGTAGCTCAGCTGTATGTCAGTAGGATTCCCCTCAGAGATTAGCTCTCTGCCAAGGAAGTGCAGGTGAACCGCATTTCGGTGACGAGAGATTTTTTTTATAGAATAGATGGCAGACGAGCGGGCGGGCCACATGGTGGTAAGTGGACATCCATGGACGGGCAACACCCCTCGTTCGTTGTTGTACACTTTGACTATAAATATTAAACGGTCATTCAGATCCTCGGAACAGGAAGTATTACGAGTAGACAGTCCACCTTGTGATAAGTGGATACTGTCGCCCGTGGACATCCGCAATACATGCCAACATTAGTCCAGAATGACAAACGTGGGAGCAGCCCCGGATGTATCGTCCGTCTACCTTTATAGATTTAGGAATGGATTATGAGAAAGGGTTGAGAAAATGGAGAGGAATAAAATAGGATGGGATGAGAATGGGTTCTGGGATATCTCATTCACTGCCGAACTTAATACATAAATACTGCAGAATACATATAGAACTTTCAGTTTTTCTTTTAATGCAAATTATGTCTTTGGACTATCTGTACACTATAAATTGTTATAACTAAAATTTAATTATTTTATATGTGTTGTCTATAAATAAATAAATATGTTTTCAGTCGCGATGGAGACCAGCGATGTCCGTCAGTCATAATGAGGACCGCGAACGCCGTGGCGGCGATGATGGCGATATTGCTGGTGGGCCTAGCGCGCGGCGCCGGCACGGGCTGTCCAGACACGTGCGACTGCACCGACGGGGCCGAGCTAGAATTAATGTGTTACCTGCCTGATGGCAACTTCACAATCTACGCAGTTCCAACTAAATATATTACACTCGAGTGCCAAGATGGTACATTTCGATGTGATGAGCTGCCGCGCTTGCCCTCACCTCGCAACGAGACTTTACAAAGCTTCGGTCTGAAGAACTGCCCTTTATCCGAGGAATCGTTCGCATGCACCCTCGAAGCGTTAGGCGCACATGGTACCGCCTCGCTCACACTACAGAGAATAGCACGCGTGGCGACGCTGGGTGCGCACCAATTGGCCGGCCTGCCCGATCTCCGCACGTTGACTATGCTGGACGCAGGCGAGATAGCCGTACCTCGCGACGCGATCGCGACTCTCACCGGCTTACGTCGCCTCACTATACGAAACGCGACACTGCATCTCGAGCCAGAGGCTTTCCGTGGCTCGCCTCTTCTAGAGTATCTCGAACTCTCTATGGATCACATTGTCAATATACCTTCGGGCACATTCCGAGGATTATCCGAGCTTCGAGTGCTTGGGCTCTGGCGCAATGATATAGCTCGAGTCAATGGTTCAATTTTCGAGGGTCTCGATTCCCTTGAGCGACTCGACTTAAGTTCGAATGCGTTACGCTCAATTCCAGCAGATAGCTTCGTTGCGATGCCACTTCTACGAGAGATAAGAATTACACAGAATCCGCTAGAAGATTTGTCGGATGGCACGTTCGCCGGGTTGTCTCGACTCGAAGTAGTGACTGTGGAGGACACAAGGCGCGAAGAGCTGCGAGTGGGTACACGCACCTTTGCAGCTGTACCAGCGCTACTGGCATTACGGCTGTCGCGGTGCGGCGTGCGGGAGCTGCCTCACGATGCACTGACCGGTTCGCACGCACTGCGCAACCTCACGCTCTCATACAACCGACTGCAGCATTTGCCGCCCGACCTGCTGCGAGATCAGACTGAATTGCAGCACCTCGACATAAGCTACAATGAAATAAAATATCTCACTCCGGAGCTTTTTTCATCTTTAAAACAATTAAAGGAATTGAACTTGGACAGGAATCTAATCGAAGAATTACCCGAGTAAGTTGTTTAGTGTCTTTGGTAATAACTTAAAAATCTATAAAAAGATCATTCTCAAGAGAAGTTATTGACTCAGCGCAGTTATGTTTCGTCAAGCAATGTCGAAACACGATTGCAAGAACCGCTGTTCCGTAACAATTTATCCAAGCGCCTGTCGGATACAACTACCGTTGTGTAATACATGGTCTGCCTATAATATGATCGTTTATTTTACGTCAACTTTAGTGACACTCCGACAGCTGCTCACACTCACACACACTCACACTCCCACGTACCGTTTATTTGGCCTCGTTCGAACTGTCCCGAGTCTGGTAGCATTCTATTGTGGGATGTAGGCGTCTCCAATTAATTTCAATGTAATATTATTATAGATATTGTAAATTTCACTTCAATTAGGTATGTATTTCCAATTAAAAAAACAAAAACCAGTCTCTCTACCTATCCATAATACCTATAGGTATCTTATTAAGCAAACTAAAAATCCTTTTTAACCGTGACAAAGACTGCATATTTAATTAAGGGTACATAGTGTGTTTCTGCATTTCAGGTCTCTATTTTTTGGACTGACGAATGTGAAGTCGATATCGATAAATAATAACCGGATACATTTCATTGCGGATAATACATTCATGGGCGTACTTGGCGTCGATCGAATCTCACTCGCTAATAACGCGATCAGCCTACGGTCACGGCTCCCGGCGCCCGGTGAATATCTCGACTTTGGGCCCTCGTCGCCCTTCAACTCGCTCACCGCCCTGCGCTCACTGGATCTCAGCGGCAACCGCATCGCCGAAGTTTTCGCCGACTGGCGACTGGTGCTCATCAACCTGCAGATGTTAAACCTGTCTCGAAACCGCATCGCCGAAATTACGGTAAATACTTACTTTACAATATTACAATATACAATATACAATATTACCAACGACATCTAAATTGTTTCAACATCGTAATGTCCGCCCGCCGTCCACCACTCACTCACTCACTCACTCACCTGAACAACACATTTTATTGGTCTGTTAGCAGGAATTATAGATTTGATTTGATTATATCACTCTTTGTATGCGTTACTTCGTTTCTGTTGACTTTTCTATGATTGACGGGAATCATGTGAAGAATCTACATAAAACGTACCCTAGATGTATTAATCTAAAACGTAGACAACTCATATAACTATAGTAAGATTCATTCAAATCAACCAGGGGTTTTTGCATGGTGTGCCTTCAGGCAGACTGACAAACACAAAAATTGATTTCCCTTTATCATGTTTAATGACTTTATTATGATTTTATATGAAAATAGAGTAGAATATAATAGAATAATACGTTATATACATTATTATACCCTAACTATATCTTTTAATATTTCTCGTAGTTTATTGATATTGTCTCGCTCACAGGAATCGGACGTGAACTTCCTAAGCCGCAACGTCATCGTGGACCTACGTCACAATAAGATAACAAGAATATTTCTAAATGAACATTTGGAAGATCACCTAACAACAGTCGATGCTACAAACGACGCACGCGTTCTTCTCGATGCCAACCCTCTCATCTGCGATTGCGAGTTGTACGGTTTCGTGCGTCGACTTGACGGCTTCCACTCTCATATAGCAGATGAGCCGCTACTAGACATTGGATCAGCGAAGTGCACCGCCCCAAAGGAACTGACAGGCCGACCGGTTCGTGATATCCTGCCCCCCTCGCTCACGTGCGATCTGACCTCATCTGCTTGCCCGCAGGCGTGTCAATGCAAAATACGTCCTGGAACATCCTCACTTGAGTTAAATTGTGAAACCGAGCTACCGATTACTGCTTACCCAAACCCTACCGCCTATGGTCTTAACGGCACATTTCTGCGACTTCAGCATGCACCCACTTCTTTAACTGCGCTGCCACCGAACGTACATGTACTTAATCTTACGGGGCTCGGATTAAAGGAGGCACCAACTGGTCCCGCGCCACGAGATCTTAAAACGCTCGACCTTACTAATAACCAATTGACTCGTGCACCTTTGGAATTATTCACTGGGAGCGATGGATTAACACTACGACTCGAGAAAAATCCTCTTAAATGTGACTGCACTCATACAGGTGCTGTAGCCGAATTGCAGCTTTTTGGGTCGAACGTAAGCGATTACGAGAAATTGAAATGTGCCAGCGGTGAACTTTTGTGGCGCGTCGACTCATCACGACTGTGCGATCGAGTGATAGCGACTGGAGCGATTATATCTGTAACACTTATAGGGTTTGTAGCAGTCGCAATGGCCGCTCTTTGCAGAAGGTACGAACGTGAGGTAAAAATATTTCTCTATTCGCGTGGCTGGTTCCAGAGCTGGCTTCGCGAAGAGCTCGATCGTGACAAACTTTACGATGTTTTCATATCTTTTTCACATCAAGATGTAAGCGTTGTCCAAGATGAACTGCTGCCGAAACTCGAGGGTGAACCGTATTATTTCAAGGCATGTGTGCACTATCGCGACTGGGGTGCCGGTGATTGCATACCGGTACAAATACAACGTTCCGTAGAACAATCGCGGCGTACTATCATCGTACTATCGCGAAATTTCCTCGAGTCCGAGTGGGCGACTCTCGAGTTCCGCGCCGCGCATAAGCAGACGTTGCAGGACGCACGCGCCCGCGTCGTGGTCATGCTGCTAGAGGATGTGGCGAACGACCCGCGCCTCGACGACGACCTACGCGCGTATCTCGCCACCAATACTTACGTCAAGTGGGGCGAGACCTGGTTTTGGGAGAAACTGTTATACGCGTTACCGCGTCGTCCCGCTTCTTTCAAGAAAAGGGCACCCAAAGAACATAACAATATGGCGTGCTTGGGCACCGACCACAAACTGTCGCACGGCGGAGGAATGCAGGTGCAACTCACTAGCGACGGGAAACTTGTCAACATAGCTTTATTAAAGGACTCCACCCCAACGATGCCGTCGCGACGGCATCGTTGGGGTGGAGTCCACGACGCGTCGTGTGTAGTGCATTTTTGATAAGACTTACCAACTACCAATTATTTTGGTATACGTTATACAAGATGTAACATGTGTTATATAAATTATAAAAAGTGCATTATAAATGTGTTTAAAATGTGTACTTGAGGAGCGGCACATCGGTCAATGCTCGTTTTGAAATTAAGCTTTGCTTTGCGAAAGCGCAATATCCAATGCAATAATGAAATACAAATAATTTAAATTATTTTGCACTGCATTTGGATAGGTGCAGATGTTGCAGACAAAGACCCCAAAAGTATGTGGACGAGTTTCAGTTTTGAGCTCGACCCATTCTGAACCAGACGTTATCCAAGTGTATCATCACGCATTGTAAACATATTACGTAATAAAAAATGCATTAAAATATAATTAATAATATATTAGGTAGTTAGGCAGATAAGTGTTTTATACAGAATACAGATATACCTATATATTATATGAAAATGAAGTGCCGACTATGTGTTGCTGTTATATGATTATATAATGATTATATGATTATATGATTATGCCGACTATTATATGATATACCTTCAGGGGTGTGATCGTGTACTCGGCGGACAAACTATTATATATCTATTACAAGTTTGAGCTATACACTCGTATGGGCACTCGTATGTGCACTCGTACTAGTAAACATTTGTATACTAGCCATTCCGAACAATGTGACATATCTAGTACTTTTAAAGATTTATCCCTTTATTCATAAACTCTACTTAAAATGTAATCATTGTCTTCAAATCAGCTTAAAATCTCTTGTCTTTCTTTAGCAATTAGAATTACGAACTGATTGAAGAATGATAATAAATTTTAAACTATGACTGATATTCAAACATTTACGAGCATGAGCAAGGGGATTAATCTTGTCACGTAGATCAGCTATACATAGTGCAGAGTGTAAGCGAACCTCTCCCGGAGCCGGCGGCCACGGATCCTGCTTATGATTCTAAGTTAATTGACATTTGTTACTTATTCATTTTTACTGTATGGACATACAAACTGTACGGAAAAGGTAAAAACTCAATAAATTAAATTTTCAAAAAAATATTCTTGAGAATTACATGATAACGAACTCTTAAAAAAATCATCTCAGTTTTTGGCTTCGTGAAATATCACTCGGCTTTCGCGTATGTGTGTGTACACGCTGTACACACATATACACACATTAGCGTTGACTGACAGATAACGCATCCGATATAATACACCGGAATACTAGTCTTTATATAAGGTGGCTACGTCTGCAGAGGATTTTAGTTGTTAGGAAATCTATTGTACATTTAATCTAATTGTAGGTACATATCAATGATCGATAGAATCTCACCGATGGAAGATTGTGATCTAAGTGTGAAGATTGTGAATCTTTGACAACGCTTTAATTTTTTTTAAAGGACTGCAATTTTAAGTAGCATTACATTATTGAGGTTATGAGGATTGTTTACCTCTATTAAGAGGTAATTTAAAATAGGTGTCGGTAGCCGGTAGCCGGTATCCGGTAGCATGTTGCGTTTCCGCGGTTTCATGATATAAACATTTATTTGTTCACCAATTAGTTGACTTTGGCTTCCTGATTCACTGCTATACCTCTATTAAAAGGGTAACACTCTCGCTGTACATTTACTGGAGTACTGGAGTTCACTGGAGGTAAACGAGTCGTTTAAAAAGTGCGCATGTTTCTCATGAAGAATGTAACATCTTTTAACAATTGATGCCTTCCATCGCAGTCAAAAGTATTCCTACGTACGCGCCAAACACGATTAGAAAGCTATTAAATGTAGATAAATTGGACTAAATACTTCCTGAACGTCGTTATTCGCCGGTGATAGTCGGCGAATTAAAACTGATGGCATTGTCAACTGGTTTTTATAAGACATACCTTGAAACCGCCCAGAAATCTAAGCAGCGAACACAGACATTTTACGTATAAATATACTTGGAAGATAAATTTACTTCTAGGTTTTAACTTTGCTATAAATATTTTATAAGTATTTTTCGTTAACAGATTATTATTCAAATAACAACATTTATGTAAATAATTACTCCTGTGATGTCAGAGAGGCGATCAAGTCAAAATAAATGATTATTTTCTTGCGGTTTGAACTTTCACTTACTTTCAATTCATCTCTAATATTGAGAAAATAACGATTGTCTCGTACCAAATGTTAGAGCCGCGTGAAGAGATCATTTGAATTTGAGTTGTTTTTATGTTTATCATTTTCGGGCTAAACGATCCTGAAGATTGACATTTTTTTATAGAAATTTTTCACATAATTTTGTACGTTTGTTGTGGTCATTCATTCATCCACCATGTACGCACTCGTCGTTAACATATTATTATTATTTGAAAGGTTTTAGATTTTGTAATAAAATATATTGGTATGTGAACCTGTTCGTTATAAGATAAAATTACAATATGAAACATATGCTAAAAGATCCACAATCCACATGTCATATAAGTATATTGCACAGATTTACATTGCGTCATGGTCGCAGATAATTTTTACAGTGTAGATTAAAGTAACACGATTTATTTAACAGGTCCATTTACTCTGCTAATTCGTATAAATGTAAAAAAATAAACTTGTAGAGTATGTACCCGCTTGTAGAGTATGTACCCGCTTGTAGAGTATGTACCCGCTTGTAGAGGATGTACCCGCTTGTAGAGTATGTACCCGCTTGTAGATTATGTACCCGCTTGTAGAGTACATCAATCATCTTGTAGAGTTGCGAGAGCCTTACACATATTGTGTAATATCGTCAGCATTCAAGAAAACGTAAACTTGATTTAAACGTAAACGTAAACTTGAAATTATTAATTCAATAGATTCAAGAAATGAAATAAAATATTAAATGAAAAAGGTATTTTTATTTTATTTTAATTAGTAATTCAATGTTTTTTTTTATTTTAACGTTTACAGACCTTACATGGGTTGCTTGGTGCCATCATTATCTTGACACTGCACATTCGCGCTATTACTTAAGTACCTAGTTATTATAAATATTAACGTTGTTTTATCGGTAAATTTTAAGATACAAAAAAAATATTTGGGGACAATACAAATGTTTATTACAACTTCTCAAAATACTCTCCATTCGTCTCTATACAGCGATTCATTCGTATAAACTAAGGTTTAAAGCACTGGCGATACTTTTTTTAGCGAGATTGCAGTCGCAGATAGCAGCTACCATAGAAGCATTCCGAACGTCCTCGGGGCTGTCGAAAAGTATGTCACGAAGTCTGAGTTTCACTTTTGGAAAGAGAAAGAAGTCGCATGGAGCTAAATTGAATATTAAATAATAATATTCAACTATAAGGAGGGTGGCTCAATTCTTGGATCTCTGTGGTCTTCAAAAACTCTTGGGTGTCTGTGAGATAATGTTAATACATTTTTTTAAATATTGAATATTTCTTTTTAAATATTGAGATAATTCTCATGATAATACATCATCTACATCATCATCTGCAACTTGAGAAGAGGACTCTTGTTTTTATTTAACACATCGAATACACACCAAGTGGTAAACACACTTCACTGTACCATTTGGCAAGAATGTTACCAATATATTTTTTTGCGGCTTCCAGTCCTCCCTGGGAGGCTCTTCGTCTGGAAGCACCCTAACCGTTGATTGCCTCTTAGTAAGTTGGTCATACTGATACATTCAACTCTAGTCTTCAGTAATAATAGTAATAAAATTTCATTCGTAACAGAAGTCGCAGGATTGGCACTTCAGTCTCATCATCTTTCAAGGAAAATGTTCAAGTATTGCAAATTATGAACATTTGTCGTGTATGTGTGTCTCCATGGGTGTCTTCACACGTACAGACTAGTAATTACTCCCGTGGGAACTTAGTAATTGACCTCAGTAAAAAATATTCACAATTTTAATCCTGAATATAAAAGCTACACCTAAGTTACCTATGGACATCTGCGATACATGTCAACACCGAGTGGAAATGACAAATGTCCGCAGCTGACATCAGCTGTGCCTACCTTTCGAAAGTAATTTCGAATTCGTAAGAGTAAGAAAGTTCGTAAAGTAATTCGTAAGAATCAGGATTTGGAAAGAGGATTCGGAAGGGAATCGGGTACTTCATATCGCCCCTTACTACCTTCCCTAAATCACCAGATGATGACCCGCAAGAACTTCAAGTTCAAGTTAATCTATTAAGTAATTAAGTACCTAATGTACCTATTACCTACCTAATGTACCTATTACCTACCTAATGTTCAACCTAATGTACCTATTACCTACCTAATGTTCAACCTAATGTACCTATTACCTACCTAATGTTCAACCTAATGTACCTACCTAATGTCAACTTAATGTACCTATTACCTACCTAATGTACCTATTACCTACCTAATGTACCTATTACCTACCTAATGTTCAACCTGCTGGCGACAGCATCAACTCATCTGCTTAGGTTAGGTTAGGTTTGGGTTTGGGTTAGGTTAGGTTAGGTTAGGTTAGGTTAGGTTAGGTTAGGTTAGGTTAGGTTAGGTTAGGTTAGGTGGGGTGGCGTGGCCGGGAAACCTCCTCGAGTGCCCGGGCTGTCGCTGGTCTATTTGTCCCTGTGGATACGTTCGCAGGGAACGGTGGCTCAACGACAGATCCGGGACGGTGCACCCTGGGCAACAGTCAGCGACTTCTCTTCTCTTGGGAGATCTTGGTGGCTGTTGGCTAATATCCTGGCAAACCGAAGGTAGGAAGGCAGAGTCCAATTTGGTCTTTCGCCTTCCAGACAGTGGCGTTTCTCTGCGTGTCCCTCTGAAAGAGCAGAGGGCACAGTGGAGAGCAATGAAGGGAACGTAGGCGGGGCCCAATTGAGTGGGCTCTCGCATTCGAGACGGTGGGTTTCTCCGCGTGTCCCTCTGAATGATCAGAGGGCACAGCGGAGAACGAGGAAATTAGTACAGACGGGTCCGTCCTAATTTAGGACCAGGACACCGTTGGAGCAGGTTGGGGCCACAGTCGAAAGGCTGTGGGGCGGGTGCCCAGTAACCCCGCTACCACACCGTAGCCCTTCGGGGGCGGGGGTCTTGCCTTCATTGGCCGGACCGCGAGGAGTCCACCTCTATAAAAAAAACCCCTAATTCCTGACGTTGAGGCGCCCCCCTTTTGGGGCCTTGCACGGCGTCAGGATGCTCGGTATCGAGCGGCTGAGGGGCATATCAGTCGTGAGTGGCCAACCCTGGGATACCGCCCGACCTCCCAGCGGTATTAGGGTTACCCAGGCACAGGGGGCACTGCCTGGATGGACTACATATTTCCCCCATACTCGTGGGATTTGTAATGAATAGAACTAATAAAAACCAAATCAGTGACGTTAGTGGGTCGGAGGCTTCGGCCGCCGACGCGGAGATGCGTCTGGGGTCAGAGACTGACTCCAGACATAGTGGGAAGGAGTCCCCAGTTTTGGGACGTCGGAGCCGGTTTTGGCTGGACCGCAAGCGGCCCCGTTCTATTATCAGTTCGGGTTCAGACTCCAGTCAGGAGTCCGCCCCGAATTCGAATTCGGGGAAAAAAAAAGGGGAGAAGGCGAAAAGAGGTAGGGGTCGTCCTCCCTCTACCGGGCAGTACGTGGGCTTGGCCAAGGCGAAGTCCGAATTCCTGTCCGCAAAGAGAGAGGAGTTGAGGCTCGCGGATGAGGAGGAGGTTGCCGCCATGGCGAAGAAGATTCGGCCCAAGAAGTCGACGGCGGGCGTGGTAGGACCGAGTTCGAGCTCGGACCCGACCAAGAAGGCGCTGGACTGCGTGGAGGTCATCAGGATGGTGGCCACAAAGTCCGGCAACCTGAAGGGCACCTTTGTGCGTGCCCTAAAGGACGCAGCGGGGTCGGTGGCGGAGTCCATTGAGGAGCTCAGCGCACAGACAGCATCCGAGGTGTCGGCTCGACAGCAGGCGAACATCGTCCGCCTAGAGGCCGAGATCTCGGACCTTCGGGCGCAACTCGAGCGGGTCACCGAGCGGCAGAGCGCCGCTCTCCCTGTGACTGAGCCTGTGGAGGTCCTCCCTCCACCGCAGACGCAGCGGCCATCCTCTTCCCCAATGGAAACGGAGGAGCTTCTCCGCACCTTCATGGTCCACGCGGGGACCATGATGAATGCGAGGTTGGAGGCGCTGGAGGATAGACTCCTCCCAGCCAAACGGGTCCGTCCAGCGTTAGCTGGCGACAGTAGGCTGCACAGGCCGTCGTCGACGGCCGGCCCTCGTCCCGACGGCGGCACGCAGCCTACGGATACCTCCAAACCCCAAAGGGGGAAGAAGGGGCAGACTACTGCCACGAAGCCGGCGGTGGCCACTAAAAAGGCGGCACAGACCCCCCGGCAGCCCCGCGCGCTGCCGCCTCCACCGGAGTCCATGGACCAGCCCTGGACTACCGTGGTAAAAAGGGGTCGAAAGGGCAAGGCGTCTGGGGCGGGACCTGCAAAGACCGCCCCCGCCCCGCATAAGGTGAGGCTTCGCCCGCCTCGGTCGACGGCCGTGGTCATCACGCTGCAGCCGGGAGCCGAAGACCGCGGCCTGACCTACGGGAAGGCCCTCGCCGCGGCCCAGGGCAGCATCGACATCGCTGCCCTAGGAATACCGTCCCTGCGACTCAGGCAGGCGGCCACGGGGGCGCGCATGCTCCAGGTGCCGGGCTCTACGAGTGGCGATAAGGCGGACGTTCTCGCGCAGAAGCTGCGGGAAATTTTCAAGGCGGAGGACGTTCGGGTCTCCAGGCCTACGAAGTGCGCTGAGCTTCGCATCTCCGGCCTGGACATATCTCAACCCGCCGAAGATGTGAGAGCGGCCGTCGCACGTGTCGGCGGATGCCCAGAGGACGGCGTTCGGTCGGGCGAACTCAGAAGCGATCGGTCTGGCCTCGCCAGTGTTGTGGTGCGCTGTCCGGTTGCGGCGGCGAAGAAGGTCGCCGACAGCGGACGTCTGCTGGTGGGATGGGTCTCGGCTCAGGTTAGGCTGCTCGAGCCGAGACCCTTGCGCTGTTACCGGTGCCTGGAGATCGGGCACGTGCGAGTGCAGTGCGCCTCCGACGTGGACCGTAGCGAGCAATGCTACCGCTGCGGTCAAGCGGGCCACAAGGCGAGCTGCTGCTCGGCCCTCCCGCACTGTGCACTGTGCTCCGCAGCCAGTAGACCTGCGGATCACCGAATGGGCAGCAAGGCATGCACAGCCCCCCCATCCAAGAACAAAGGGGGGAAGAAAACTGCCTCCGCCGGAGCGAAAGGGCCGCCCGCACAATCGGGCGGTCCCCCGCAGCCCTCAGTGGCGATGGAGGAGGACGTACGGCCGCCAGTGTAAATGGCCCTCAACATAGTACAGGCGAACCTGAACCACTGCGCCAGAGCGCAGGACTTACTCCTGCAGACTATGGCGGAGTGGTCGACCCAGGTGGCCGTGGTCGCGGAGCCTTACTTCGCCCCCGACAATGAGAACTGGGCGGCGGCGAGTGACGGCTCCGTGGCCCTGTTCCGTCAGGGCTCCGCCGGCTCCCCGCCTTTCGTAAACGTAGCGAAGGGTCGTGGATGCGTCGCGGCCCTGCTGGGGGAGATCACGACCATAGGTGTCTACTTCTCCCCCAATAGAAGCCTCTCCGATTTCGAGAGGTTTCTGGACGAGGTCGGGGCTCTCCTGGGCCGGAGTCGCCACCCCGCTCTGGTGATGGGTGATCTCAACGCCAAATCAGGGGCGTGGGGATCTCCCGTCACTGACGCGCGGGGTGCTGTGTTGGAGCAGTGGGCTGTGGCGGCGGGACTGTGCCTCCTCAACCGAGGGTCGGTCGACACGTGCGTGCGCCAACGGGGCGGGTCTATAGTGGACGTTACGTTCGCTAGCCCCGCACTGGCGCGCCGCGTCCACGACTGGGCGGTGTCGGAAGATGTGGAGACGCTGTCCGATCATCGGTACATAAAATTCAGCGTCCCCACACTGTCAGCGGCACCGGTTCGGTCGTACCAGACCGGCGGCCCGCGTTGGGTGTTGAAGCGCCTCGACAAGGAGCGTCTGAAGGAGGCTTCCCTGGTTGAGACTTGGGGGGAGCCTTCGACCGATGGCGCTTCAAATGTGGACGAGGAGGCAGAGTCGCTGCGAGCGTCGTTGACGCGCATATGCGACGCGTCGATGCCTCGGACGGGGCCTCGGCCGCCGAGAGGACAGGTGTACTGGTGGTCTACCGAAATCGCCGAGTTGCGCACGTCATGCGCGGCCGCGAGACGCCAGTACGCTAGGCAACGTCGGAGGAGACGGCGGGACGAAGCCGGCGAGGCGCTGCGATACGACGCGTACAGGAGCGCAAAGCGGGCTTTGAAGGCGGCCATCAGTCGGGCCAAGGCCGCGGCCAGACAGGAGTTGCTGGGGACTCTGGACCGTGATCCATGGGGACGGCCGTACCGCATGGTCAGGGGTAAGCTGCGCCCCCTTGCCTCCCCACTGACGCAGAGTCTCCAGCCCCAGCTGGTGAACAATGTGGTCGCGGCTCTGTTCCCGAACAGGCCGGAGCACACTCCTCCGACGATGGCGCCGATTGCGACCGAGGAGGACGAGGACGCTGCGGTGCCGGCGGTGTCCGAGGGGGAGCTGGGCGGGGCCGTGTTGAGGCTCCGCGCCAAGAACACGGCCCCTGGACCCGATGGAATACCCGGTCGCGCTTTGATGTACGCCCTCGGGGCCTTGGGCTCCAGATTCAGGAGGCTACTCGACACCTGCCTCGAGCAGGGACGGTTTCCGCGACAATGGAAAACCGGTCGACTGGTTCTCCTGAGAAAGGACGGGCGTCCGGCGGACTCGCCCTCCGCGTACCGCCCCATCGTTCTGCTC